>OY365783.1:9553832-10153832 GCA_959347405.1 Napeogenes sylphis
TAGTTCTACAGACAAACATTTATCAAAACTAATAATAACTAATGACCCAATTAATATAATAATTATGTATAGCACATTAATACTCCCGCGAGGAATTGAAATAGTTGTGTCCAGAACTTCAACTATTCTTAGTACATACAGTTGGTAATCATTCACCATCTTAAAGTAATATCAATACTTTTAAGAATTATCTTAATCAAATTACTCACTTAATTACGCACAAAATATAGTAATGGTGGGTGGTAATACAAACATAAATAGTAAATTTTGTGTAAACTCCAAAAAATATTTGTACATGTGTGCGTCACATGGAACATCGCCCACACACTTGTTCCTATATCTAGAGGATAGATCTCTCGTTATTGAGATCAGCAAGCAGTCCGCAGGTAACAAAACAATCTAGTGCGCATTAGAGCACTTTAATATCAGGGTTTTTTAAAGTAAGACATGAGCTAACAATATGTAACTGGTTCCAGTCATAGTCATATTAAATATTGATTAATAATAATAATAATACCGTTGTAGTAATTTTCATAATTATTATTACCTAATAAATAATCAAAGACTCCTATAGGAGTATTGAGTGTACCCAATACATTCATAACACACAAAATACATTATTACTTCTACCAATTAAATTTATTTATATTATATTATTCGACGAGTAAGACGTTCATTATATGACGATATACAACGCTTGGAATAATGACTACATATAAATAAGTTACTTAACAACATCAATTAATTTATAGCCACAATATATAATGAATTTAATCTTATTAAAAAATCTCGGCTCATTTAAAGAAATTTTATAAAGTTTACAACAACCATTAGCGTTTTAACTGTTGTAACAAATTATTTTATGGCATTTTCTGAAGCTTTTAAAAATAAAACAATGTAAAGCAATTTTAATAACCGCTCATTTAATCGCGACTTTCCCATGGTTAGGTTACACGGTGCATTAATTATCTTATTTACTTTGAACGCTTTTGTTAACTAAATACTTGAATGATAGAGATCATATTATATTGGCCGCTACCACCCAAGTGGATCGCCAACCATCTGACATTTCCAATTGAAAGGTTTCTTTCCTCCAAAAATATTTGAACCAAACAACTCTCTAAGCCTTTTAAGAATTGGTTTTAAAATAATACTTCACATATAATATATCTCTAACAAAATACTCTTCGTTTTATTTATTGTTTTCTTTTAATTTCGAGTTGTCAACCAGTTTTATAATATAATCATTTTAAGATTATATAAATTAATTTAATTTTTACCTCAAACAAGTCTGGAACATTCATTTATTGTTCAACTCTTGTAATTTATTCTGCAACTTCAAATACAAGATTAAATGCAAAAAAAAAAAAAATATATTAATTTAAAATAAAACAAAAAAAAAAAATAAAAATTATATTAATTACATTTAATGTCTACCATTAATGTATGAGCTTAAAAAATATCTATTTTAGATGTGTTTTGAAAAAACTTCAGTATTGTTTACTTATAAGCAAAAAATTGTACCTGTTCTGAGTGTGGGAACGACCTTTGGTTTTTTTTTTAAGTTGCTCACACGAAGCACTTCCTGCGTTTGTGATGTTTGGACTGCTCTTAATTAAATGCGCTAGAAATGTCTTATTATAACTAGCAATATTTTAATTTTGTATTTTATTATAAAGTGTATATTTTAAGTAAGAATCAAACCCAAAACTCCTTGATCCTAAATCAGCTAAAATTATAATATATACAATGTTAAACTAAATATCAATAAATAATAAATTCTAAGAATAATAATTCATAATTTATTGTTATAGCTGATTTAACTATTTTATAAGTAATAATTAAATATTCTAAATATTTTTAAAATGCGGGTATATAACATTAATTCTTCAAAAAGTAAAAACATTCTACTTATAAATTTCAAACAGATCAGTTTCCGTGGTATTTTATAATTTGTGTTTTATCAAAGGTGAATGATCTTTGTTGTATTGATTTGAAAAATCTATCAATTAAACACATCTTATTTTATAGTCGTAAGAATTTAATTTATCATCGCAATATACCGAGTTTTTGCAAGATTCTCTTTAAATAACTCGTTTTTACGAACGATGAACGAACTAAACTAATATTCATACATTTTTTCTCATACATAATAAGTACAAAATCTTAAAGATCCCTCTAATCTTATAATCAAAAATGTTCAACTTATTTAAAATAATATATTTAGATTTAAAAGAATTATATTTGTACAGTATATTACGCTTCAAATCTAAAAGCGACAGCTATAAAATACCACTTACTAATATTTTATATTACTCGAATAACACAAAACATTATTAAAGAAGATCGAAAAATAAATGTTAGAAAAATTATAAAATATAATTCTTAAGAAAACTCAGCAATTTAAATTCATTAATCAGTATTTTACGCAGTAACTTGACTTTGAAATCCATAATAAGGCAGTAATTAATTTTTGAAAGAAATTTTAATCTCCATATTAAGTCGTCGAAAAATTCCTTTCAGTATTTTTTTAATTAAATTATTTTTCACGAAACTGTTGACAGTGAGCAGACTGGGTTTTTATAAGTAATTTTGTCATAACAATAATGCCATGTGCAGAAGTTTACTGGATAGGACATACTGTGATCATAAAAATTAAGTGATACATACTTAATTTTTTTGTTTATAAAAATTATGTTATTGTTTACACTTTTTAGTTTTGTTTTTATTTGTAACGTTAATTATATATAATTGTCATTCATTATTAAAAAAATATTGTAATTATTTTCGACGAAGATCTTATTCAGGCCATAAATCTATTCGCAAAATTTTATGGGGTTGTAAAAGGAATATCGTAATAGGTCTTAATTTAAGAACGTATTATATTGTATTAATTTTACAATATTGTATTCGTTTTACTAAGAACTAATCACGAATCTAATATATTTTTAGAAGAAAAAAGAATTATCTTAAAATTATATATTTCATTTTATATTTTGTTTCAGGCATACACACCCACCGGTTTCGAGAAGTACGGCTACACATGCACTGTCGCTGATTATAAAGTGAACTTCTCCGTGTGGGATACTTCAGGTGAGTTTAATATTCTATGTTGCATCCATAGAGATTTTTGGTTCTTCTCCGTTGACACTTTAGAACGTGTCTCTGCAGTTTGACGTTTTATATAATATGTATTATTATTTGAAATAAAAAACTTTCATCTATTAATATTAATATGCAATAATTGGTTTTGTAATAATAAATAATTGTTCATAAATTAATTGTAGGTCTAGTATCTCATATATGTGTTATTGATATTTTATAAATATTGCACTTATGTTTCTAATATAATAACTTGTAGCTTTACCACGACATATCTATGTAGTTACCTTGCAATAAAATTTTCATACTTGTATACTTTATACAAACACCTTAAAAAATATATAATAAACTTGATAATAAACTGTCTATTAGTTAGTCATGAGTTATGAAGGTATTATATCCATTACGACAAATATGTGTTATTGAACACTGCTGTTATTCATAGCTGTTATAAGCAACTACAACTACTCGTACTTAATATATATATTTTGTATTGTTTTTCTTATATAATCAAATATACAAGAATTTACATACGATCCGACACATGCGCTATGATACGATGACCCAAGTATTATTACAACATCTATTAATCTGTATGAAGCTCTATCCAAGTAAGGTAGAGTCGTCTTGACTATTAATGGAGTGAGTTTTGACAAACTTCATAACAACAAGGTTACGTCAGAAACATTTGTTTTCCTAATTAAGGGGTGGTAGTTTTTTACATGAACATTTTCCCACAGTACTGTCTTGTCATGTCTTCGTGACCGACGGGTTTCCGGTTTACCAATTCCTTACATTTGCCATTGACGTCATCTTAATATAGCCAAATAAACTATCTATCACATTGGTAGCGAAAGAAAATGCGAATAAATTAGCAAATGAAATGTTGGCAAAGACAATCTTTTAAAAAGTGTAGAAAAATACAAAAAGTATAATAAACACACAGAAGCAATAACTGGGAATATTGTTATTAAGGTCACTGATTCCTAAAGGAACGTTATTGCCTTATATGTGAATTATATACCAGCTTTTTGATTGAGATAAATGTTTTCGTATGTAAAGTTTTTTAATATGAATTATTTTTTTTTCTATATATATTTCGTATTTATAAATATTTTAATATAAAAATTCATCTATCTCAAGAATGTTCGAATAAATATCTAAAGGTCCCCGGTTCAGTTTCATCAAAAAAAAATTGAGTTTATATAATTTTTATATTTATCAGTGTTTCCGAGAATCATTTAAAAAAATGACATAACATTTTTTGTTGCATTTAGTCATATTCAAAATACAGTAAAGTTTTCCAAAATTAAGGCCCATTGCGAAAAAAAAAATAGGAAAGTCTATGAATACTCTTTTAACTTATTTATTAATTATATATATATTTTAATGTAGACTATTTGGCCACATTCATTGATAAGTGAATACATATTAGGATTTATATTAAGCATAGCACTAAAAATAGACTAGACAATATAAATCTTTGTCGAATTATCTGATAAAGAAAATTAAGTTATAATTTATATAATTCTACGTATCAAATCAATGCGATGTAGCAATTTTATTGTATACTTATATATCACTGAGTGTGCTTAATATATTTTTAATGATGAAAGAAACGGGATCTTATGGGAATTGGAAATCAAATCTGCTCAAGAATTATAGTTCTAGCGGTTCTAGGAACAATTGTAGATAACTGGTCGAAAAGTAACTGCTTTTATTTTATTAGTATAGTGGTAAGACAGCAGTTTCGCACAAAAACGCAGGTTCAATGTTTAGTATGAAAACTTAAATATACCTATACTGTATAATTACTCTAAAAAAAATATTTTGTTGTCAGGAACAACAGCGTACGATACAGTAAGACCGCTGGCGTACCAAGATGCGAAGATATTTATGTTGTGCTTCAACATCGCTGAACCAGAAACCTTAAACAACTCAGCTGCTAAGGTACTTCACTAACCTTGATACATTGTTCAAATCTAAATAAATGTTGAAAATACCAACTATTTATTTAGCTTTCGACCATTAGTTGTTAAAATTACTTTTATTAAAAGTTTGTTTTATTTATAAGAATTTCGACGGCTGTTTGTTATTGCTTTTGAGCACATTCTCTATCATTACAGTCACTGAATCCAGCTTAATAGCCTCGAATTGAAACATGGCTTAAAGCCAAATAGCTTATAAAAAAGTAATAAAAGCTTACACGAGACTGCAACAAAATCTTAAATAAACTGGATTATATTATACGAAATTTGAAAACACTTTTTCATGCTTTAAGCATCAGCTTTGACATCAGTCAAAATGTTTTATTTTATTTTATACTAATCCAACTCTAATTTGTTTATCTCTTAATATAACTCCAAAAGAAAATTAAGTTATGTACTAAAATAATAGGTAATGGCTCACCAAATACATAATAGGTGAAATGGGTTCGATCTTTTAATTAAAAAGTGAAGAAAACGAACAACGAATTATTAAATTTCTTATCTTATCCAACGGCCATTTGATTATTTTTTGTGAGATAATTATTATTTGATGAGATGTAAATTCCTAAACGGTGCTGATATTTAATTTTAATTTTAAACTTATTGATTAATAAGCGTATCGTATCGTTTTAAACAAATATTCAATCACCTTATTACAAAATGAAAAAGTTACTACTACTACTACTGGATATAATGTGAAATTATACTAGAATTTAATGTTTTTTATTACTGAATTACTGGAATGATGTTGAAAATGTAATTGATATTTCCAGTGGTACAGAGAAGTGCGGACTCACGGTGGATCAGCGCCAGTTCTGCTGTGTGGATGTAAAGCCGACCTTAGACACGACAAGGAAACCCTTACTATGCTGTCTAAGCTTAAAACACACCCAGTCACCAGTGAAGAGGTTTGTTTCTTCATTTGATTAAAAAAAATCGCCTTGTACCCATTTCGGGGTTGGACATTAATTTCTTTGATAATTAAAGTTAGTAATATATTTCGTCCTTGTGTTATATTTCACAGCTATGATTAATGCGTTTTAAACACTCGGGTCATCCATGATGTGTCTAATATAATTCCTGTGACAAATTGTTTTAATGTCACTCCAATGATATTCTGCGCTACAATTGAAACCAACTATGTGGCACACTATACCATTTATCCAAGGTTTTACGTCAACGATCTTAATTTTATGTTCATTAATAACTTTTATATTTATGTTATCATTATTTGTGAATATAACGAAGAAACATAGTGCAATACAACCTCATTCCAACACTTGTTGTGCATTTAATAAAAAACATTAATATATCTCATGAATCGAAGGATGTATTTTAGGTTCACAAAAAGTGAGACTGTTAATATTATGACTTATTAAAATTTTTAAAAGTATGCTGTTGAATTAGTATCGTAAATAGTTATTGAATGAAGTTATAATTAATGTTATTCCTGACAAATAGATCTTTGACGTATAAAAAACTATAAGGTATATGGGAAAAATAAAGTAACCACTATTTGTCACAAAAGGACAAACAGAAAGCTACTACCATCTGTTACTTGGGTTTACTTGGATTAAGTATTCATCTACTTGCTATCCTCCTTCCACGTAAGGGAAGCCCTGGTAAGAGCCAGTTAGTAATAAAGAAATGATTTTTCTCAGGCTCTATCAGTAGCGAGACAGCTAGGTGCAACGACTTATGTGGAAACCTCGGCGCGTGCATCCAGCAAAGGTGTGAAAGACGCTTTCGAGGTAGCAGCCTTAGCAGCGCTCGGCAAACTGAACAAACAACAGATAAAGCAACAAGTAATATTATTTTTATGTCGTAAGCCTATTGGAATTAATTGTAAATTAAACACTATTTTATAATTTATAATCGATGAATTCTTTGGTTGAGATTATGTACCCATTAATATTTCGAAACTTCGTAGTTGGCCTTAATGTAACAAAACTACAAATGTGCTTTTATGTATATAATTGTTGACAGAAGCAAGTGGGACGCAGTAAGAGCAAGCGCGATTTGAAAGCTGAGCTGAAGGGAAGAGCGAAAAGTTGCTGCGTCATGTGATCCGTAGCCGGCCACCCCTCTAGGTGGCCGCACGACTGTTAGGTGACCACCGCCCTCGAGACCCTTTGAATCTATTTGGATGAAAAATACTACTTGTTCCGAGCATGTATACTAGGAACATTTTTAGGCCTAAAGAAGCGCCTTGTGTAACCCCAAACCGGAATGTGATGAATTTCAAGTTGGGTACATTCTAAAGACTTTAAAATTATGGTGTGAAATTATACTCAAAATTTAATACTAAATAACAAATACGGAAACTGAAGAATGAATATTTAATATCTTAATATTTTTAGTCTAATTGGAACCGAGTTCGTTTTATTAAATTTATTGTAAGGATTAGGGAATTCCTTGAAATCTTTGAATAAAGGTGCAATGAATGACCCTCAGGGTTAGGAGCGTGAAAAGCCTGTGATAATGTTAAAAAGTAGCATTCGGATAACAAAATTAGGAAAGATTGTTTGGAATATAGTGAGGCAATAGCGTTCTTGTTTCATCGAATACTTACACAATATAAAGGTTTTATATTTACTTCAGACAATTATTTATAAGACAAGCATTACATAGTTTAAAGTGATTTCATATACAGAAACTAGATATAATGTGAACTTGATGTTTTTCTATAAAGCATTTAAATGAATAATAAGAAATGTAAAATATTGAATAAATTCGATGTGCTCAAATCGTTTAGCGACTTTTTAATAAAATTAAGATGAATGATTTTGGAAGAGTTGATGTTTTTCTTTGTGATATTAATACGTAAATATATAATACTGAAATGCACAATGTTGGACAATATTAATTACGGTGGTCCACACACTTAGTTCCACGTCCATGTTGCTTAGAATAGTTTTGTACGTTTTAATAAGTGGAATAAATGTTGCTTGTAACAAAATCATTTATATAGTTGAAATCATCATTGTCTTCGGTGTCTATAATATTTAAAAGATATATTAATATCTCATAAATTAGATTTAGAGAACATTTCATCTTGTGTTTTGGTTCTTTACATGCATTGTATATATTTTACTATTTATATCTGATTTCATGTTGTATAGGCAACTCAAATAAATTGTTATAAAAAACATTGATTTTTAATCAGGCTTGTAATGAATATATATATTTCTATATTTTATTAAGAATCTAAATTACTCCAACATTATGGTATGGAATGAATAAGTGTAATTTTTTTATTTAAAAACAATCTCTTACAGCATCGCAAACTTTGTTTATATTTAATGGAAACAAAGTCGTTTTTAGTCTTCAAAGTCGCGATCTCGAAATTTGAGTCGATCGCTAATGTACAATAATTATTTTTTATTGTATTGTAAGTTGTAAAAGCTTTAAATTCAAGATTAGCTTTAATTACTAAATAAAAGTTATTAATGTATTTACTATTTAATAATTTTCTTTATTTATAAACAGTTTAGTGACAAGTTTAAACGTCTTTTTTATCACAAAATAACATATCATTGTAAAATTTTCATTCTTCGTAATTTAGATGAGAATAAATTTATTTTTAACGTTGAAAAAGTACCAATAAACAAAGGCTAATAGTTAAAATTTTAAAGCAGCGTAGATTTGCGACGTAAAATATTTTACGTACAAAATTCACCACGAAAATATTAAAAGATAGACGTATTTTGAGTGAAATAATAGCTTATTGTGTAAATGCTAAAATTTAATTTGTTTCTGTTTTGTATTCTTTTTAGTGTATAGTATTGTTTGTTATGTAGACGGTTTTAATTAAGTCACTTGAATGTTGTTTCTAGACTATTGAATATAGATTTCAATGTTTTTGAAATAATTGTTTTATTTTTGGGCTTTAAAATCCTTGAAAATACAGTAGAACTATTATAAGTTAGTCATCAGTGAGATTATTTTAAACTCATTAATATATCGCAATTTTTGATAATGATATGATGATAATTATAAAAGTGTTACCCTAATTATGACATCTACGCTACGAATAAAGAGATGGAACCAGTAAACAAAAATATTACCCAATTTTAAGACTAGTTAGAAACAAATTTATATTAATCATATAACTGCCCAAGATTACTCATGAAATAATAAGTCGTATGCATATTGTTTACAGGTTTTAAAATTGATTATATTCCCGAATTAATAAATAAAAAAAGTAAAGAGTTTGATTTAAAATGTACAGTCTGAATTAAAGTAATCCAACCAACAGTCTCTTTGGAAAGTTCACGATTCTTTAATAAAAAGTGTATTGTTGAGAAGTTTCACAATACTGTCCAAGACGGTCTACAGATAAACTTTGGCCGTTGTCTTTACTCCTTCAAAATTAAGATACATAAAGATCCTTTAAAATTAAGCTTTTGACTTCTTGATAAGTTCCAATTAGTGCACTTTCAATTCATTGCAATTTTGTTTCCTTTATCATCCTTCCATTCATTAAAATTAATAAATAAAGTTTGTAAAAATTGATAAAAAAATTCAAAAGTTATAAATCGCTTTTGAATTTTGAATTCAGTAAAATAATCTGAATTTTTAAAATTATAACAACATTAAATGTTGTTAGTAATAGTAAAAACTAATTAAAATAGATAACCACGAAGGCTAAATGTTATAATAAAAAAATAAATCTATACCATACCATACCATACCATATTATACCATACCATACCATATTATACCATACCATACTATACCATACCATATTATACCATACCATACCATATTATACCATACCATACCATATTATACCATACCATACCATATTATACCATACCATTATACCATACCATACTATACTATACTATAAATTTGTAAAAAATACTTTGTCTATTTGCATATCAAGCAAAAAAAAAATTAAAAATTTTAATGATATTTGATGTGCTTGTTACAAAACTTCTATGGGAAAACACTAAAGTTGGTTACAGTTGAAACTGGGGACTACAAATGTAATTTTATTAAATTAACGTCACAACACACAAACTCTATTTTTTTTGTTGCTATATTACTGCTAGGTTCAACTTTACTTTGTAATTACGCTTTTTGTTTTCATCGAGGTTGTTTGGAATGGTTTCCCTTGGATCTGCCCGGCATGTATAGGTAAGACTTTTTTTTCCGGATTAAAGCCATTTTCTTTAGATGTATCCCAGATAGCATGTATATGATGTTGTAAGATGATTAGTTGAGTCTTTAAAGCGTAAAATCTTAACATACAAATTTTTTGTTTTAATTTTGGTTATAGCTCGATTGAAAATATTTTTGATTACTGTACTGCTATATAACAGATTGAAAATATTTTTAATGTAACTAGCAAGGGAATAACAAATATTTTTTTATAAAGTAGGTAAATAATTATAATGCTGATGGATTTCGGCATAGCATCTTGTATAGTACCGCAGCATAGTGTATTGTTCTTTTAGTTATTTAATTCATTGCAAAGGTTTGATTTTTGTATGGTTATACTATTTCACAAGAGACTAAACAACTAATTTCTCGAGAGACGCTACGTGCAGTCCTTCGTTGCATACCTTCTGGAATGTAAACTACGTAGCGTATTTCGTAGATTGCAATTTAAATAAACAAATGTCAATATTTGTTGGATGGAAACGTCCCGTCAAATGTTGGGTAAAACAGTCACGTTTGTATTTGGATTTAATTAATTATGTAAAATAATAGTCTATTAGGTAATTCGTCTCAAAATATTTGTATATTATATTTAATTAATATTTAATATTTAATTTTTTTATATTTAATGTTCTATTTAAAATGCATATGCAATTATATTTTTTCCTACCTGGGTTCGATCAATAGTAATGCATATAATTCATTACAATTAGTGAATATTTAAAACAGAGGTTTTGTTACAAAAGGAAAATGTAATCTACATCAATATTATGTCTATTTAAATACAAAAATCTCAGCAATCCAAAATATAATAACAATCTTAGAAAGCGTTCGGCTTTTTTCATTTCATGTCTTCTGGCCAGTTGCATTCTTCTGAGAATTTTCATGATACTTCCCAATACGTAAGTTACGAAAGTTTACGGAAAACTCCACTCAGTAAGAATCATATGATTATAAAATTTTGAAAACTACTGATGCATACGTCACCATGCACGACGGATGGTTTTTGTAATATCCACACTAAGACTCAGGACTCTCGTACTTTCAAAGAACACCGACTATCCGTGTTTGGGATATAAAACTATATAGTGATGTAGATGTAACCCGGATATGATAAATACACTGTTTCGTCTCTCGAGAAATCTGTGTCTCCGTTAAATACAGCAGTGTCAGTGTCGCCATCTTCACATTGTAGTAGACAGCATTTAAGTTTTTATGCATTTTGCAGAAATCTAGATTTTAGGTTTAGCAGGATTTTGCGGAGACAGCCTTTTTCTCTGTTTGCTGTTGGTGATTCTTGGTTCTGTACTGTACGCAAAATATGATTGGCAACCCCAGCAAGATTGCTTGTAGACGGATTCTCCAGCTTCAATGGATCTACTAGTCCTCCGGAGGTAGAATCTCTTAACTGTCATCATATTCATACTTCACCTGTCATATGTCATATTACTTCATCTGTCATCAGTCATAGTTTTTGTTACAAAAGGAAAATGGATTATAGTATGATTCCGTTGTTGATGCAGTGGTGAACACATGTGTATTGTTGTTGTTTGCTTCTAGTTGAGACTTGGTGGTGGTATTTGGTGAGTTTGTGTTGATCTAACATTTGTGTTTATTGAGAAGGAGAAATGGACTCAGAGTCCCCGGGGGAGTCCCCGGACCCTCCGGATCCAATGGACATAATACTTCCCGATCGTTCCCTATCCGACCGAGTTAAGAAACGACCCTCTGAGTCTATAAGTCAGAGCCACATTGCTAAGCGAGTGGTCATTGAGACTGATTTTCTCATTGACTCCATTCAAAATGTGTACACACATCCATCGATGGTTATATTGGATAAAACTTATGGACTAAATGATATAGGCCCCTTCTTTGTTCATATTACAAGAATTGAACCAGACCCATCAGCAGGTTTGACACTTAGACCAATTAAAATAGGTTTGCTTCCCTCTAAAAATAAAATAAATAACATAGTAAGGGATGGGGTAAAAGCTGTTGGCAGAAATAGAATATCTGTACAATTTAAAAACGAAGATGATGCTAATTTATTTCTTCATCATCCTTGTCTTCAACAAAACCAGCTTAAAGCACACATTCCCTCATACCATGTCACTCGGATGGGACTCATAAGAGGAGTCCCAAAAGAGTGGTCGATGATTGAATTGGCAGAAGCAATTGAAATACCTGAAATATGTGGTATTGTTCTGAAAGCTAGACGACTTAATCGCAAAGTAGTTAATGAAGGTACTGCATCGTGGATACCTACACAATCTGTGGTAATCACATACAGTGGCCAAACTTTACCAGATTATGTTTATATATATTATACATCCATGGTGGTAGAAAAATATCTTTTGCCAACTATTCAACGCCATAATTGTTGCCGTTTTGGACATGTGAAAAAACAGTGCAGAAGTAAGCCTAGATGCTTAAAGTGTAGTCAGGAACATTCTGGAGAGTCTTGTCAAACAACAGTTGAAGACTTATGTTGTGTCTTATGTTAAGCTACCTTTTTTTTTTTTTTTTTTATCGTTGGAAAAATGCGTTTTCGCATCTTCACCCAGGCCAGGAAGGCGATGGCCGGGCGGTATGTGCGGCACCCGGCGACTGCCATTTTTAAGGCACCCCACTAAAAAACCAACGGCTGCCCACGACGCTACAATGAGACGCCACGGGATCGCTTTCGCACTCACCGTGGTGCCCCGGCGAAATTCCTCCATATAGGGGTACCCCGAGCAACCAGTGTACCCCTACCTCATAGACCTAGTGCAATGGCGAGAGAGGTCGCCCCCCCCCTCTCACCTAGGCCTACGGCTGGGAAGGAATGAGCTGAACCCTTCTCCTTCCCAACCTCCAGCGCTGTAAATACAGCAACGGAACCACTCCACAGTCAACTCTGCTATCAGAGAAGTACCAGGAGCGATCCCGCGACCCTACACCACACGCGCTCCAGCGCACTCCTCCCACGACAGCCACGGAATTCCTCCCGGCGATGCTGGATACCTGAGGAGAAATCCATCACTTTTTCCGAACCCCCCGCCAACCAAGTGCGCCCCAGCACCGCACCTGGAGCAAGAAGTTCGGCCCACTCTACCCCACACGCCCATCATCAGACAGCCACGGGATACCTCCCGGCGATGCTGGATACCTGAGGAGGCACCCGCGACTGCCCCCGAAACCTCCGCCACCGAATGCGCCCCAGCACCGCAAACGGCAACGGAAATCCCAGGCACCGCAAAATGCCCAGACCATCTCCAGGTCCAAGCCTCCCTCCCGCAGACAGACCACCCGGAAAGGCAGCCTGTCCGCCAGCCAGCCATGAACCGGGCACAAACCCCCATGGCCGACCCACCTCGCGCCGAGTATTAGCCAACGGCTAATGCAAACCCGAAGGATCACATTAACCGTTGTTGCCCAGGGAGCACCGGCCCGTACCGCTTCCGATGCCACCGAACGAATCCGAGCAACAAGGGAAACAGACGGGCACACGAGGAGGTTCTCGGCGATGACGCCCCCCATGTTAAGCTACCTACAAAGACTGTCCTGAACACCAAAGACAAAGAAATATTAAATTGATGATGTCTGACACCAATATCTCTTATCGGGAAGCTTCTGCCAAAATTCCTAAAGTACGTAGGTCCTATGCAGACATGGCTGCTACAATGTTTGCACCAGTATCCCAATTGCAAACCCATCAATCTCCTTCTTCTTTAGCACAGAAATCCTACAAAAAAACTGTTTTCTCTATTCCTCGTCTTAGATCCATGCCAACCAAAGGATATGATAAACAAGCACATAATTCTATAATAAATACTCCTGCTAGTACCTCCTCCCGTGGCTCTGTTTTAAATAGCCCAATAAAAATAAGTAATGAAGATTTAATAGAAATATTAATAACCCTTTTGAACAATTGCATCTTAAAACCAAACAATAACATACCGAACAACGTAGCAGAAAAAAATTACAAATTAACAGACCTTTTAAATTTTCAAAATGACCCAGATACTTCAATGGAACAGTAGGAGTGTTAAAAATAAAAAGCATAAAATAAATACACTTTTTAATAAATATTCCATCTCCATCGCTGCAATAACAGAAACATGGTTGGGCTTGGAAACCAATTTTAGGGTTCCTGGTTATGCCTGCCTCAGGGATGACCGTCATGATGGAGATGGTGGTTGCGCATTTATAATTAAAAAAACACTTATATATTCTCAAATTACACTTCCTCAACATTCACAGAATATTAATATTGTTGCTGCAAAAATCCTAGGTATAACTTTTGTTGCCATCTATATACCTCATCCTAATTTCAATCTCGAAGCTGAATTGTCCTCCCTTCTCTCACAGTTTTCTCAGCCGCTTATAATACTAGGAGATTTCAACTGTCACCATACTTCATGGGGATCTCATCAATGTGATCCTTTTTCCCCATATTTAATAGATATTTTAGATAAAATTAATGTTTGTGTTATAAATGATGGGTCTCCAACTCACAGGGTTTACCCTAGACAAAACCCTAACCCAGATCTTTCAATCTGTTCTCCTGACCTTATATCATCTCTTACTTGGAATATTCTACAAAACTCATATGGAAGCGATCATTTTCCAATAATAATATCTATCTCACACAGTATCACTCCTTGCCCTCTTCACAAACCTCTCCTTAAGTATAGACTTAACTATGTCAATTGGAACGCTTATGCAGACACAGTCGTTAGTTATTTAGTAGGATTTGAACCTGTGACATATAAATAATATAATGGAAAGTTACCGTAGATTTCAACAGGCACTGCTGAATTCTGCAGATATTCACTTTCCAGTAACCATGGTTATATAAATTTGAGAATCGATTAGCCCCACTATATGTCCCTAGTTTTGATTGCCTTCCTTCGCCAAATATACCTATTTCCACACATCGACTAGACAATACCTTTTCGATGGATAAACTATTACTAGTTTTAAAAGACCTTAAAGATTCCGCTCCTGGTGAAGATGGAATCCCCTACTCATTTCTAAAACATTTAAATACTCTTGGGAAAGAGATTTTCTTAGAACTACTTAATAACATCTTCCTCACGGGTAATATTCCAATGTCCTGGAAAACACAACTTGTCATTCCTATTTTAAAACCGGGCAAACATCCAATAGTATCTACCTCATATCGACCTATTGCTCTCTCATCCACCCTTTGCAAAGTTTTGGATTACCTCGTCAAAAATAGGCTTGAATGGTTTGTTGAAAGCAAAGATATTCTGGGAAAAACACAGTTCGGTTTCCGAAAAGGCAGAAGTACGGTTGATAACCTAACTATGCTAACCATAAATATACATCTAGCTTTCACTAATAGAGAATACCTTGTGGGTATTTTCTTAGATATATCGTCCGCTTACGATAGTGTTAATCTTCCTCTTCTCAGGCAAAAGATCCTTCATCTGAGTATACCTGCGAGGATTGTGCACTTTGTTTCGAATTTATATATGGCAAGATCTGTAAAGGTTCGTGCAAATGATGACTTTCTACTATTAAGAACTGTCTGGACTGGCCTACGTAAGGGATCAGTACTTAGCCCATTATTATATAATATTTACACATATGATCTGGAATTAGCCGTTGATAGCTTTTGCCACACTCTACAATATGCAGATGACGTTGCCCTATATGTTGCATCTAAGTCGATCACTGAAATAAATGTTAAATTAAATACTGCCATGTAATATCTCAATGTATGGTTAGAGGATCACGGGTTGTCTTTATCTGCTTCTAAGAGCAAAGCAGTAATATTTTCCAGAAAAAGAAACCTCCCAGATATTGAGATAAGATGCGATGGTCAAACCATCCAGATTGAACCTGCTGTAAAATTTTTGGGGGTGATATTTGATTCAAGATTATCAGGGACTCAACATTTTAAATATATAGTCCAGAAATGTGAGAAAGGTGTTAATTTACTTAGGGCACTTTCCGGCGTTTGGTGGGGATCTCATCCTTACTGTCAGAAACTGCTCTATAATGCACTGGTAAGAAGCCACTTTGACTATGGTTCCTTTATTTTTGAACCTTGTAATAAAGAAGGGTTGAAAAAACTTGACTTGGTTCAGGCGAAATGCTTACGAATTATTATAGGAACCATGAAATCCTCGCCCAAAAACGCCTTAATGGTTGAATGTGTTGACCCCCCCTTGGATTTGAGAAGACAGTTTCTGTCTGATCGATTTATATTTAAATTAATCCAAATAAGCTCTCACCCTTTAATACCTTATTTACAAACACCTTATCTCAAAGAGTTCTCAATAGTAACTATTGGAATAATAAGGACTTCCCTAGAATTGTTAACAGATACAGGAGATGCAAAACTTTACAACAAACCATATCTCAGTCACCCACACTTCCTATTTTTAATTGTAGTTTTGATTCACTTGTTTTTAAACCAAATATTTTTCTTGATTTTGGTATTTCCAAAAACGATTGCCAAGCCAATAAAAAATTATGCCATCAATTAGACCATAAATGGAACGGTTGGATCACAGTTTTCACAGATTCTTCTAAATTATCAGAAAATGAAAGTGTGGGCTCAGCAGTATAGATACCCAGATATAATATTGCCTTACTATTTAAAAGTCCACCTCAAGAGTCTATATTTACAGGAGAAGCAATTGCAATTTTGGAAGCTGTATTATATGCTAAAACACATAGTTTAACTAAAATATTGATTCTCTCGGATTCCAAAAGTTGTTTGCAGGCTCTGTCAGGTAATGTCTTTAAAAAAATATTCAAAACTTTCAAATCCTTTTAAATATCAAGGAAGTGCTATATTTATGTTGTAGTCATAATTTAGAAATAGCATTAACCTGGATTCCAGGGCACAGGGGAATAGTAGGCAACGAGCAAGCTGATCGGTGGACTAAAAAGGCAGTCACTACTGGGTCCTTGACATACAAAAATATCTATACAAGAGACATTCTTCCTCTAGCTAAAACACATGTTGAGAAATTGGAGTTTTAGGTGGTCTAACAGCCAAACAAATATTATAAAACACTACAGAGGTATTCAGCCGAATATACATATATTATGTCTATTTATATACAAAAATCTCAGCAATCCAAAATATAATAACACTCTTAGAAAGCGTTCGGCTTTTTTCATTTAATGTCTTCTGGTCAGTTACATTCTTCTGAGAATTTCCATGATACTTTCCAATACGTAAGTAACGAAAGTTTACGGAATACTCCACCCAGTAAGAATCATATGATTATAAAATTTTGAAAACTACTGATACCTACATACGCCACCATGCACGACGGATGGTGTTTGTAATATCCACACTAAGACTCAGGACTTTCGTACTTTCAAAGAACACCGACTATCGGTGTTTGGGATATAAAACTATATAGTGATGTAGATGTAACCCGGATATGATAAATACACTGTTTCGTCTCTCGAGAAATCTGTGTCTCCGTTAAATACAGCAGTGTCAGTGGCGCCATCTTCACATTGTAGTAGACAGCATTTAAGTTTTAATGCATTTCGCAGAAATCTACATTTTAGGTTTAGCAGGATTTTGAGGAGACAGCCTTTTTCTCTGTTTGCTGTTGGTAATTCTTGGTTCTGTACGGTACGCAAAATATGATTGGCAACCCCAGCAAGATTGCTTGTAGACGGATTCTCCAGCTTCAATGGATCTACTATTCCTCCGGAGGTAGAATCTCTTAATTTTCGTCATATTCAGGGAAGGGTTTAATAATAATAATAAAAATGATATAGTATTAAAAAATATTCACAATTTTAAAAGAAATTTTTGATAATATGATTTAACAAAAATGTTCATTCAGTGAATTCACAAACAGAATGGCTGCGGGCAGTGAGTGAAAGATTACAGCCATGTATTGCGAACGTGATTTGATTGACGAAACTGTGTGGCATTTCATTCAGCTAGTCTTTGTTTGATTAGTGCCTTCGCGTATTTGGAATTTAAAAAGCATATTGCTCGATAGACAATTTTATCTGTGGTACTCTAAAAAATCTTTTAATTAATTATTTTAAAACAAACTTGATTATAGTTTGTGTAGAAATAATATTTTTTGAAATATATTAGAAAGTAACAATAATATATAAAATTTGAAATATATACCTACTTTCAAGAACTTACTTTAAAATACATCTATAAATGTATATAATGGCTGAGATATATTGTTTAAAAGTGCAGAACAAATTTGTAAATAACTCTCATTTTTGCAGGCATGAAGGAGTCACGTATTTCAAGTATATTGAAATGTTAGTACGCTATCTACTATGGCAAATGAACTTTACGCCTAAGCCCATAACATGGTAGTATGAAGGTATCATATTCCAAATCATTTAATATATATTATAACTATACACAACATAAACAATAAAGTAATAGAATGGCGGTCGTACGTGGGAACTTTATTTCAAAATTCTAAATATTTGTAAAACCTATTTCTTGTACTCGAAAAGCAAATTTCTTAAAGCACGTAATCCTTAAATAAGTATAGTCCGATATAATTTAAGTCAGTATAGCTGAGCAAATAGTCATAATGGATTACGAATAGTTAAATACAATTCTTAAATTGTCAGTAAAAAGACAAATATTTTGATTAATGATAAACTGTTAAAGTAAAGAAAATCTTTAGAAAATAAAAGATATATGAAAATTATTCATAATGTAGAAATAATAAATAGTATAGACAACGCATTATTATCTTTTTGCCATTCAAAATCATATATTATTGCAAGAAAACGTATAATTTAATTTAAATATTCATTGATTATGGAAAAAATGTTACATCGAAATATAGTATATAAAATTATATGTTCAATTTAGTAAATTTTATTAAATATTTTTTTTGTAGAATTTCAAACTGCTATACTATTCTAAAAAAAAGTCAGCGCTATATATTGAGAATTTCTGTAACTAAATTTAAAATGGGCATAATATGCTCATATTCAATTTGTTATTTTATTGAAATTCAGATAAAACAAAGTAGAAAATCTATCTTTTTCTAAATTAAATTCGCTTAAGTAAACCGCATCAATTCTGTTTAACGTTTTGAAACAGTGCTTGAAGTAATTTTTCAATAGACCATAATTAATTTTCCCTTAACCAATTTTAACAAAACAACGCTCCAGATTATATATAATCCACCTGTGAAAACTGCGTTCAAATCCGTTGAGTAGTTTCGAAGTTATAATGTACCAAACAGACAGACGGACAAACAGACAAAAATTCCAAAAATTGATATATTTTGGTTTCTGTTACTCATCTTTAATCGCCCACTATCAGTTTTTGTTTTTGGAAAAATATTGAATGTACAGACACTGGATTTTTAATGTCTTTATTTGAGATTACTTACAATGTCTAAAATAAATATGAAACCAATTACTCTAACACAATTCTACTATGACTTTCTTATTAATTTCATTACTTTACATGGATTAATACAAAAGAAAATAAAATTCCATTTAAAATTAAATTAAAAACATAAGTATAATTGATTATTTAAGACGACTAACTGACATTTCTCTCTGCTGGTGCATTAAGGACAACGTCATCGAATAAACCCATCAATATTTTCGTATTATTGTAATAAGCTTGAGATATAAGTACGCCTTTTGTGCAATTTCATATTATATCATAGGTCAGTTACAAATTTTAGAAGTTTATTATCCAAAACTATTGAAAATTAAATGTCTAAAAGTTTAAATACAATAAAAAATAATCATATATTAATCAAAAATAGTGAGCCAAGTTAAAATTTTATTGAGTGTTGTTATTGAAAACGATACTAAAATAACTCTTTATTTGTTAACATTTAAACATTAAAGTTCTATAAGTTGTTATGCAAAGTGATCGAAATTTATCTTTTCAGTTCACAGTAGCCAAAAATGCAACGTAAATGAATCATATTTGATTAAGTATATTTTGTGTAGAGTTAAACTAAAAGATAACATCAAAATCTAGCTCATAGAAAGCTAGAACGTGTTCAGTTCTAGGAAATCTGAGCACACAACCGACTTGCAAATGATTAAATTAATTGAGGAACTAAACGGTTGGTTTATTTTACTCAGCACACCTGGTTGTGCCAAGTTTCCCCTTTCCAGGAATAATAATATGAAAACTTGTTATCTCTACTTTTAAGGAACTTCTCCAAATTCTCCAAAAGAACTGATCTACGTACGAAAAGTAATTTTAAAATTAGAAAATAAAATTCTCTTCTGAAATAATTATTTCAGCGCTATCTATTTCATAATAGACATTAAATGTTGTGCAACTTTTGCGGTTTATTCAATATCCCTTCTATTACCGTAAATCGGGTAATTCTTTCAGAGTGCTACGATTTTCAACCCTGGTTTAGTATTTAAGCAGACAGCAAAATGGACTACAATCTTAAGATTAGAATAATGGTACTATTGATGGATGAAGTTGCAGCAGATAACAGAAACAAGGGTTAAATTTATAAAAATGTAATTATCCCTATCGTAATGTACAGATCTAAGCATTGAAAGAGAAATAATAACAATGAAAGATGAATGCATGTCAAGGATCTGAGAAGGATAAGGTGGATGTGTGGTGGAAGAAGATCAGATAAGATAAAAAAACAGCTATAAATTATAGAAGTATAGTAAAAACGTTGCAACTGTAACAAAAAAAATTAACACGATATTATCGTGGTACGAATGAAAGACCTTAAATTGATATCAGTCACATGTACCTACTATAAATAAGCTGTTTTACAATTCGTATTATTACTCGAATTTTATTCCAGTTTTATTTTTATTTCAAGCAATTTCAGTTTGCAGTTATAAAATGCAAAATCTAGTTGACATAACGAAAGAATCACTTTTTGTGAAGAATAGCATGCCATGGATTATTTTAAAAGGTCACTATTTTTTTATACTTTTTTTCAATATAAATTTTTTTGTTTATAAAATGTTAAAGTTCATTACGCATTAAGTACGCCTTTTGTAAAATCAATAAAGGTTAAATAAATAAATATTGAGAGCATCCAAACCTTATTTCCCAGAAAAGAAAACTATCCCGATTTTCACTAAATTTTATAAAGTCTACAAGTTTGTAAAAAACTAATATCTTGACTTCTAAATGTAAAATATACTAAAAATATAAAATATTGAAGATTAAAACATTACTTAAAAGATTAGACCTACACGTAAGTTAATAATAATAATAATAATAATAATAATAAAGCCTTTTATTTTCCTATAACTTACATAACATTTACATAACATTTCTGACATACATTTATTGTTATGATACCTTAATTCAATGTTACTAGATATTTGAATTTAAAGTGATAGTGTTAGTTACATGCTATTTGTTTTGATTACTTAATTCTATGTGAGTAGGTAAGTATTGTATTTTTTTTTATTTGACTATAGGAACCCCTGTTGGGTATAGGCCTCCTCCAAATTGTGATATTTTTCTCTATTTTGTGCTATTTTGATCCAGTTTTTCCCCACTGTTAAAGCTATATCATCTGCCCATCTTTTTAGTGGTCTTCCCACGTTTCTTGTTCCTTTTGGGCCGGTCCATATCGTGCTTTTGAGAGTCCATCGCTTGTCCTTGTATCTCGCTATATGACCTGCCCAACCCCATTTTAATTTCAATGCTTGGTGTAGTGCATCGATTAGTTTTGTCTTTTCTCTTATGTCTAGACTTCTTGTTTTTTCTATTTTTCTTAGGTGTAGCATGCTTCTTTCCATTGCCCTCTGACATGTTCTTATTTTATTTCTTATCTTGCCTGTGAATGTCCATGTTTGGGAGCCGTAAGTCAGGCATGGTAGAATGCAGCTGTCCATTATTGTTTTTTTCGTGTACAAGTCGTAACTGCCTTTTAATATCTCCTTGTGAGCCCAATAATTGTTCCAGCTATATATGATTCTTCTGTTGACCTCATCTTCATTATTTGTTTTATTAAACGATACTTGCTTTCCTAAGTAGACATATTGGTTCACATACTCCAGCTCAACTTCATCTAGCATTATTTTAATTTTTTCGCCATTTGTCATTATTTTTGTTTTTCCCAGGTTCATATTCAGACCTACGAATTTGCTCTTTTTGTTTAGCTGGGAAATCATGTTTTTTAGTTTCTTGGGATTCTCAGCGAAAATGACGATATCATCGGCAAATTTTAGATGGGTAAGGCGCTTGTCTTTCATAGGAATGCCTTCAAATCTCCAGTCTAGCTTAGAAAATATTCCTTCCAAGACTGCTATGAATAATTTTGGAGATAAGGGGTCTCCTTGTCTGACTCCTCGGGCTATTTTTATCTCTTCTCCTCGAGTTTCTAGTTTGACCCTACTCACGCTCTTCTGATAAATGTTCCTTATAATTCTTAAGTATATTGGGTCGATGTTGCAGTTAAGTAGAGCTTGCCAGATAGAGCTATGATAAATTACTATCAAATGCTTTTGAGTAGTCGATATAACCTATATACAGTGTTCTATTAAATTCTGAGTACTTTTCTATTACTTGTTCTAGGGTGTGAATGTGATCCATTGTCGAGAGCCCAGAACGGAAGCCAGCTTGTTCTATTGGTTGTACGCTATCTATGGCTGAGCTAATTTTGTTAAGTATAATAGATGTGAATAACTTATATACACTTGATAGTAGACTGATTGGGCGGTAGTTAGCAATATCTAGTGGGTCACCTTTTTTTGTACAGTAGTATTATGTCTGAACTATGCCATTGTACTGGTATTATACCTGTGTTCAGAACCATATTAAATATAAGTGTCAGCGTTCCGGTAAGAAATTTAGGTCCTACTATTAATGCCTCATTTTTTTATGCCATCAGGCCCTGGGCTCTTCTCTCGCTTTAATTTCTTAATATTTTCCCATACATCGCGTTCTGTAACAGTGGTTGTTTCTTTGATATTAATTGGTAAGCTATTTGTTTCTGTAGTCGTGTAAGTATCTTGTGTATCATAAGCATAAAGATCTTCGCAGAAGTTTGTAGCACAGGATATTAGGTCTTTTCTTGATTTCGTTTCGTTTTGCCCGTTTCTTAAGCTTTTTATCCAGTCTTTGTGGGTGATTAGTTGCTTATGCGCTCTTTTAGCGCTTCTATGGTGTTTTATGCTTTTTTCAAGGGTTTTTGTCGGTGTCGTATGTAGTCTCTTCCTATTAATTTGCTGGCTTGTTTGAATAGATTTGACAGCTCTTTTTTCATCTCGCATGATTTGTTTTTAGTTTTAATTAGTTCGTTTCGGCGTTTGATCATTTGTTTAGTTGTTTCAGTGAAGAAATGGCAAGTGTGTTCATTTTCCTTATTTGTGATCTCTGATTTTAGGCTAGTTTTAAGATAGAGTTCGAATTTATTATATGTTGTTTGTATGTTGTCTTCGTTAAAATTACTTGGGTGCATAGTATTGTTTTTTAGTTTGTCATGGTATGTTTTTATTTCCGAGTCTGTTTTTAGCGACGAAACTGAGTGCTGAAAGTTTCTTCTACATTTTTTGGATTTTTTTAGAGTTACCGTTGCTCTTACTATTCGATGATCTGACGGAAACTCTACGTTGTTTAGAACCTCTATGTTTGTAATATTTTTTAGGGTTATTAGTCATGATAAAGTCTAGTTCGTTTTTAATTTTTTCATCTGGGGATATCCATGTCCATTTTTGGTTATATTTCTTTTTGAAATGAGTATTCATAATGGATAGCTTGTGTTCTAGAGCATATTGTATTAACCTTTCGCCTCTTGAGTTTCTTGTTCCATAGCCATACTTCCCCATAATCAGTCGTTCGTTGGCATTTGGTCTTCCTATCTTGGCATTGAGGTCTCCCATTACCATATTGTCGTTGTGGTGGCCTAGTAAATTGTGGGCTTCTTGTAACGTTTGATAAAATAATTCTATGTCTTCATCGTTTGATTCTGTAGTAGGTGCGTATACTTGAATGATTGACAAATGATTACCATTAAAGTCTAGCTAGATGAATGCAACTCTTTCCGATAGTCTGCAAAAGTTAATGATGTTTTTCTTGTATATTTTCTTGATGAGAAATCCTACCCCGTATCGACCGGGAGTTTCACCAACGTAGCAAAATATGTGATCATTATATTCTTCTATTTTACATCCCATTCTTCTTATTTCAGCTAGTCCTAGTATGTCTATGTTAGTATTCTTTATGGCATCGATTAGTTCAAAGTATTTTTCGGGCTTCGAGAGTCTTCTGACGTTAAATGTTGCAATTTTTAAATTATTATTCTTATTTCTTGTCTTTGTTAAAGTATTTGGAGGGTTTTGGTCGTAATCTTCCACGGTGACCAGCCGGATTGGAAGATGTATAGTTGTTGTCGTTTGCTTTGTATGTTTTTTCTTATCTGTGCGGGAGGGGGAGGGCCTTGATTGTTATGAGGTTTTTCTTATGGTTTCTGTGTCTTGTTCTGATGTTATGTTGCTGTCTTTCTTGTGCATCAAAAAGTTTAACATGCTTGGTTTTAACACGCCTGAGTTGCTATTGGATCTTCGAATTTAACAGTGAACTTGTGATATTTTGTTTTTCTTGTTTATGTGAGTACTGGTTTCATTTTGTACTTGAGAGTTGCTTGTAGGCGAGGAGTGGAGTTGTCGTTTATGGTTCGGTTTTTGTGTGACTAATTTGTCATATTTTATTTTTACTATATTTCCTTTCTCTCTTTCTAACTTGGCTTGCTCTTGAAGTTCTCTCCTCTTTTCTAACACTTGTTTTGGATAGTCTTCTTTAAAGTAGTAAGGTGTATCTTTTAGTGCTTGTTTGTTTTTTATTATTCTAATGTTTGTTCCTAACGTACAGAAAGTAGCTATAATTGGTCGTGGTCTTTCTGCTTTCTTCCCGATTCGTTTGACTTCTTGTATATCTCTGCAGCTCAACTTTATAGAGAGGTATTGTTCTATCCAGTTGATTGCAATTGTTTCTAGACAGGCATATGACTTTTCAGTTTCCTCGATGCCAAAAAATACCAGATTTCTTTTCCTTTCTTGTTTTTCTAGAAAACATATTCTTTTTTCTTGGTCTTCTACGGTTTCTTTTAGTTTTTCATGTTTCTGTTCCCATTCCATGAATTTTTCGTCCAGAATATTGTGAATATTATGTGTCACTTGTTCTGTAACATTATTTCCAGTATCCCTGATTTCTTGCCTCTGTTCGTCTAATTCTTTTTAATTGCTTTGAGTGCGTTTAGTACTTCCTCCATGATATATTGTTATTGCGTTTTTGTTATGGTATGAGTAGCGCCCTCTTGTTGGAATTTTGTGTAGTTATTGTCTTCGCATGATTTAACACGTAACACGTAAGTTATTGTACATTAATTAATTTATAGCATTTTATTAAATCTATTCACACAATAACTACTATAATATTTGAAAAATACACAATATCCTTCCTTGAAATTGTACTATAATGAATTTTACTATTTTTATAAATACCTAGATAAGAAATAGATTCCGTTTCCTCTCCGATCTTTGGTTTCCATATATTCAGTCTGAACCCATTAAATGTGTTTAAATCATACAAAAAATACAACAACTGTTCGTGTTTTAACTTTTGTAATAAATTAGAGAAGGATTTTTCTGTAGCTTTTAAAAACCAAACTATGTAAAATAATTTTAGAAAATGCGCCTCATTTAACTCTGCCACGGTTAGTTTACTTACTGCATTTAATGTCTTACTTATATTGAACTCTTTTGTTAACTACATACTTGTACAATAGAGATCTTCATGTATTGGCTGAGACCACTGCAGTCAATCGCCAACCAACTGACATTTCCAATCGAGAAGTTTCTTTTCTTAGAAATTATTTTACCCATACAATTTCTTCGCTTTTTAATAAAATAAATTGGTCTCTGAAATAGCAATAATTTTATATGAGACTTATAAAGATTTTAAAATAATACAATTTAGCACATAACATAAAATTCTGTCGGTTTTATGTTTTGTTCTTTTTAAATGTCTGGTATTAATGAGAGTTTTCGCAAAATTTTATAATATAAAGTCATATATTTAGATTAAAAAGAAATACAATTTATATCCCATAAGTAAGTCTGGAACATTCGTTTATTGTTCAGTTCTTCTTACAGTTCTTCTTACAGTTAATATATGCAGATAATGTATTAATCTAAATCTCTCTTTCTCAGTTAATATCTGCAGATAATGTATTAATATAAATTTCTCTTGAAAATAATTTGTGCGTTGTTGTCTTATAAGCAAAAATTGGTACCTGTCATTCCAAATGTGGGAACGGATATTGTTTTTTTTTGTAGCTCACTTCCTGCATTCAACTCTTAATTAAATGGGATGAAACAATATTTATAGTAGCAACATTTCTTTTTAAGTGCTTTTACAGGCCCGTTAGGCACTTTTGGCTTGAAGGTAAAACCGAAATTTCGCGTCACGCATATTTGCATAGACGAAAGTTGACATTTGGTAGTAGTGTGTCCGTGAATCGAACGTGGCTTCCTAGCTCGATTTATTCGTTTATTTATGTGTATTTATTAAAAAAAAAACCGGTGGTTTTTGTATGTGTCATATCATGCCATAAGGTGAATGTATTTTCTTCCAGCGATTCGAAAGGAAGAGAAAGCTTTTTCCTATATTACGAGTAATAAAAGTATATTACGAATTTAATACTTATTTACCTACTAGTCATAGTAGTTTTATTTTCTTATAATAGCAATACACCTTGTTTCTGCAAGATATTCTTTAAATATCTAGTTTCCAGAAATACCTAAACTGATATGCATACAATTTGGCTCCTACGTGTAATGTCTTGAAGATCTTATCTTAGATTCAACTATTTACAATCTTGTTTAAAAGCAAGATCTCTGAAATAATAATACAAATTATAATATGTTTATTTGTATGTTAACTTTAAATTAAAAAGATACCATTTTAATTTACCACTTAGTGATAAGTATAACTTATTCATTTTTAAAATGTATTCAAATATAAATTGAATAATAAATCGATACGGGATTTGAACCCGCGACCTCTGGGAAACCGTGTCTAAGACGGTTGATAAATCGTTTAAGGTTGTTAAAGGTTAAATATTAATTACCTTAACTGGGCATATAAATATTTTCAAACACTTTTTATTTGAACAATACAAAATGTTATTAAAAGAGAAGATAGCGAAGAAAATATTGAAGAAATCTTATAAAATCTTTTTATTAAAATCTTATAAAAGTCCGACAAATAAGTTCATTAATCTTTATATTAATCGGTATCTTCAATTCAAATCCATAACTAGTTAGTCCTTGGCAATCAATTTTGCAAGAAATTTTGATGTTCATATTAAGTTTTAGTAATTATTAAAAAAATGCCTTTTTCAGTAGACTAGATAGATGTACCAAACTAAAAAAATACCATATTTATGAAATTACTGTGCAGCTTGCAGGTTGTGATGTAAATAAATTATTTATTTCGGCACTTATCTATTATTCTTATAATAAATATATTATTCTTGTTTTATAGATCTATAATTATACAGTAATTGAGATATTCTATATTTTTTATTAATATCAAAATCTAACGTTGGGAGCCGCACCCAACTAAAAATTGATTAAAATGTATTCTTTTATATTACTTTAATATTAATATATATATATATATATATATATATATTGAAACTTTTTAAAATTACTTAATACTTAACATAAAATTAATTAGTATTTTAGTTGCTAAAAGTCAAAATAACTGGTTTTTAAATCTATCCATTAAAAAAAAATTAAAGGTAACATTTTTCGGTACGATTCTTTTATTATTCCTATACCCATGAAGAGCGATAGTAGACACGTCCACTCCCTTAAAGACCTCGCAGCGATCTGCTCTTAAATGAATTGCTCGCTGAGTTGTGTTACAATTTTAAAGTAGTTTTATTATATATTTAAAAGAAAACTACTTTTCTTTTCACAATTCCATTGAAAGCAATGTTTTCTTTTATATAACTCTAAAATATTTTTTTTATACTCTCACAAAATGTATTTTGTAAAAAGCCAATTTAAAGTCTCTACTTTCTTAAAATGTTCATAATTTTTTAAATTTGCATATTTTGAAATTCAAAGCCAAGCTAACTTAGCTTGGATATATTTATAAGAAGGATATTTTCTTTTTGCTTAATATGTAAGTAAGTTATTATTAAAGATTTTAGACTAGTAGTATTAAATAGAGTAAAATTGAAATTAGTTATCTGTCCCTAATCTAAAAATTATATATTTTTAATAATATGTGGTGTTTGAAAAAGTTATTAGCTATTTTATTTCCACTAAGAATTTTATATTCTACGGAACCATAATAATAATAATAATAATAACAACAACAATATAAATAACACCCGTGAGGTTTGTTAATATAATTGAACTAATATGTTTTGTATATCTTGTAATAATTACATTTATAATATTATCGGTTAAGTGCAAATTGTATCAACCTTATCAAGTTAGTATCCAAAATAGCTCAGTTTTGAAAGAACAAGACTAAAGATCTAAAGATTTCCGGTTGAAACCATAATATATATATATATATATATATATATATATATATATATATATATATATATATATATATATATATATATATATATATATATATTATGCTGCTATATATATATATATTTACAGTAGACCATTAAAAAATACATAACCGCATATATATATTCATTCACAGTCAAATGCAAAGTTTTTTATTCAGTCAACAAACGATAAAATCTAATTCCAAAGGGTTAGTATACATAGTAAAACCGTCAAAAAAAATCATAAATCTTCTTTGAACATATTTATTAACAATAATTTTGTGTGTTATTGGTATTGAGTCACATTTGTAACTGATTAGTGAGAACAAATTAGAATTCCAGCAAAGCAAGTTGCCAAAGGAAGACTTACCTATTAGTAGTTCTATGATGTTTTCCTTTTATGAAAACATCATAGAACTACTAATAGGTAAGTCTTCTAGCTAAGTAGGTACTTAATTATTCTAACTTTAAACATCTTTTTATTACATTACCTAGGTTTTCGTTGCATCAAAGCAACATGTGTTGATTATTGCCAGACTCCTTTTGTGGGATTATCTATGCGGTTCACGTAAGCGTATTTTTATTTACTAAATTTAGTAAAGCAAACATTTTAAACAATTCATTTGATAAGTTGCTTTAATATAATCTTAATTTATATTTTTAAATAATATTAGTGACTGAGCATTCAGAACATAAATTATCACAATTATATCTACGAAAAGTTTGTTCGTAATAATACTTCCGAGAACAGTCTCTAGAATTACAAACACTGAAACCAACTAAAAAGCCTCAAATTGAAACATGGCTTAAAGCCAAGTAAGCAATAAAAAACAACAAAGTTTATAAGATCCAATAAGAGAGCTTAACGATTGTTGTATAAAAATAAATTATTTTTTACAAAAAATTACTTAAATTGATGGAATAAGCATTTTCCATTCACTTGTTTTATTTTGTTTTATTCGCAATATGTTATACAATACACTTTAAAAAATAAATCAAACTGTAAAAAGTAGCATTTTATTTTTAAAACAAATATCAAAATAATGATTTCTGCACTAAAATAAAATGAAAATTCATAACAAATAAATATTCAATGAAATGGGTTGAATAATTCCATAAACAAGATGAAGAAGCCACGAATTATTAAATTCTTTAGCCATCGTCCATTTGGCTAAATTCTTCATGAGTTATTTGATGAAATATAATTTCCGAAACTACCACCTTCTAAAATTTAATTAAATTTATTAATTAATATACATGTTGTATTGTTTTAAACAATAATTCAATCACATTAATATGAATCGAAAAGTTATTACTACTCGAGAAAATAATATCTTAATATAAAATGTAGTCTCTGAAATTGTCGTAGTTTTTATGGTACATTATTGTTTATCTCAATTAAAATATAAAACTTTTAAATTAAAATTTATCTTTTATAATATCGAAAATTTTGTTTGTCGGATATAATTTCGATAAAACAAAATAATTTTTAAAGCCTTCAAACTCGCGATCTCGTAATTTGAATCAATTAATGATTTTTTAAGTTAAAGTTAATAAAGTTTTAATTACTAAATAATTTAATTACCATTTATTTGTTTTTCATTATTTAAAAACAGTTTCGCGACAATCTTAAGCGTCTCTTTGGTCACAAATTTACACATTGTAAAATTTTCGATGTTCGTAATTTAATGAGAATAAACTTATAATTCCAACAAAAAAGTATCAGTAGCACAGAGACTTATAATTACAAAGTTGAATTAAAAAACATTTGAGGCATAAAAAAACTGTAGATTCAACAAAATATTATTATACGTATTTTTGAGTAAAAATTATACCTTGTTAAATTTGAGACTGTTTTGTTTACGTTATAGTGTAATATAGTATTGTTTATTTCATAGACGTTTTTAATTAATCCACTTTAATTGGATTATATAATTGAATTTCGATTGATTATTTGAAAAAGGTAAACAAGTTAATGCGCAAATAGGATAAAATCCAGACTCTTGCTATCAGAAATACTAAAACTTTACTTATATTTTGATTATGAGTTTTATCATTTTTAATTATGTAAAGGTTTAAACTAATTATCATATCTCTTGTACAAGGGATATCTCAAATGAGTCAAGGATTAGATACTTTGTGCCTTCGGGCTAGGCTAGGCTAAAAATATTTTTGCTTAGAACTCCACTTCACAAACTAGCAGAATCAAAAGGGCACACTGCTGATTGATGTGTTAGGTATACTATAAGATCGCCACCTGACTAACCTTAGCAAAAGCCATAGCTGCCGATCTTTGAACAGCTTACGATATTATAAATATCCTAAGAGTTAGTGGTCGATAAAGCTGTACATCATTTTGTAGATAAGAGATGTAATGTCAACAGATGTTCAATTAGCCGGATGTGAGCTGGTGCCTTTCTCAAGGCTCGGATGGACAAGTGGTTCAGTTCAACAATTCATTGCAAGGGTCTAAATTTATCATGTAATTCTTGACACAAATGAGAAGAAATACTAACCAGCTAATTTCTTGAAAGGAGAAAGGATTGCAGTTATTAGAAAACATTTAAATTAATAATAATAATAATTAACAAAAGCCAGTAAATAAGCAATAACCAAAATACCATCCATCCCGTTATAGGTGTGATCAAACTGTCACGATTCCAATTAAATTACAGTACATATTGGATTTTAATTAAAATACAATATGTTAGGTAATTTTAAAACCAAATGTCGTTATCCTATTAACCAACTATCTGACTTTAAAGATCTAAAATAAATTGACTTTTATCATTCACACAACTGAAGTATGCAGTATTAGAACTCAGAAACTCCTGAGGCCCAGATCATTTAAAGTACAAGAAATTTTGGCAATTTGAAAAATAAAATATTATGTACCTACCACCAAATCACTACGAAATCTAGTTTATTGTATGATAGTTTGTGTTTTCTTTATGCAATGCAAATGTAAACTATATTAATATTTGAACTTGAATACTCTAATAAATAATTTATTAAAAGTATATGAATTAGGTAATAAAGCAGTAATAAAGGCTAAATTTTAGTTAACACGTTCGCTGCATTACGAGGCCTATTAGATCTCTTGCGGGACTTTCGTATGGTGCGTGGACTGAAATGCTGTTGTTTCACTCTTTGCGGGAGGCTCTAACTTGTAAAGTTCTTTATGTATAAGCAAGACAAATATACACATTTGTATTCTACTTGAAGGTGAGTTTATAGACATAATAAAAAAAAATAGGGATGGATTAGGTCCCTAACGCACAGTACTATATTTTTTTTCATTACTTGCGTTAGGGGACATTTTATTACTCGTAAATTCATACGCCTTGTAGAAGCAAGACTGGGTGGGTAGGCGGCGCGGGCGCTGCGTGTCTTGTTTTAGTGTTGTTCAAGTATCGATGTGAGGGGACGCGCTCACGTTTCAAAAATAGCATTCGCGTAAATATATCGACGTGTTTATATTTTAAATTGTTTTTATTCTTGTTAAGAGTTACTTTCAAAAAAAAAAGTGTAAAAAGTCAATTAATTTTGGTGAGCATTCTAAGAAAGAAAAATTATCGCCGCTTAATACCGCGGCATTATCCAGTAAAATAAAAAAAAAATCCTGAAGGAAGATTTGTTGATCATGTTTTCCAACGAGGAAACAAAAAAAATACATTGCGTGGGTTGTGATGAAACATTACGACGCACGGTAAACAGCTCTGAAGCTTCTAAAAAAACATTTTTTGGCGAGCAGCTAGATCTTTATTATTGTGCAGAATATCTTATACCATATTGGCCGCAAACTGTTAAGTGTGTCATATATAAAAAATAAAATAAAAAAAAAATCATAATGAATTGCTCACAATGCGAAAAGTCGATGTGCTTGCTTTAATAACAATCATTTGCCGTAGTTTATAATAAATAACTACTTCGTAAATTAAACTATTCTATCGACAAATGACATTTTATTTTATTCCCATCACTAGTCACTTCACATATTGCTCTATCTCTGGTTGCGGAACGAGATACAATCGATGTCTAATTTTTTATTTGTATTTGTGGCTTATTCTTATGTCATAACTGCGTGCTAACCTAGCAAAATATAGAACAGTAGACTATCTTTGACCCACGAAATTTTTAAGTATATGTCATTGTTTTTGTTGAAGATATAAATTATTTTCAGAATTGTACTTTTAGGGGACTGATTAGGTCCCCAACGCACCCGGGGATAAATTAGTTTCGAGATCTTTTAGATCCCTAACGCACCAGCTGAAAGTTTTTTAAACATGATGTCGCAGGAAACGTGTTAACTATCAAAATATGTAAATTAGATACCTAAAACTAAGGTTCAATGTTTGTTTGAAAATTAAATTATTACATCAATAAGCAAAATTAAAATAAAATTATATTATTTATCAGAACTGAAGAATAAATGCCATAACGATAAAAAACATTTTGACAAGATATCAAAAATAGTTAATACATACAACCCAAATATACATGAGTTGTCAAGTGAGTGGAATCTTTTTGATTTCGATTGTTAACGTTCATTAATGTAAGATTTTTTTTTTATTTATTTTAATTTTTTTATTCGTAAATTCGTATTTTTTTTATTTTTATAACGTCAGATTATGGATAACTATTTGTTGCCTGCGAGTCCGTCCACATATTTATTAACAGAGAATGTTTTTATCTTTCTAAATTTTATTAAGTTCTCGCTAAAAATTTTTTTTTTAGTAGAAAGGATCCTATGTTACTTCTAATACCTCCAAAAGTATGTGTACAAATACATAATAATCGGTTGAGTAGTATTCGCGTAAAAGTGTAACAAACGCATTAATAATATTAATAGCATACACCACTAAATATTATATTTGTAACTACTTACTAAATTTTCATACAATGAATATGCAAATTAAACTGGAATGTACCTAACTAGTTTAGAGAATTTCACATCGTGAGTCCGCCATGCTTCACGAATGAGAACCCTCCGTACGGGTTCAAACTGGTCGGGTAAATTTCGATTTAATTCACGTGAATAAAGTCGGTAGACAAATATAAATATTTAACAGTCATCACGGTTCACGAAAATTTAAATCAAACAATATTATAAATGTGAAAGTTTTCATGTTTGTGACGCAATGACGCAAAAACTGATCAACCTTTATATTCCACAAAATGTTCTAAAATGTTTTCGGCTTGGCAAAACATTTACATTCGCTTATTGAATCAACAGTTGACTTACATTAAAAATATATTATATAGAGATATTTTTTATCAAGACGATCCAGGTAAATTACATTCTATTCCAAAAATAATATATTTCTTCAATATATTTTATCTTGATGTAACTAAAAGTTTAAAGTTTAAGAAGTTTTTTTCTTTGTATGTGCTATAAAGATTGCTTCAAGTAAAATTTTAAGATTCTGAGTTCACGGGAAGTACCCTGTAGTTTTTGAATCTCTTTTTTTTTTTGGAGTTTCGAAAATTTGCGGAAATTTGTGGCATAAAAGGCTGTATTCCTTAAATTTCAGCTTGATACCTGCAATTGATACCTTGATACCTTGATAGCTGCAATCCTGTGAAAAATAGTCTTGACAGATGGATGGACGGACAACAAAGTGATGATATGAGGGTCTCATTTTGGCCTTTTGATCTACAGAACCCTAAAAAAGAACAATTTTACATTTGTAAGACCGTAATATTTGTCTTTTAAATGTATTATGTTCACAGAACCTCTTGCCGAAGTAATTTTTACTCTTCACACAAAAATTAGTATAAAATTTGATAAAGTACATCATTATTCCCTTATTTGACTATTTTTATATATTTATAAAAATAGTTAATAATATACTTTAAAATTAGTGTATTTGTGTTATTTCACAAATTATACTAATTTTGGTTCTGTTTTCTCTCCGAAGCATCGTCTGCCCCTCAACATACGACGGGTTGAGCCGAGGCCCCGGCCTCAAATAAGGCACCCTTAGGAAGTCCGTTCCCCCCGGGGGCTGGCCCATCAGACCCCCTTAAGAGCTTCGTACCAGTCCACTCCGCCGGTGACGTTGTCATAGCCAGTAGAGTTTACAACATATGCTCAAAAAAAAAGTTCTCCATGAGCAGTATATCGTAACATAAGGTGTGTTACAGTGCATAATACTAACATATCATAGAATATATTTTTATTTATGAATACATTTTGAATATCGACTGGTTTCAAAATATTTTCAAGCAAAATATGAAATACGACGATCTAATCATAATGATTAAATTAAATGATCATATTAAATAGGTTACCAAAAACCACCAATGAAATCTATGGCATGTCTATATCTGACTATTTAGTCTGAATCCATTAAATTTGTATATATAAAACCAAATATACCGTACAAAAATTACAACAAATGTTCCTGTTTTAAATATCGTAACAAATTTAAAGAGGATTCCTCTGTAGCTCTTAAAAATAAAACGAAGTAAAACAATTAAAAAAATGCGCCTCATTTAACTTTCCCATGGTTAGTTTAATCAGTGCATTTAATGTCTTACTTACTTTGAACTCTTTTGTTAACTAAATACTTGCACAAAAGAGATCTTCGTGTATTGGTTAAGACCACCGCAGTCAATCGCTAACCAACTGTCATTTCCGATATAGAGGTTTCTTTTCTTCGAAAATATTTGAACCATACAATTTCTACGCTCTTTAAAAATATGAATTCGTTTTTGGATTGGCAATCATTTTATATGTGAATATTTATCAAGATTTTCAAATAATGCAATATTATTTGTACGTATAGTTATTTTTTTAATGTTTTGTTATTGTATTAACGCTAGTTACCGGCAAGGTTAAAAATAAATATATTCCTATTAAGATTGTAAAAAATAGTTCAATTTATACTTCATATATAAGTCTGAAACCTTACTTTATTGTTTCGATTTATAATAATAATAAATATTATATTTTAATTATAACTAAATTATTTATTTAAGTATAATGTTTATTCGTAGCTTTAAAGATTTTCTTCATTTTGGCTTTGATATATTCTCAAAATAGCCTGTAGATATAAAAGGACTCATAGGCCTATAAAATTCTTTAAGGCAGTAAAATCATATAATATAACAAATAATTGAAGTTATTAAAGGGATATATAATAATCTATTAATTTATGTGAACTACACTAAATCTCTGTTGTTCATAGCTGTTTTAAAAAAACAAAACAACGAATTGCATTTTTTTGTATCAAAATATATTTCTTTAATAATGAAGATTAAAATATCACTAAAACTGGGGATTGTTGTTATATTTACCTTACTTGTATATTTAAAAATATTTTGCACAGCTTCAGAGTGGAACATTCAAAATATTATATATTCAATTGTTATTTTATTGGTCACACACTTTAACAACTAAACCGATAAATAATAAAATCTATTTTTGGTTTGTTTTTTCATATGTTTAAATATAGAATATAATAATAACGAAATTTAATAAAATTAAATAATATTACATATTATATATCTTACATATTTTTTTAGGATTCTATACTCAATGGTTGATTGATTTTTAAGCATCTAATATGTGCTAATAACTTTAAATTATTTGCCTTGATATGTAAATTATTTAGAGAAATTAAAACGTTGAAATTTAATATAAAAGTCTAATACCTATGCTTATCACAGTAATTGTTTTGTGTAAAAATATAGCTCTCAAGTAAAACTGGTTCCCAAAAGAAGACTTACTACGCCACTTCTAGTTTTATAAATCTTCTAAAGCATTAAAGAATTCTAACTTTAAATATTTCAAAGTAATAGTAATTATATAATGTCTTATTTTTTAATACAATACCTGAGAAGTGGTTTCATTAAAGTCAAACGTGAACATACTCGTAGTCTATATAGTTATTTATGAATATGGATACTTTTCATATAAGCGTATTTTTTATGCCACAAGTCGGTGATAGATTTAGGTATTTTTTGTTAAAAGGAATTCCATTCTGACAGTGATTGATGATTGCACATTGTACCGATTTTAAAATCAATATTACGTTATAAGTCATTCCCGTATTACCTTGAAAATTAAGTTAAACAATAGTAGAGAAATATTTTATTATATAATGTAATACAGTTATTGATTGCATTTATTTTAACGAATTTGCTTAATTTAGTTTAATGACAAAACAAACGGAACCTTAGAGAAAATGTAAAAAAAATCAATTCTAAGGTTAAGGTTATAGCGTATATTCGTACAAATCAACAATAACATTATATATTAAATGAAAACAAGATAGTTTTAAAATAATTGTACATTATAAGTTTTAAAACATTATAGATAAAATTTAAACCAGACGTCTTTGTTGGCATGCATAAAAATGTATCTTTTCTGATTAAAACATTTAATATAGAGTCATGGCATAAGTTCGCTAAGAGTTTAAACATAACTTATTGTTTATGGAAGGTTTGGGACGGTATATTATTGTGACAGTTACCAGATCAAACTGAACTGCGTGACTTATCCTACACGGTTCTGTTTTCAGGCACTGATAGAACGCAGATACAATGTCTTTGGATTTTGTCCTGAATCTTTAAACATTTGGTTATTTACTTTATATACATGAAGTGTTTTAAATTTAAATACTGCACAATAGATCTTCTAATTGATATATAAAAATAATATATATTATTGTATAAATAACCAATTCAATTAAATATTTTTTTTTGCAGTTACACAAACAACCGTTAGTTAGGTTAGAAAGACCTCTAACGTATCAAAATAGGTAGATATTTATTTTGTATTCCTCACTGCTGAAGCAAAACACCTGAAACTCTTAATATATGTATCTGTTAAATAATTAAGCATTTAGAACATAAAATATCACAATTATTTCGAACAAAAGTTTTTTTAATATATATTATATAAAAAGTGTTTTTTTATAAGAATCTCAAAAGCTGTGTGGTAAAAATACGTAATAATAAACAACAAAGTTTGTAAGATCCAAAAAGTAAGTTTAACAGATATAGAAATAAAACAATTCTCAAATGAAACCTAGATGTATGCAATAAATAAACAAATACATATTCAACGAAATAAGTTAAACATTTCAATAAACAAGATGAAGAAGCCACGATTTATTAAATTAGTACTTAGTACTTACGTAGTACTTAGATACTTAGTTCAATCAGGCAGCTCAAAAAGAGCTTTTAAAGAGCTCCGAACCAACAAGATGTGGATCGACGGTTTAAAGAGTTTAAAGAGCAACGGAAAAATCTTAAAAAGTCATCAAGAAGTTTTAGAAATTGCAACTTATCACTACTAATTACTTCATAGCGTCCTGAAACATGAAAACTTTGAGATGAATTCTGATGAACATTACCTATATCGTCTCGATGCAAATACATAAAAATGCACACCATTTGATGTTACAGAAGTAATCCAAGCCATAAATAAATTAAAAACGAATAAAAGCCAAGGATCAGATAACATCACAAACGAAACCATAACGTCAGCACTTTTGGCTCACCTTTTTAAACGTATTTTGGAATCTTCATTTTCATTTTGGTATCAGTCAGATTTAATACTAATTTACAAAAAGGTTGATCCATGCTACATCGGAAACTATAGGTCAATTCGCTTATCAATTGTGTACAAATTTTTATCTTCTCTCATAGACCAAAGAATAAGCACCACACTAGAAGCCGAGCAACCCATAGAAGAAGCGGGATTCGGAAAGAGATATCCCATTATAGACAATATTCGCTATAGACAATATTCGCTATAGACAATATTCGCTATAGACAATACTCTTAAACAACTGATTGAAAAATATTAGGAAAAACTATATACATCGTTTTTATAGACTAGAAAAAGGCGTTTGACACTGTATATACTGTACACAAAGAGTTTGTAACGAGTATATACAAATAATAAAAAAATATATATAAATACAAAAGAGCTATTTAGTTTTAAAGCTACCGGAAAACCCATGGAAACCCTTAGCTATTGGAAAGTCTATAGGAACATAGATTCGAAAGAAACGTCTTGTGCTCGAAGGCTTTTGCAATATTTACACTGTGAGGAGAGAGGTGGAAGAGCACCCTAACTTAATAGCTGCCGCCGATTGATGAGTTAGGTATAATAGAATGCCGGGAACATCCTCGTGGTGCTCCCTGGGTAACAACGGTTACAGAGAACCTTTGGGTTCTCCTATTAGCTAATACCCGGCGCGGTGGGGGTCGGTCATGTGGGTTCTTGCCCGGTCTATGGCTGACCAGGGCGGGTAACTTTTCGGGGTGGCCTGCCCTGTGGCTCGGGCCTCATTCCATCGTGGATTGCATTGGAAAGTTGGCCTGGGCTTCGAGGGTGGGAGGACGCAGGTCCTCCTCGCCGGGGTCAACTGCGAGATCGCTCCTGGTACTTCTCTGATAGCAGAGTTGACTGTGGAGTGATCTCGTGGCTGTATGGGTGGGTGCGCGGCGGTCTCTTTCTTGCTAAGGGAGAGGCCGTCTGCGTCGTTTAGGGGTCTGGACCTCTTTCTACCAAGCATTGACAGAACATTGCTTGGTGAGGAGACGGTCCGAGACGTTGCCTGGACTGATTGTTGCCGAGTGCGACGCCACGGTTGCGCTTGGTGATGGTTGGTCTGGGCGTGGTGGGTTCCTGACTTGTTGGGTTCGACCCAGTTGGTTAGGCCCCCTGCTTTGAGTAGGTTTTAGTGAGCCCGGCGTGCGGTGCGCGGTTTGACCAACGCCGCTGAACCCGCTGGGTCGTATCGAGAGTCTACTCTTCTAGGGGGCCTGACCAGTGGTCTCCTCTCGGGGAGAACCGCGGGTGGGCCTGGATAAGGTCGATGATGGTCGAGTCGGGTTTTACACCTGATTCCCTGAGACCGAGTCCGGCCAGAAGGGGGTCTCGGTCCCTTTCAGACGAAGCAAGCTTGGGTGGAAGGAAGGGGATCCCTCCACAATCTTTCAATCCTGCGTAAAAGGGATGGTTGCTCCTTCTTGCGGGGTGCCCTGTCTGTGGATCACGTCGGCGCATCGCGGTGAGTGCGAAAGCGATCCCGTGATGTCCCATTATGACGGCGGCGGCAACCGTCAGGTTTAGGTATACTAGTAGATTACCAGCTGATTGACTGTGGTGTAAACCATAGCTGTAGATTATTGATCAGCTAGCATTCTTCTAGATATTCTAAGAGTTGGTAGATGATGAGGCTCTCCTCCATTTCTTTCTCCAAGACTTTACCGAACCAAAATAAACGGTCTTTTATCATTCACAAAAGTGATATATCTATATTACTTGAAGTAATAGAATTATTAATTTAATATTTAATAATCTATACTAATATTATAAAGCTGAAGAGTTTGTTTGTTTCAACGCACTTATCTCTGGGACTACTGGCCCGAATTGAAAAAATCTTTTTCTAACTGACTTAGTTATAGCATACAGTCTAAACCGCAGGTCGTAGAGTAATAAGACACCTATTTCGATCGATAAATAAAAATGTTACGTATAAGTCTATTATGACCATTATTGACACCTACTTATTAAGTGCTTTTGGTTTTGTCATAGAAAGTTTTTATTAGTTTTCGTTCTCTGAACTCAAGCCACTAGGATTTCTGAATATTAATTTTCGTACTAGCTGGAATAAAAGACCCGTTAAAATAAAAAAAATATCTAACTAAAATTACTATCCAGTATGCAAAGCTTCTTAGCCTTACAAGGATTTAATGTGCGGGTACCAGGCCCATCGCGTTTCATGGAGAGGAGTACATACAATGTTTGAAAATATCTATAAACATGTAGATTTTCATTTATAAGTTCTAAAAAAGAAGAAGTAAACTCTTATCCCAACATAATGACAAACGGAGTGACTTGTGAATCTGATGGATCCGCTATATGCAACCTATTTGCTAATTCATTTTCTAAATCTTACGTTGCGATAGCAAGAATATAGTCAACCTGAATCTCCATGATATAGCACAAAACGGCTTCTGTCTAGGCGATCCTAAAATATCTGAAGAAACTGTTCTAAATAAATTAAAGTCACTTGATGCTCATAAGGGTTCGGGCCCCGATGGAATTCCACCAATTTTTGTCAAAAGCTGTGCTGTAGCATTGGTCGCACCTCTATTTTATATTTTCAACTATTCTTTACATACTGGTACCTTTCCCGGCGACTGGAAGATTGCAAAGATTGTACCTATCTATAAATCAGGTGACAAGAATTGTGTAAAAAATTATAGGCCTATTTCAATCCTGTCGACAATGGCAAAAGTATTTGAATCAGTTGTTTGCCCCTTGATTGAAAGCCACTTTCAACAATATATTAGTGTTCACCAGCATGGTTTTGTAAAATCTAAATCAACATGCACGAATCTGGTCACCTTTGTTGAAGGCATTGCTGAAGCTCTCGATAAGCATGATGAAGTAGACGTTATTTACACAGATTTCAGCAAGGCCTTTGACAAGCTTCCTCACTTGCGTCTCATTGACAAACTAGCAATTTATGGCTTTACAGGAAACTTTAGCAATTGGATTCGCTCTTATCTGACTGATAGATTTTTCTTCGTAGTTGTAAAGGGATATGAGTCGGAGCTACTTAGTGTAACTTCGGGAATCCCACAAGGCTCCCATTTGGGACCATTTCTATTTAATATTTGTATTAATGATTTGCCTAACATCTTTGTTTCATCAACTCCTTATTTATTCGCAGATGACTTAAAAATTGCCAGTACTATAAAATCTGAAGCTGATGTTCTCATGTTGCAATACGATTTAGATAGGTTATGTAACTGGTGTGGTGTTAATGGAATGGAACTTAATGTAGATAAATGCTTCTATATAAAATTTACACGCAAACATCGCACAGTTAGATCCGAATATTTTATCGACGGCAGGGCACTTCAAGAAGTAGACAAAATCAGGGACCTTGGAATATTACTGGACAGGAAATTAACTTTTGTGCCTCATATAGATAATATTGTTAAGCGTTCATCTGGGATGTTGGGTTTTATTATCAGAAATAGCAAAATATTTAAAAGATCACAGACACGTATAATTTTGTACAACGCCTTGGTTCGCAGTTTATTAGAATATTGTCCTGTTGTATGGAGGCCCCACTACGCTACCCATACACTAAGAATAGAAAGGGTCCAAAAGCGATTTTTATGGCACTTATCATATTTCGAAAATATCGGAAAGAAAAAACTATCATATCATGAGAAATTAAATCATTTTAAAATGTCTTCTTTAAGTAAACGTAGAGAATTCTCGGACCTTATATTCATGTATAAAATTTTCAACAATCATATTGACTGCCCTCAGCTTCTTAAACTTTTCAAATTTAGGATACCATATAGAATTCCCCGGCACCCAATTGCTATGTTTCAGCCACCCTTCCGTACCACTGTATTAGGTAAAAATTCGCCGATACCGCGCATGTGTAACACATTTAATACCTGGCTCACAAACGAACCTAGAGATATTTTCTCCCTTAAACTTTGCCGTTTTCGTGCACTGTTGATTGATAAAATTCTTAATTAGATGTATGTCATAAGCGTCTTTTTTATTTAATTTAATTTTATTTAATTTTAACTGTCTATTGCATAAATGTTTTTTTTTTTAAATCACACTAGATTTAAATTGTAAATATATATTTATATTTTACATAGATTTGGTGCATGTTGTACACACCTGTAAGTGGCATACATATTAGTATTTAAGACTTAGATGTTTAAGATTTATTTGTGAATGTTGTGTATGTTATGCTGTTGGTGTGTCTAAATAAATAAATAAATAAATAAAAAAAAATGTAGAGCCATGTTAAGCTTATTCAAATTTATATAATATATTTATATGAATGAAAAATAAACCGATACGGGCAGGGATTCGAACCCGCGACTACTGGGAAACCGTCCCGTCGCTCTACCAACTGAGCTACCGTATCAATGTCCATCTCGGTAAATTAAGCATTCTATATGTGATCGTCTTTATCGGGACGTTGGCGACATCTATTAGGTTTCTTTCGAAAATCCTAACCTAACCAACCTACAAACTAACTATAAATATATTCCTGGATAGATCGTTGGTCAGTTAGTAAAACTTGTTAAGTTTAAATGTGCGATTCCTGGGAATGTTTGTTTTCCAGATAACAGTAAATGCCACAAGTATCACACACCTTAGATGTTTTGAATACAGTATAAGTCAGAACTGGATGACGAAAAACCAAGATCCCCAAGGACTTTGTATTGCTTTCATACGTGTCCAATCAAAAGCCGCGTCTTAGAGGATTTTATTATATCTATATCTAGTTGTTTCCAACTTGTTCCTAGCCCTATTTTTTTTGTGTGAGCACCTTTCATATTGTTTTATAGAATTGAAAACGTGATTTGAGCTCTAAGGCAACTTTGAGAAAGATGTTACAGTATCATCTTTAGATTTTCCGATGATATGTGTTTTGGCAACCCTTGGATGTTTATAGAGCTCTGATAGTTTCTTTAATTTTAGCCGAAAACTGTTTCGGTATCTAAATATGGTTGAAGAGTCCACTCAGCCTTGTGAGTCATAATTTCAGTGTCTTTATAACGCTGCATCGTACTCTGATAAAAGGAAAAAAAGTTTAGACGTGATATTAAAATATTATCGTATATCGGATCGTTTTTAATGTAACATATTGTTTGGTTATCTACCTTTTTAAGACCATTTAAAAAGCCGTCGACTATTTCATGCAACGATAGAGTATGAGTGTGTGAGTGTGGTAATGGACTTGCTTTTTTGACCATATTTTACTGAATATATTTAAAAGAGGTTTATGGACCGACGGACATTTAATATAAAAAATATATGGGATACCATTCATGCCTGGTGTTGACTTAGATGGCTTGACATTTTAATTATTTTAATGATTTCTTCCAAATTTGGAAAGTTGGAATGAAAATGTACAGTAAGATTCTCAGGTCTTCATAAATTTGCTCGTTGGTCAATAGAAGCTTTTTCATCTTTGAAAAAGTTTTTTTGAGTGTTTAAAATGATTTTTATCAAAGCCGAATTCATGTTTTTCCCGGTCAAAGCTATCAAGTTTTTTGTTACTTGATTCGATATCCCTTGGATTAGTAAAAAAAAATATTTCCATATCCTAGACTGTTTATGACTAAGTTGATTATCGCCTATGGCTTTAGCTCTATGAAGTATTTTTCCTCTTTATTTTCAATTTAAAACCCGTTTTCTTTATTTTTGTGAGCATAACGATTCGTATGTGGATAGTGATCGTTAAAGTGGTCGTAAATGGTATATTGAAAAGTTGTTACTTGCGTTTCTAGTACCTGAATTGAGTACGGGTGCTCTACATTTTGGTCATAATGAAAAAGTTGGTCGTATTTATAATATCTGTCAAATTCTGGTGATTTTAGGAAAAAACGCTAAACATAATTTGCAATTCATAAAATCTAATCAACAATTCTACCCAACTACAACCAAGTACGCCAGTACTATTTATAAAACTGTAATTAATTATTTAAATATTAAAATTACTTGCAGCCATCTTGTAGTAAAGACCATGTTCAAAAACTAAATTTAAAATTTAAAAAACTTCCGAATATAAGGAGAAAATGAATTATTATGTACTTTTCGAAGTCGTTGCGTCGGTGGACCGTTGTACTTATTCCGTGGATGTTGGTGTCTACTTTACGAAGTTTTCGGAGGTGATGAATGAGGCTTAAACTATATGATTAGATATTGGTATTTTGTTATTGACCTTGATAACTTACTTGCATTTTGATATCTTCCTTTACTTAACGGGTCCTGAGAGTAAAATAAACGACTGCTTTTATTTTGATTTTGATTAGCTATCAAATCCGTACACTCGTTTGGCTGCTATGATGCCACAGACAGATACACAGAAACACACGTCAAACTTATAACAGCCCTTATTTTTGGTCGGAGGTTAAAAATCATAACTCACGTCTTCTGAACAGAGCAAATTCCTTTGAGATGATATACAATTAAAATGTTATACATGTCCTAAATGTTTTATTTAATTATATTTTTAACATGCAATAAAACAGTGCATTATTAAAAAATATTTATTAATAAAAACAATTGGTTCTTTAATTTTATTTTGTTAAAAATCTTTGACTATATTCCACTCACTATGAAAGTTTTAAAATAAAAATGCAATAAAAATTTCAATATAAAATAGTGATACCAATATTGTATAAAATTAATAACATGCAATATCTAGAGCATTCTAGAGCGACCCATTTGAAAATAATATAGTTTTAAAGTCTCTGCTTTTAAGCTGGACTCTCATGTCTATCTGAAGTACTATAAGTTACCGGCGGGGTCGTGGATGAAGGGCTAGCCGTACCCACGACTCCGCCAATAAGGCGAGGAAGGAGCGCCGCGGGGTTTTTAGTGGGTACACCGTTTTTGGGAGTCCCACACACGCCCCTCGCTTCCCCCGCGAGGGGTACGGTGCGTAAAGCATTTTCCCCGCGGAAACAAAAAAAAAAAAAAAAAAAGTACTATAAGTTATTAGTATTATTAATTTATTAACGAGATTAAAAATAGATATAAATAATATTAGATTAATAATAATTCTTTTGTACGATTTCTGTTCTTGTATATTATTATTAGTATGTGAAGGTAATATCATCATAAATCACAACAACAATGTGGAGCATAATTTTATATAGAATTAATAAAAAATATATGAGTATTCTATCACTTTTTATTAGCTTTGTAGACATGTATGTTAATAGTATATATACTTAATGTATTTAAATTCATAGAACTAAGATCTCATCGCAAATTTGAAATTTATTCAAGTAATAACAATAACAAATTACATTCAATATTGTTTGAGATGGAATACGTGAAAAGATTACTGAATAGTTTCTGTAAATTTAAATGGTTATTAGCTATTTTACTCGGCTTTAATTCTATGCTTTTGGTTACTTGAAGATAAAAAGTTATCTGTATCAAACTACTATTTAGTATAATCTATGTATAAACTAATATTAACGTTGTTACTGACAATTAACAATATATTCCTATGTTCATCTCATTATAATACTTCGACATTAATCCCTAATTGAAGTTTACAATTAATTCTAAAGAAAATACTGTTTACGGTTTGGATGTCCCCTCGCTATGTTTTAAATTAGTTTATTTTTTTTATTTAAAACTTAAAAGTACCTAATTGAAGATTGTTGAACGAACAATAACTCTGCGGAAATGAGTTTCCGCAATGTCATGTCACGGCGGTACATAAACTTTATTTAACTTCTAACAAGGAACACGTAATCCCCTTTTATGGCATCCAAACACACCCTCGACTGTCGTCTTAAACATTTTTCTTGTTAGTTCTAAGCTTTTTATAAAAAAGCTTGAATGACCGTCGACAAATTAGGGGGAGCTTCGTGACCTTGTTAATCTTTAAACACAAAAGACCATTGAGAATTGTTTAATATAGGTTTTCTTTTACTCTACACATTGTTCTAGCATTTCATTCTTGTCGTTGTAACTTATTTCAGCAATGGTCATCACCTTTATTTAATGCTATTATTTTTATATGGACCAATGTTACGAGTATATATATTTAGATATGTAAAGAAAATGCTTTTACCAAAATATTTTCAATCTTTATATACTGTTTGCTTTATTCTATAATCGAGAATTTTCCGTATCATAAGGATTAATCACTTGTAATTTATTATACGTAGTGTATTTATTAATATACTACTGTAACTGATTAAGGTCATTATTTAATAAATTTCCAATTATTCACAGAAGGAGCTGAAACTATAATAAAGCGTTTCAAATTCAAATTCAAATTCAAAATATCTTTATTCAAGTAGGCATTTACACGCACTTTTGAATCGTCAATTACATTAAATTGGTCAGTATAGTCAGTCTGTGAGTAAGCTACCACCAGCTCGGAATGCTGTTCTGCTGAGAAGAGCTGGCCAGAAACTCAACAGTTGCTCTTTTTAAATAAAATTTAACAATGTTTGACTTATAAATTATAACATGAACCCTGCAAATGAGTCAATTTTATTTATTTTATAAACTTAAATGCAATTTTGGAACAACTAGAACCGTCGCAATCAATCGGAAAAGAAGCCCAATGATTTCAGGCAACGAAAATTAAATAATAATAGCAGTAAATATATATATATATATATATATATATATATATATATATATATATATATATATAAACACATATATACACACACACACACAAATCTTCGGCCTGCCACACAACCAGTCACCGCAAGCAGCACCCGTTCACGAGCATAACACAAGAGCCAGCCATCACCCCCTTCGCACATATTTGAGGGAGGGAGGCAACCCGACTCCCGATGCTACCGCAAGTAGTGACTTCTAAGGAATCGGTGTGATGCAGAAGGTCGATAAAGCAAAATTAATTTACAACAAAAAACAAATTGCGGAGATTACTAGCTATTCGCAATATAATACAGATTTATGACCCAAGATTTATGATACAATGACCCAAGTTCCACACATTTCGATCAACCAAAAACTCTTGAATGTTATAGTAAGATTTATTTAATAATATACCTTTAATTTTAGATTTGAAATTTGTTTGTCTGCTTGAGCGCATTATCAAGTATCCAACAGAGTACGAATACATTATTGCAGTTGGCAGAATGACGGAGAAAGACAGTCTTTCGGAGTCGCGGGTTTGTGCTACTCGTGATGATATTTTTTTGTTATTTTAGTAATATTTTAGTAATAACAATAAAAAAAATATTTGCTATATTTATATGGAATGATGTTGCAGATAAATTAAATAAAAATAAGATACAAACTACATAGGGTTTCTCTAAGGTCATGTGTACATTTTATTAAATTTTTATTTAATTTTTTTTTTATTTTTTTATTTTGTAATAGGCCCAAAATGACCAAATAGTTTTAATAAAGTGCATTGAAATAACAACATAAAGTTCATTAAATTAATAAACTAATATAAGAATATATTAAAATAATTCCAAAAGATACAGTTTCAATAACAAAAAATAGCTCCCTAAATTTTGTTTTTGAGCTCAAAGATTTTTTAATTCGAGAGTGAACGAAAAAAGTAAAGTACCACATGAATCATTCTTTGCGCAATCACCTGATGATATAGCTATGTTCTCTTAGACCTCATTACCTTTTATGGAGGTAATCTCGTAATTTTTTTGCAACATATTATATATCTAATAGCACAAAATCCTCTTTAAATAATGCTCTGATGATATAGTGTTTTGATTACTATCAATTTTTATATCTGTGAATGGATATCTGTGTAGGATGTACTTTATGCCTGTTTATTTAAGCTATGCCCGAAATTAAGCGATTACAAGGAACTGTCCAATATTACAGTATTATAAGATGTATAAAATATTTAGGTAGTAATAAATGTTTTTAAATATTATTAAGTAAGATAGTTTTATAGATAACATAAAGTAGGACACTAGTTTTTTTGTTTAAAATCTTTTGTTATATTCCAGTCACAGTAACGGTTTACGGTTTTTACAATAAAAAAATCAAACTGAAATAGTGAAGCTGAAATATTTTATAAAAGTGAAATAAAATGCAACATTGGTTATATTCTTGAACGCATCTAGCATTGTATTTACCAAAAAACAAATAAAACAAAAAACAATAATTAAAACTATAATACACCCACGTTATATTTGGATGACGTGGTCTGCTTCTCTTCTTTGGATCCTTCGAGTTGCGCGGATGCTATAACCGATGTGGTGCATCAAGCAATGGAGTATTTTATCCCTTTTGCTGACGTACCCATCGGTGGCAAAGCTCGCCCATGGTTTAATGCCGAATGTGGTCATGCTCAAGACCGAAAACATTCGGCATATCTCATTTGGGCTGATGCTCGAAACCGCAAAACTTCGGATGTAAGTTCGAAGAAGAGAGCCTTTAACCAAGCTGCCAAGTCCTACAAAAAGGCATTGCGGAAGGCTCGTCTCGATCGAATCGCTAAGAATGGCGAAAAGCTCTCTGTCAGACCAACCGGCAGTCGAGCTTTCTGGTCTCTTGCGAAAGCGATCGAGTCGAATTTCTGCCATCCCTCACTGCCTGCTCTGCTGAAGCCGGATGGATCCCTGGCCCACACAGCAACAGAGAAAGCGAATGTACTTGCTTCTCTGTTTGCTGATAATTCGCATCTAGACACTGGCAATGCTTCTCCAGTACATCTTCCTCACTGCGGTATTTCGATGCCTGAAATCCGCATCACTAACAAAGAGGTATGGAAGACATTGTGTCGTTTAGATGTGAATAAAGCCAGCGGTCCTGATGGTATACCAGCCATTCTGCTCAAGATATGCGCAGCTGAGTTGTCTCCTGTACTGACACGTCTGTATCGTCTCTCTTTCATGACTGGAATAGTGCCGAAATCCTGGAAGCTTGCTAATGTGCAACCCGTGCCCAAAAAAGGCAGCCATGCCGACCCTGTCAATTACAGACCGATTTCAATCACCTCCATACTCTGCAAGATTATGGAGCGTGTATTGAACTCGCGCCTACTAGCATACCTAGAAGGTAACGATCTCCTCAGTGACCGACAGTACGGGTTTCGCCGTAATAGGTCTACTGGGGACCTCCTAGTGTATGCTACTCACATTTTAGGCGAGGCCATCGAGAAGAACGGAGAAGCGGTCGCCGTCTCTCTGGACGTCTCGAGGGCATTTGACAGGGTCTGGCATGCGAGCCTTATAAGCAAGCTTTCAGCGTACGGTATATCTCCTGGTCTGATCGGCTGGGTAACGGACTATCTGAGCCACAGATCTCTCCGAGTAGTTGTCGATGGGTGTTCCTCGGAACCCTTGTACAATAAATGCCGGAGTGCCTCAGGGGTCCGTTCTTTCTGCAACTCTGTTTCTGCTGCACATTAATGATCTGTTGAAGCCCGGTATCTATGGGTATGCAGACGACAGCACAGTTGTAGAAAGATATCTGCCGAGTACTCGGGCTAGTCGAGATCAAGTACAGTCTGAAAGAGAAGCCATGGTGCAACGTTTGAATGACAAACTTCAGGCAGTCTCCGCATGGAGCAATGCCAATCTTGTCAAGTTCAACGCCACCAAAACGCAGACGTGTCTATTCACCGCCAAAAGGAGCCCTTTCACCTTGGCTCCTACTTTCCAGAATGTATCCTTGGAATACAGTGACCGGCTTCAGTTGTTAGGCTTAGAGATTTCCTCGAACCTCAACTTTGGTCGGTTCATTGAGTCCAGAGCAAGAGCAGCAGCAGCAAAGCTTGCCGTTCTTGCGAAGGTTCGGCAGTACTTTACACCGGGACAGCTTCTTGTTTTATACAAAGCACAGATCCGGTCGTGTGTAGAGTACTGTGGCCACATATTTGCTGGTGCCGCAAAGTCTCATCTTGCGGTTCTGGACTCAATTGAGAGGCGAGCAAAGAGGCTTATAGGCGATCCCGAATTGGTCGGAGCCGACCTCCAAAGCCTTGAGCACAGGCGTAGAATTGCTAGCCTCTCAGTATTCTATAGGATACATTTTGGTGAGTGTGCGCAGGAATTACACAATTTAATTCCCCCGTCCCCCTTCCATCACCGGACGTCCCGACGCACGGCAGGTTTTCATCCTTTTGTTGTGGACATTCCACCTGTTCGAACGAAGCGCTTTGCTTCCTCATTTTTACTGCGTACAGCAAAGGATTGGAACAGCTTGCCTGCGTCGGTATTTCCGACCGAATACAATATGGTCACATTCAAGAGAAGAGTGAATAGGTTGCTAGGGTAATGCGTCTTACCACCTAAGACTACATTCCACTTACCATCAGGTGGAATGTAGTCAAGCATTGCTCTAGATAATAGAAAAAAAAAAAAAAAAAAATGAAAATACCGACGCACGCAAGCTCTGCCAGTCCTTCACTGTACGAAACTTTACCGATCTGTGCTTTGTATAATACAAGTAACTAAGATAGTTGTACCGGTGTAAAGTACGGTCGGACCTTCGCAATAGCGGCAATTTTTCCTGCTTTTCGAGCATTTTTCGAGCTTTAAGCCTAATAACTGAAGTCAGTCCCTGTTTTCAAAAGAACTATTCTGGAAAGTAGTAGCCAAGGTGACAGGGCGCATTTTAGCGATACGTCTACATCTTAGTGGCGTTGAATTTGACAAGATTAGCATTGCCCTATGCGGACACCAGGCTTCAGCTGATCGTTAAAGTGGAGCATAAAAAGTTCCTAAGAAAGATGGACACATTTTGCAGTAACTTATTAATCATATTATGTTATAAAACTGTAAATCTTCCAAATAGTAACAAAATAGAATATGCTGTAAAAACTGATATTCAAAAAATCTTTTTTAGCATATTTTTGTAACCATATCTGGATTAACCAAGAATGCCTAATTGTTAATCAAAATCTAAAATTAATCTAACCAAAAACCTAAAAATTAATAAATATGTTAGAATAATAAAAAAATCACATTATATCTCTTTCAAATGATTAAAACTTAAAGATACCTGACACATTATCTAGAACATGAAAGATAAAACGTAATTAAATTTAAGGCCTTGGAAGTCAGTACAAACAAACGCTTTTGCGACGTACATTAATTGAGTATTCAAACGGTTGGTTTATATAACTGAAAACTTGATGTAGGCTCTATAAATATTTTGATAAATACTAGTTGTTTTACGAAAAATTTTATTCTTTTATCATCTTTTGTTCTTACTTGATCTTACTTGACCTGGACAAATGTAAGCTGCAACAGCCGGTAATCTGAAATAGATAATTACGTTATCCGCTATTGAAACCAAGCAAATGTTAGATGTCCTTAAAATGTTAATCTAAAAAGTATATTATAATATATTGTAATTGATGTAGTATTTTTGTAATATAAATAAACTGTAATTTCCTATATCGAGAATCATGTCCAATCCTTTTTATCTAGCCAATAGATCTCACACAGGATGATTGGAAGTATTTTGACATAGCTCCTCATTTTTTTTGGGCACATTTTTATATCTGTATGGATCTGGTGAAGAAATCTATCGTAAAGTTCGCATTCCAATTTTTTAGCTCTGGCTCTGAGCAACGAGAATTCCTGATAATTTATTTATACTCCTTATTGCACACCACAATACATGAGGAAAAAAAAAAGTAATACATATAAAGAAAATACATTGTAAAGTACAAAAGGCGGCCTAATCGCCTAACGGCGATTTCTTCCAGACGACCTTAGGGTTAGGAAATTAAAAAAACAGTATGAAATACTGGTAGGTGGTGCGGTTATAATAAACATACTTACTAATAACTACACACAAATACTTACCAGTAGTAAATATATATCATTATATAAAATGTATAACAAAAAATAAACTAATAAATACAAGAATACATAAATAATAACTACAATAGCAAGAGATTAAAAACAAAAAAACAAAGCAACTAGTTAATTTCAGACAAGTAGATTTCTTTAACGGATTTTTCAAATACTTCCAAAGATTTTGACAAACGTATATTTAGAGGAAGCGCATTCCATAGCTTAGTGGCATGAACTGTGAAAGAACGATTATAAAAAGAGGAATTATGAACAGGCATTTTTATAATAAGTTTTTGTGACACTCGTACAGTGTCTTGGATACCAAGGAATTCAAATTTTTCCTTCAGATAAGAAGGTGTTTTTGGGTGGAATAATACACAATACAAAAGAGAAAGAAATAGAAATAGAAATTAGGTCATTGTTAATGGCGGTCACCGAAAAACAAAGATTTTCGAGCCGGGAATGGTGATAAATTTGGATATCATCTGCATACATGTGATAGGGAGAAGAGATACTTTGAGTGATAGAGTTAATGAAAATAGCAAATATTAAAGGAGATAGCACGCCACCCTGAGGTACCCCAGCCGAGACATTACACCAGGATGATAACACTTTATCTTTCCGAATGCGTTGTCGTCGGCCTGATAGGTAACTTCGAAACCATTCTGTCACCGATGGAGATATGTTAATAGAGCCTAACAGGCTCAACAAAATATCATGGTCAATGGAGTTAAAAGCATTAAAAGGATTGTTTCCATGAGTCGGGAAATGTACTGGTTCTAATAGAATAAATTCAAATTCAAATTCAAAATATCTTTATTCAAGTAGGCATTTACACGCACTTTTGAATCGTCAATTACATTAAATTGGTATAGTACAGTATAGTCTGTGAGTAAGCTACCACCAGCTTATTATAGTTAGAATAGTTTATAATATGAGTTAATATCGGAATAATTATATCAAGGATAGGAATGATCATAACGATAATCTAATGTGTAAATTTTCTAATTTGCGTGTGCTTTTTACAGTTTATCATGGATTATATTGATAAGTACTTTATTATACCAAATTGGATAGTAATTATATATACATATTATGTTTAATAATATTTTTACAAGATATGTTTATTTTCATAAAATATTAAAGCATTGTAAGATATTTCTAATTTATTTTTATTATACGAGGACATATATGTTAATAGCTTATATCCATACTAATATTATAAATGCGAAAGTCAGTCTGTTACGCTTTCACGGCTAAGCCACCAACCCGATTAGGGTGAACATAGACTTCTTTTTTCTCAAAAATCGACAAATACATAAAAAATCTACAATCGGTTTAAATAGTTGATGAAAGTTTGTATGAAAAATCTAAACCGCTTAACCGATTGGAATGAAATTAAATATCTAGGATTATATAGGCTACTTTTTATATGATATATCTTATGTAAATAAACTATATTAAGAATACCAAAATGCATGTATATATTTAATCATTTTATATTGTTTTCAAATATTTATCCACTTTTGAGTAATCCTTATAATCCTAATACTGTAAAGGATAATGGTAGTTTGTAGTAATTGATTATCACGCTTCTTCATCTCAACTACTCAACCGATTTATTAAAATGAACATTCGTGCACAGGTTTAGCGGTACAGAAAATAATAAATAGAATAATTAATCCCTACAAAAGTACTGTACCCGAGTAAGAAAGTGTTAAAACTTTTTTAATTTACTCAGCATTATGTATTTTATTACAATATTAAATGTATTAAATATATAATAATAAATGTGTCTGATCAATAATAAGATAAATAAAATAAGTAATTTTATTAATATCCTTGAATATAACATTTATTTTTTTATTTGGATAAAATTTTCCTTCCAGAGCACCTATTGTAATGACCTATTGTTTTTTTCACTCATCCCGGGCAAGGCTTCCAATATGGCCAAGTTCCTGTTTTTATGGCCATCTTGGTATTATACTCCTTAATATCAAATATAAATATATATTTGTCTTTATGTTCACGAAAAAGATGAAGAGTTAATGTCAATTGTCTAAGCTTGCAGAACCATCAGTCACATGGCAAGGGTTGGATGTAAGGATGTGAGCTATAGATAACATAAACTTATGACAAACCCTTACCTTATCTTTCACTACCATAAATGTTTGTTCAAATGTAATGTAAATAGATCAGCCGTAACGATACTAAACCATCTTTCTGATTACTACTCCTTTTACGTACTTTCATATACTTGATAGTTATTATAAACTTGTTATATTATTAAACGCGGTTAAACTCAAACTTTTAATAGCGTGGTACGTGTGTTCGAAACTTGGTATAGTATTTGTTTTGGTTAGTTTTTTGTTGAATACAGTTAATTAAATATTGGAAAATTAGTTCCACAAGTTTTACAAATATTTTTTTAATAAAGTTAAAGTTTTACAAATAATTTTTTTAATAATAAAATTTTACAAATATTCAATGCAATAATTTATTGATATTGATATATGTACTATGTCTATTGGTGTGCTTGGCAATATATAAATATATATACACATGGGCGTACCCAGATTCTGTGCTAGGGGGGACGTTTATTAAATATATACTCTCATGATTTATATGTGTATTTCTATGTATTTGTATCGTTGTCTAACACCCTTAACACAAGCAAATAACTTGCTTACTTAGGGGTTAGATCAATGGGTGTAGTTTGTCCTGATATTATTATATTATATTATTATTAAATTAAATATTATTATCGTGGGAATCGAGAGAAAAAGACAACGGTAATTCATCGTCCTTTGTAATGTTTTGACTACTTTATGTTGTTTGTTAATTTTTTGATATAACTAATTAGTTACACTGTTTCTAGATGTATACCTATATGTAGTTATAACCTCTCTAGGTTAACAGTGTAGTAGTAAAATAATATTCATCATAACAACAGTATAATACACCATACGATATTATACCTGATGGTAAGATATTACTGACGCCTTTACGATATTTTTCACACAAGGAAGGGTACATTTTTCTGCTTTCTTTTGAGAAACCTTTGTTCTCAGTGATGAAGGAGATGTAGCATATTTAATTATAGTCTATGATAGTATGTGTAATATTGTGTAGTATAGATATATAAACTTAATAGAATTATTCTATTTCTATCATATATCTGATAATATTTCATATTTTTTGTAAACTTAAGACAAATTGCTTTAGATTTCGTTGATTTATTAATTAGTTCACGTTTTCTAAATGAAATGCCACGAAACCTCACCGGCACATTCGAAATTGATAACCGAGTAAAAATATTTTGTCTATTAATCCAGAGCCAACATTTCAATGTTTTATGAGTCTTATTTATCTGAATAGAAACACAAGACGATATACCAGTTATTTTTTAAAATACCCAAGCAAAAATAACTATATAAAGAATGCAGGTTGACCCTCATTATGGTTATTAATAACTTTCGACCATTAATGTTATTTAGGTTCGAGGTTATTTATGGCCTACATTTTTTTACTTTTTTAGCTGTTATTACCACTTTAGTTCAAGGGTTAAAAATTCTTAAAATTCTTTGATATGTTGTACTATTTTTCTGCACTTTCAAAGTTAGATGTCCAAGTCTAACTTCCGAAGTTACAAACTTTGGTCTCCTGACCGCTCATGCGTTAGAAAACTACTCAAAGGGCATTGAAATACCAAATTTTACTGTCTTAATGAATTTTATAAGAAATAAAATAAGAAGAATATCACTAGATCTTCATAGCATTAAAATTTCTTATGACGGCTTGGCAGGTATTCTCGGTGATGGCTTCCATTTCGTGACGAATATTTTCTTTTATTTGTCCCAGATAAGTCGTTGTGTTGGCGTAAACTTTGGATTTCACATAGCCAAATAAAAAAAAGTCCATAGGTGTTAAATCGGACTGGTTGGAGGCTAATTTATGTTATCTTTCCTAGTGATTTATTCGTCAGGAAAAAAATCAGAACCTCGAGGCAGAGACCTGTTGAACATCTATGAAGTTTATCTGTCATGCTGAAGATTCATATTCTTTGGTTAACCAGAAAAGCTTTGCAGTTCAGGCACGAAGAAGACGTATAACATCTTTACGAGAGGATTAAATTTACTGAAAGTGTGCGTCCCTTTCTATCCTCAAAAAAAAAATCCTCGTGCTACTTCGGTGCCCATACGGTCCATTTTGGCGAAAACAGAGGTTTCTGGTGTTTTTGTTTTGTATTAGTTGCATTCCATTAGCAGCAGTTTTGCATATTAAAATGTCCAGTAAGATGAAAATGGGCTTCATCCGAAACGAAGATATCGATAAATGTCGGAAAGTGCCAAACATCTGATTTACGAAGTCAGTCCTCTAACCAGCATCATGAGGCTTTAATTCCCAAAATATATGTATATATATATATATATATATATATATATATATATATTTTTTTTTTATAATTTTTTATACGATCTAGGGCAATGCTTGACTACCACCACCTGATGGTAAGTGGAATGTAGTCTTAGATGGTAAGGCGCATTGCCCTAGCAACCTATTCACTCTTCTCTTGAAGACACCCACATTATATTTGGCCGGAAATACCGACGCAGGCAAATTGTTCCAGTTCTTCGCTGTACGCACTAAAAATAAGGAAGCAAAGCGCTTCGTTCGGACAGGTGGAATGTCCACAACAAAAGGATGGATACCTGCCGTGCGTCGGAACGTCCGGTGATGGAAGGGGGACGGGGGAACTAAGTCATTTAGTTCCTGCGTACACTCACCAAAATGTATCCTATAGAATACTGAGAGGCTAGCAATTTTACGCCTGTGTTCAAGGCTTTGGAGGTCGACCAATTCGGGATCGCCGATAAGCCTCTTTGCTCGCCTCTCAATTGAGTCCAGAACCGCAAGATGAGACTTTGCGGCAGCAGCAAATATGTGACCATAGTACTCTACACACGACCGGATCTGTGCTTTGTATAGAACAAGAAGCTGTCCCGGTGTAAAGTACTGCCGAACCTTCGCAAGAACGGCAAGCTTTGCTGCTGCTGCTCTTGCTCTGGACTCAATGAACCGACCAAAGTTGAGGTTCGAGGAAATCTCTAAACCTAACAACTGAAGCCGGTCACTGTATTCCAAGGATACATTCTGGAAAGTAGGAGCCAAGGTGAAAGGGCTCTTTTTGGCGGTGAACAGACACGTCTGCGTTTTGTTGGCGTTGAACTTGACAAGATTGGCATTGCTCCATGCGGAGACTGCCTGAAGTTTGTCATTCAAACGTTGCACTATGGCTTCTCTTTCAGACTGTACTTGATCTCGACTAGCCCGAGTACTCGGCAGATATCTTTCTACAACTGTGCTGTCGTCTGCATACCCATAGATACCGGGCTTCAACAGATCATTAATGTGCAGCAGAAACAGAGTTGCAGAAAGAACGGACCCCTGAGGCACTCCGGCATTTATTGTACAAGGGTTCCGAGGAACACCCATCGACAACTACTCGGAGAGATCTGTGGCTCAGATAGTCCGTTACCCAGCCGATCAGACCAGGAGATATACCGTACGCTGAAAGCTTGCTTATAAGGCTCGCATGCCAGACCCTGTCAAATGCCCTCGAGACGTCCAGAGAGACGGCGACCGCTTCTCCGTTCTTCTCGATGGCCTCGCCTAAAATGTGAGTAGCATACACTAGGAGGTCCCCAGTAGACCTATTACGGCGAAACCCGTACTGTCGGTCACTGAGGAGATCGTTACCTTCTAGGTATGCTAGTAGGCCCGAGTTCAATACACGCTCCATAATCTTGCAGAGTATGGAGGTGATTGAAATCGGTCTGTAATTGACAGGGTCGGCACGGCTGCCTTTTTTGGGCACAGGTTGCACGTTGGCAAGCTTCCAGGATTTCGGCACTATTCCAGTCATGAAAGAGAGACGATACAGACGTGTCAGTACAGGAGACAACTCAGCTGCGCATGTCTTGAGCAGAATGGCTGGTATACCATCAGGACCACTGGCTTTATTCACATCTAAACGACACAATGTTCTCCATACCTCTTTGTTAGTGATGCGGATTTCAGGCATCGAAATACCGCAGTGAGGAAGATGTGCTGGAGAAGCATTGCCAGTGTCTAGATGTGAATTATCAGCAAACAGAGAAGCAAATACATTTGCTTTCTCTGTTGCTGTGTGGGCCAGGGATCCATCCGGCTTCATCAGAGCAGGCAGTGAGGGTTGGCAGAAATTCGACTCGATCGCTTTCGAAAGAGACCAGAAAGCTTGACTGCCAGTTGGTCTGGCAGAGAGCTTTTCGCCATTCTTAGCGATTCGATCGAGACGAGCCTTCCGCAATGCCTTTTTGTAGGACTTTTCAGCTTGGTTAAAGGCTCTCTTCTTTATACTTACATCCGGAGTTTAGCTGTAACTTCACTACACTTCACAGTAACATCTTTATATATATATTTCTTGTGTGCGTGTGTATGTCACTGAACTTCTCCTAAACGACTAGACCGATGTTTATGAAATTTTTTGCGTGTGTTCAAGAGGACTTGAGAATTGTTTAGATTCACAATTTGGTCCACTGGAAAATGGTTTTTTCATTAATTTTTAATGTGTAAGTAGGTGTGATTTTGGAATGTTTCACATTGGTTCCGACGCAACGCAGTCGTTACTATGGCAATGGCAAATAAAAAATAATATTATATTTTAATTATAGTGTGCCCTGACAGTTGCGTTGCGATAGAACTGAGAAAAATATTTTATTATTGTGTTATTTTCATCCACGTGCTGAATTAAATATTAAATCAAGAAGCACTGAGTACTGAGTTTGTAAAGAGCTTTGAAGTGTGCATAAACAACTATACATTTTGCAAATTTATTACGGATCGAAGTAAGTATATTTCTTTTAATTTTTTATCATTATTTGTTGTTTTTTGTCTACGATCTGCGTTATTAATTTCGCTCCGTAAAAAGTGAAATTTAATAAAATATATTGGAACATCAAATTCATTTATTCAAACAAAAAATCTTTATATTCATATTCATACGGTATCGATTGGTTGAATTATGATAAATGTACATGTAATGACGTTAGATATTGTGACTCATTAAAATTATTTTTTTTAAAGTTTGATTTTTTTAAATTATAGACGCGTTTACAAGACAACGTCTGTCGGGTCCGCTTGTTATATATATATAAATAAAGGTTAATAATATCAACAGCTATTTCAAAATTTCCGTAATTTCAAATTTCCGTAGCCTCGGTAACGTCCTTCGAGGCATTCACTCAAGATTCCTCGCAGGGAAGACCAAGTTTTCTGGTCAACTCTAGAAAGAGGTTAGGAGTCGAGATGGACATGGCTACGAAACAGGCCAACGAGATGTTTCTGCGGGGAAAGGAAGCTATAGAAACTGCAGGCAAAATCAAAACAGAGTGCAAAGCCATTGCACTTGAAAGCCTGCAGTCTCTGTACGAAACAGTACTCGCTCTCTCTGACTCCAGGTCTCGTCACAAGTACAACCTGGAAAAAGAGAGAAAAAGAAATGCCCAGGAGCTTCTAGCGATAGAGCGAGCACAAAACCATAGGATAGCGGAGTTAAACAAGGACTTGCTGGTAGAATTAAAAGAAGCAAGAAGTAGAATAGATGAAAACACCAAACAAACGAAGGCAGTAAGAGACTGGCTAGGTCACGAGACCCAGGAACCTTACCGGAGAGTGGCAGATATAGAAAAAGGCACTCAACATATAATTTCAATGATGTCATCGCTGGAGTCAAGCGTCAGTCAATTGGGAGTTTCTGGAGTGGCTACAAACATTGAGCCCCTCACTAAAAACCATAACACCCTAAGAGATAGTGTCAACTCCATATCCAACCAATTAGACGAGTTACGACGCGATCTCAAGAGAAACACCAGCGACATACTCCAAAAGACCGACGAGACATTGTTGAAAGTGAGTACGCCAAACCAGGTAAGGTCCCCTGATAACAAGAACTATATCATTAAGGAGATAAAGGAGGCCATTAAAAATATAATACCAAAACCTGATACGTCACATCATAGCGATACCAGACAAACCACCGCAAACATGGAAGAACATCTACTCCCAATTAAAGAAAGCTTGGAGGCGGTGTCCTCTGAGCTAAGGACGATGCGTCAGGAACAAACACACCAACAAATAAATAATCAATTGAGCCTAGCAGAAGAACTAGGTTACACAAAAAAAAAGGAGCAAACCGAACCGGCTCCGAAACGAACATATGCAAAAGTGGCATCAATTCCGCCCAAAATTGTACCCAACCACACTTTAATCGTATCCTCTACAGACCCAGAATATACAGGGGAAAACCTTGTAGAGAAGATTAGGGATGCCCTAGATACAAAGAACACCGGAGCTAAAGTGGACAGGGTAAGGAAGGCAAGAAACCAAAAGGTAGTGCTAAGTTGCGGTACAAAAGAGGACCTCAAGTTAGTACAAAACCAAATAAAAAAAAACAAAATCCTAAAGGCAGTGATAGCAAAACCGGGCAACCCTCTGATAATAATAAAGGACGTGCTCTCCTATCATAAGGATGCAGAACTCGTAGAAAATCTACTAGCGCAGAACAAACACCTTCTGCAAGGCATCGACATGAAGGAAAACACAATAAAAATACGTTACCGCAAGAGAGCCAGGAACCCCCACGAATGTCACCCGGTACTAGAGGTATCTCCCCCAGTGTACAAAAGTTTTATAGAGGCCGGAAAGATATACATAGGCCTCCAGAGGAGACCGGTACAAGATCACTCTCCTCTAGTACAATGCGTGAGATGTCTCGGCTTCGGTCATACAAGGGCGATCTGCCAGGAAGCGGAAAATCTCTGTAGTCATTGCGGAGGATCACATTCCTGGGAGAAATGCGCCAAAAGACTCGCAGGGGAACTACCGGTTTGCATAACCTGCAAGTCAGATAAGGGTGATAGTACGAATCTGGCTCACAACGCTTTCAGCAAAGAGTGTAGCGTACGTCAAAAATGGGATGCAATAGCAAGATCTAAGATCTCATATTGCTAAAGGCTCCCAAAAGAATCAAAAATATGGTCCAACAGAGATGGCTGACACGGGTTTGCGTTTCATCCAAGCAAACCTTCAACGCTCCAAAGTCGCAACACTGGAGCTATAAGCAATAAGTTCATAATACATATTAACAACTTGGCGCTTACGCTATTTTGAAAAGATATGTACACAATACTCGGCCAAGCTTCGTAGTATGCGAAGTGGGGGTGTTAGTTTTTTTTCGTTATGGAATTTCTGGATTCAGTCTCCACGCTCACGGCCTGCGATAGAAACTATGCAATAGCTTAAAAATACACAAATAGTCTAACTTACATGAACATCTTTAATAATATTTTAATTTCTCTAACAAAATTAATATAACTACTTAGCTTGTTGGTTTATTAGAATTATTAAAATTAGAAAAGAGGCATGGATTAAAAAAATATTAAATCTTTAAAGTTTACTTCTTAAAATAGAGTATTACATGAAATGTAATAGCACTTCTTATGACAGTAAGCATGTAGTAAAAAGTTTAAAATTAAATAACTTCGTAAGTAGTTTAAAATAAAAGCAAGTGAGTACGCTTGTAGAGTAATTACTTTGAAAGTCTATTAACGGATAAAAAACCTTCAAATGCAGAGAAACATCCTCTATTTTTGCAACTTTCAAATTCAAAAGCTTTTTGTTACATGGATGTTTCGTTGACGTATACTTTGAACACTTAAGAGTCAAATATTACTTAATATATACATATAATTAAATGGTTACTGATCGAAAACTATACATGGAAAATATTTAAAAAATAATGATAGGGAGCCTTTATAAGAGCAAAAGAACTCAAAACAATGGTTTTTCATTTTGTCTGTAAGTCTGTATATTTATGCACTCTTATCTCAGAAACGAATAAATCGATTTAGATGCAGTTTTCGGGAATATATGGGATTCACTGTACAATTTGTGTTGTATTTTATTCCAATCACTTAACAAATAAAGTTAATAATCACTTATTTTCCTACTATTGCGGTAAGACATTTTTGAAACTATTTTTTTTTTATATTTCAGGTAAGAACAGAAGTTACGTATTGATAGTACGTATTGATAGTAAATATTCATAGTACATATTGATAGTACGTATTGATAGTAAATATTGATAGTACGTATTGATAGTAAGTATTGATAGTACGTATTGATAGTAAATATTGATAGTACATATTGATAGTACATATTGATAGTACATATTGATAGTACCTATTGATAGTACGTATTGATAGTAAATATTGATAGTACGTATTGATAGTAAATATTGATAGTACATATTGATAGTACATATTAATAGTACATATTGATAGTACGTATTGATAGTAAATATTGATAGTACATATTGATAGTACGTATAGATAGTACGTATTAATTAGTAAATATTCATAGTACTTATTAATAGTACGTATTGATAGTACGTATTGATAGTAAATATTGATAGTACATATTGATAGTAAATATTGATAGTACATATTGATAGTACGTATTGATAGTACATATTGATAGTACATATTGATAGTAAATATTGATAGTACATATTGATAGTAAGTATTGATAGTAAGTATTGATAGTACGTATTGATAGTAAATATTGATAGTACGTATTGATAGTAAATATTGATAGTAAATATTGATAGTACATATTGATAGTAAATTTTGATAGTACGTATTGATAGTAAATATTGATAGTACATATTGATAGTACGTATTGATAGTACATATTGATAGTACATATTGATATACGTATTGATAGTACGTTTTGATAGTACGTATTGATAGTACATATTGATAGTACATATTGATAGTACATATTGATAGTACGTATTGATAGTACATATTAATAGTCCATATTCATAGTCCTCCCGTCAGGGAATAATAATATACTTTTCAATAAAAAAATACATAATTGAACGACTCAGTACTCAGTTCTTAAACAGATCTACTCACGAAAAAAATATCTGTGATTAATAAACTAAACTCTAACTAAATAAAATAAACTCCAACTACACGCAAAACACGCAAAAACTACTTGCCGGAATAAGTTGGTATCTTTATCGAAATCGGAATCTATGCGTACGAAGTCGCAGGTACAGCTAGTAAGAGTATATAAAAGGATATCTATATGTCACGATATTATTGCTGTAATATATGTTTAAGCTAGTATTAAAGTAGTCAATGAGAATAAGCAATATATTCCTATGTGCATCATTTTTTTATGATTTTGACATCAAACCCTAAATGTAAGCTTACTATTAGTTCTAAGGAAATGACTGTTTATTTCCACAAGATATCCCTGCGCGCTGCTTTAAATTATGTACAAATTTATCAACTTTTATTTTAAAAGTATCTTATTTAAGTTTATTGAACCAAAAATAATTCTGCGTAAATGAGTTGCGGCAATCTCATTATGGCGGTATATAAATATCATTTAACTTTTAACAAGGAATACGTAATCCCCTTTGATGGCGTCTCAGAACACACCCTCCCTCGACTGTCGTCTTAAACATTTTTCTTGTGATTTTTTAACTTTTTATTAAACATCTAGAATGATCTTTGACAAATTAACAGTGGTCTCGTGACCTTGTTTAATATTAAACAAATTGTAGTGCAAATTGATTAATTTTATTATTTATTTACTTTTCATTTTCCTCTGCATTTAATTATTTGGTTATATGCAAGCAATTTGTTTATTATTATTATTATTATAATTATTATTATAATAAAGATGAATGTTATTTATTTATGTACCGCAAATAAAAAAATTGTCATTCCTACTACATATATATTTTCATCTTTATATGCTCCTTGTTTTATTCTCGAATCGAGATTTTTCTTTAGCGTAAAGATTGATTACTATTATAAGTATAACTTGTAATATATTATACTTACTCTATCATCTATCAATCATATTTTTTTCATACATTTAATAACAACAAACATTTGCAATTATTAACTGGAGCTACAACGAATCAAAGTTTGATTGTTTTCGAGCGTACCCATATACAATTATGTAGACTTCATGACAAGTAATAAATATAGGAGAATAGCTTATTAGACTACAACTCTTACAACAGCAGTGTCTTCTTAAAAATATTACGTAATAAAATGCGAATAATAAATAACATTTAAGTTACTCTGAACTAATATATAGTATTCTTCCTCCCACTCCACTAAACTCTATTTGCGTGAACTACAAAAGGACTTTATAAACACAGAACAGAACCAAATATGTCTGTGAAAGCTATGAGATATTTTTAGTTATCAGCTATTTTATCCCTTAGTGATGTATAATATCTCTACCCCACTTAACAACTTGGTAAATAAAAACCTTTTAGGAAGTACGACATATTGTTTTATTTATTTTGGTGTTGCAATTAGTGACACTGCTGTTTTTTGAATAGATATATATTTAGATAGTATGTTATATTTGTAAGTAGATATATGTAAAATGTACTTTGTCCCTTCCGGAAATTAATTGCTGAGTCAAATGTGTTTGTATTCTCACATCTGTTAAGGACACGCCTAAGAAAAACATATGAGCAATGTTTAGCGTAGCTTCTAGTAGGGGAACGCAGGGGCGGGGCGCAGGCTGCAGCTGGAAGAGTGGTGGTCATCACCTAGACCACCAGTACAACTTCGCTCACGATACTATTCGCACCTTATTTACTGTCGGACAAGTATGTATGTGTATCCAATACAATTGTTAATATACAGTTCACTCTTTAATTTAAATCAGAACCAGGGTAGTCAGTTTTCCCTAATTTCCCTGTTCTGCAAACTTGAACTCACCAACGAATTGTTGGCGAAAATTGGAAAAAAAAAGATAGAGATAGAAAAAGGATAAAAATAATTTTGTACTTATTGAAGTCCTTGCGTAGGGGAATCGCTTAACGAAGGAAGAAATTAAAATTTAAGTTACCAGGTAATTAACGTAATAACAATATCCATTCGTATAGTCTAAGTCCTTATTCATTAGCTCGGAAAACTTCGTAAAACAGACATCATCTTCAACATACGTACAACGGTCCCCCGACGCCAAACGACATCAATAAGTTCATAATAATATTATTTTCATCCTTTTTTGTATCGGATTTTTTTTTGTTTTATTTTTTTTTAATTAAAGACAAGCGTGTACAAGACAACGTCTGTCGGGTCCGCTAGTATTAGTATATATTCTTGTATATGGAAAACTAGGAAATTTTTTGTAATATGATAAGTATAAGTTAGTTTATGATTGTTCTTAAAAAAATACCTATGGACATGAAAAATTTATTTAGATAAGAAATCAAAAGTTATCTTAGGATAGAAAAGATTATAACAACTATAAACTTACTTTCTTATATTAAGCTTCTTATATGAAAAGAAATATAATATTTTGATTAATGATAGAATATCCGACAAAGCACGTCCAAGTCACATTTTAACGATAATTCGTACTGATAAAACATTTCAAAAAATCTATGACAAATTTCATTAAAAGAATAAAGAAATTAGTTTTCATATTATCATTCTTTGTCATTTAAAGTATTTAGCTTATGTTTTTATTTTGTGTTTATGATGTGTTTTTGGTTTTATTTTATATTTTCATTTAAATATGTAGCAGATGCTAGTGTTTACTTGCTTTTTCTAACAAATTCGTGTTGTTAAAGACGAGTTCGTAATTTTGTGAAAAGTGTTTTCATCCATTTACTAAAAAAAAAATTGGATCTTAAAAAAGTTTAGAAATGTATATTAACAATAAAAGATGTTTATTTTGCATAAATATTTTTTTATTTTACAAAGCTAGTTATAAACTCTCCAGGATTACAATACAGTATGAACTGCTACCGTCTGATCGTCGGTTATAACTTGTAGGAAAGCTAGGCTTCGCACACTGTCTTCTTATACTCACCGTACGATAATAGCCATAACATCTTTACCGACCTTCTGTATGTGTGTTCTACCACCCTACAAATACGAGGTTACGGGCTCGAATCCTCAGGATATCATCGATAATTTAAATAACTATAGTTACACAAAATAAAAAAGTAAGCATGTTTTAACAAAAAAAATACGCATGTGCATTTAGCCAACGATTTGTCTGCTGTTCCTCATGTTGGTAGTAAAGTGTCTTTAAATTGACTTATATTTATTTCAATGTTCACTTCTTAGGTTTGGAATATATATTATGACTGCAAATAATATATTTCTTGATATATTTTGTATCCTCATTTCATCATTATTAACGCTTCTACCATTTTAATACATAATACTTTAAAAATCAAACACATTTGTTACTTGATAAAATAAACTATTATATGAGAACCTCGAATGGATTTGGAACTTGTGTTCCAAATCCAATTCCAATTTCAAACTGGTAAATAAAACCGGGTAAATATATATTTAATAGTCATCATAGTTTACGAAAGTTTAGATCTAACTAATAATATAAACGTGATAGTTTGTATATTTGTTCCACATTCACGAAAAATAGATGAACCTTTTAATCCTCTAAATGTTTTGGTCTGGCAAATTTTTTATATCGTTTTATCGTGATGATCCAGGAAATTACTTTCTATTCCAAAAAAATTCTTTGTTAAAAATAAAGCTCGACTTATCATTGACATTACAGAGACTTGGTGAATCAAAGTTTTCTAGGTTAATGCAATTACAAGATTCAGTATTTGGTTGACTTTTTTCAACTCTTAGACTTCGGTATAATAAGTCTTTTTAATTGAGCGAAGCCGCTGGAAAAATGTAGTACAATACACATGAAGTAAAAAAAAACGTTGACATATATTTCGAACAATTAATTTAAGAAGCCGAGTATAGTTATAATTAATTTATGAACCGACACAATAGCGCAGTTAGCAGAGAATTCTCCGTCCGTTTGTGTGCCACCTTCTTATATTTATGTATCCTTGTGGTCGCCCAGCGGCCGAAAATCGGCCGTAATCTAAAGTGATAATGTTTATGACAGTTTTGAGTTTAAATCTTTATGCATATTATTTTTGAAATAAAATTATTTTTACGGCTTTAACTCGCGTATAATTAATAAAATTTTAAGTAAGTCGCCAGAATTACTGACAGAGCATTCGAAACGTCGGGTTAAATTTAAAATGTAAATTTATAATTTTTTTAATTATACGCGAGTTAAATCCGTGAAAATAGTTTTATTTCAATGTGTAGTACTCGTGAAAGTCTAAGAAAATAATATATATTTTGTTATTCTATTACGTCAAGCGACCATTAACCCTGTGCGAATACTTGCATAGAATTATTAATCAGAATAACATCTAAAGCATAGAAGGATCTTAATATTTTTAAAGCGTACACTGTCGTAGACAACTGATTTTTTAATAGTGATGTGACATTGTGTAAGCTTATCCGCTATATCGATAATGATCCTTATCTTTATGGTAGTTCTCACCGTTTTTAAAAGGCTGGTTTTTGCTTCTCATCACTTGCTACAACGAGATACATCGATAAGTGATGTCACCTCGAGGGTTTCGCCGAGTGCGATAACGTTTAACTGTTTTTATCCTAGAAAATGACTTAGCTAATATTTGAAAACAGTAGATGCGCCAAATAAAATTAAAATACAAAATCAAATATATTTATTGAAAGTAAATTAAGAAATGATATATTCAGGTTAAAACATATTTTTTTTAAAATTTTTATTAACCATTTCGAGAACCTCTTATAAAAGAAATGACAAATAAATTACAATTAAACTACAACCATATTCCGTCCGAGGGAAAGGGAAAGCTAGAATAATAATCCGTAGATATATCTGATAGATGTTGCAGAATTTCTTAGAATAACACTGGATTAAACTATCGATAACTGTGCTTTTTAAAACACTATTGCAAAGACATATAGAAAACTTTTAAATGCTCAAATATCATAATAAATATTGCATATAACAATCTTATAATTGGGTAGTAGGACAATTCTCTCATTATAATTTGTAAACCAGTTCAAAAACACAAATAGTGGTATTGCAACAAAGAAAAACGTAAAGAAATAGCATGTTAGATCACTTACCGATAGAAAAGGTTACGTTTTGAACTTAATTTTCTTTCCGGGAAGAATGGGATTTATAGCCCCTTATAATGCAGGACATTGCTTGTGCGATTATGTTATATTTTCTCTCAACAAAACGAAAAAACTACATAAATTCGTTAAAAAAAAATAAACACGAACACACCACTGATAGCCGACATCAAACACAACCAAAATGTGTAAACGTCCAATAAGTCAAATATGAATTGTACTTTCAAATAAATAGTTTATAAAATTTAAATTTTCCCATACAAAATTTATTTGTTGTTTGTGAACTGGCATTAACTCTAAGCGTCGGTATGGCGCCCGGGCGTTGACCTTTTAAGTACTTCTTACAAAATACAGAGTAATAAGTAAAAGAGGGAGCAAACATTTTTTTGTTTCGTTTTTTTGTGTTGTTTATCAAGATTTGTACAAAATTATAGAACAAATGTTGTTGGTCAAGGTGTTCAACTAATTACAAATAACCCTGTATACTTGACATTGAACATGTCAACGTTAACAACGAAGTAGAGTGTGTAATGTTTCACATCGTAGTGTGTGTAATGTTACATACAGTACATTATTTTTTTAAAATATTAGCGTTCTGCACTTCGCGTACACATAGACTATAAGTGTGCTAAATATTATACTCCTCCTTCCTTTCCTTCAATTTTCGTAAAAAGAGGTCCAAAGTTTTTTCTTCACATATTAATAAAACGATGATGATTAATTCAACGATTCGGTAATTCGATGAATAATCATTTATAATCAATGAACATTATTTTGGCATAATTAAGATATCTTGGTACTTGGGAATTGCGTAACAAAAAAATTATGTATGTAGTACAAGTTAATAACTGTAACTTCAATGGAACTGAAATGGATAATGTTAGATTTCAGAATTTAATATAAGGAAAACAAGACGATACACTACAGTTTACCTATAATCTCAAATTATATTATATTTGTACACATAACTTACGATACATCGCACGTCGAAATACTTTATTTTGTAACTGACTTATCAATCATCATAATTCTAAGCCTTTTCTAACAGCTTTATAATGGAGAAAACCAAGATTTTTTTCTTTTTTTTTAATACCAAATAAAGAGAAGACGTCAAACAAAAATGGGAATAATGACTTGGTAATCCGAGGGCAGAGTTATCTAATTATAATTACACTAGAATAGTAGATTATTCGTTAAAAGCACTTGAATTACATTTAAAACAAACCAAGGGAATAATATATTAGTCACTTTGACTTAAATAAATTGGGGCCTTAATAAATACCAACTAAAATAACTTTCTACGTTTTTGATAGGATAAGGTTTTCATCAAACATTAATCGATATTTTAACTTTAGGAAAGAATTTTTTAATTTGCTTCAAATTTATATAATAAAAACAAAATTCTCGAATACCGATTACCTAATTATAGCCGGGTAATTAAATATTAAATAATCATCTGGGTTTAAACGAAAGTTTAATTGTAATTCATCTAAGTTGTGGCCAAATCCTCACATTGTTAGTAATAACATTTTAATTTTGCTAAAACTATTGAAACAAATATTTAAGCCCTTTTGTCGAAACTCGAAAGTAAGGAGCAGACGCCACGGAAGATTTAACTCGTAGGTAGTAAGTACTGAACTTATTTAGCTATTAAGATCTTAACACTTCATAACTATGTAGAAGTTGAAATTAAACCAACTTTATTATTAAATTTGAAAAATATCTCTTGATAACAAAAAAATATACGACACCAATACATTATTATAACAAAATATGGATATCATACAAAACTATAACGCATATACCAAGAATAAGGAAAGGTAATTTTCCCAAAAGATACATATCCTTTCAGTGTTATTGTAATTCGGAAAATATTCAAGCTATAAAAAAAAACAGTAAAATATGGATACAGTAGGTGCAACACATATGTGGTAGAGCATAGTGGGTATTGTGTTATGTAGTGCATAGAGTGTACAAATATATAACAATAATGAGAACGTGTCAGGTCATCATCGTAATAAAGAGTGTTTCGGTGTTTGAGTATTTATTGCGATGTGTGGTAACGTAATGTGTAATGCGGTCCCGTTGGATGAATTTACTAAAACGGGGCGCTTAACGACACATTAGGTTTTAACGTAAATAAATTTACCGTCAACATTTTAATATCATATCTCTTCATGTATAATAAACGTAGTAGTCGGATTAAAATTAAAAATATTAAATAATTATAAACAATAATCTTGTGCAGTACATAAATAGCCATAACGCCATGGTATCCTTTGGGTCTCGATAAAGGATAGAGGACTGAAATGCTCGGGCAACTGTCCTAAACCCATTTTGATTCAAAAGGAAAGCCATTCGACCATTTACCAGCCAACATTAATATTTTTACTAGCTTTGACCAACGATTTCACCCGCATTGTATAAGAAAAAAAAAACAGCCTTGTTACGTTGGATGAAAGCTTTTTATATTATCCCTCAGATACAGTATCTTTTAGGGATAAATTATTCCCTACATTATTTTTTGTACCCTTGGCAATGTGTGAAAATGTTTATATTCGGTTGATTAGTAAAGACGTAAAAGCGTGACAAACAAACAAACTCACATTATTCTTTATAATATTAGTTAGAATTACTAAAAGTAGATAAGCATTGCAAAACAATATAAAATTATTATAGCCAAACATGCATTTTGTTATTTTTATAATTAATTTTATTCAGATAATATATATATATATATTATTTAAAAGTACTATATACTATATGTTTAACCCTATATTATCAACTCTATTTATACTAACATTTATTACAATCCTATAAGTGGTATAAGTGAATTTTCGAAACAAAGAGGATCTTATGTTTATTTCTGGGTTATTAATTACTACCTAGTCTTGCCATAAATATTGTAACAAAAAAAAAAAATTTGCAAATAACATTTATTACTTTTACACTGTTAGATAATTAGTTAGTTTAATACACAAATATAAAACAATTAATATAAAATATAAAATAAAATATAATAAAATATAAAAAGCTAATTTGGAGTGGTGTACATTGGCTGCAATACAGTTCTTTAAACGTTGAGGCCAGTTATCAATAGAAGCACGAGCTCTTTCCATTGGGAAATTCTTCACTGCCAATCGTATGGATTGTTTTAGGAACTGCAAATTATCATGGCGTTAAGAGCAAGCTGTACTCTCTAAAACTGACCATAAATCATAATCCAGCGGATTAAGATCGGGACTAGACGATGGCCAGTCTTCAGCTCTGATGAAGTCCGAGACGTTCGCATCCAACCAAGACTGCGTGGACCGAGCTTTATGAGCCGGAGCTGAGTCTTACTGGAAGGACCATACATGGTTATTAAACATGGTGTTATTAAGGGGCTTAACTAACTTATCAAGAGCAGTATCTTGATACACTTGTGTCGTTGTTTTAATACCTTTTTCACAAAAATATGGCTCAGTCACTCCTTCATAGCTAACACCCCACCAAACGCCCACGTTGCACTCTGTCGGATAATGCCCACGTTGCACTCTGTCGACTCATTGGTAAATTTCCTTAGTCCTTGTTAAATTGTTGCTCAATTGTAAAAAAAAATCTGTCAGAAATCATCTGATGATATAAGCGTAAGCGTATATTATTTCAGACCTCATTACTTTTTATGGAGATAATCTCGTAATTTTATCGAACATATTTTATACTAAATTCTCTTAATGATATGAGAGTTTTCTAATATCTAAGTTACCAGTGATTTTTCCCTTCGGCGTTGTTCTTCCAATTTGTGTCAGAAGATTTGTTGTTTATCGAGTATCTAGTATTTAGATGTTCGTTATATTTCTTGAGTACATAGGTTTGGTTGTATTTTGGGTCAGCTGAAAATTCATTGTTTACCATATTGGTTTATATTATCATTGTTGTAGTTGTTATAGATATCTAGATATAATCTTTTAGACGGAAGCATCGCGTTATTCCCACAAGATATGTTCCGGAAGTAAATGTATGTCTGAGAATTGAACGATTACTTATCATATGATATATTATGTATTCTGAACATAAATTGATTCTGAACATAAGTTGCAAGGTTAGGAGGGTTCAATTGATAACATTGATTTAGTTTAATTGAATTAGCAAAACAAAATGAAACCACTACGGACAATACTAAAACACTCGTAGTGTGGGAAAACCAGCTACAGTTATCTATTGTCTCTTATTGTGTTTATAAAAGAAAGCGAATTAAGATTTTTTTATGCAAATTTCTGTTGTTATTTAATGCCTTAGTATTGTAGATTTTAATATGCAGCACGTTCTGTAAATACTTGTTTCTGTGAGATTCCAGTTAGGAGACAGACGAAGTAATGTCTCGGGCTATATTTATTTGACAGAATTTTAAAAACTTGCATATTATAACATTTTCAGGTTTTAATTTGTTTGTAACATACTATTGAATAATTTAGTTTTAAGAGAAACTAAGAAAAAGTCACTCATTACCCATTTTTATTTTACTACGAACAAAAAACATGAATATTGTTCCATCAAACTCACAGGGAAACGAATGTATAAAATACAGGTGCGAGTTGAAAATAACAAAAAAGTATATTAAAGCAGTTTCGTGTTCAATATTGTACACACAATTACGAATAATAGCCTACTTTATTGTAAATATTGTCGTAAAAGCCTACAGAGAAACATTGACGGGATTTCAGTCAGTTATTTTTTATTTCCCAATAACACAGGGTATATATATAAATATTTTGATAACATGAACCCGCGTAGTAATAGTCAGTTCTCTCAATCTATATATAAAACTAGCGGACCGGACAAACGTTGTCTTTTACACGCGTCTTCAATTAAAAAAATTAAAAATATATATATTAAAAAGTTATCACAATATCTAACGTCATTACATGTACATTTATCATAATTCGACCAATCGATACCGTATGAATATGTAAATAAAGATTTTTTGTTTGAATAAATTAATTTGTTCCAATATTTTTTTTTTTATTTCACTTTTACGTAGCGAAGCACATATCGGGCCGCCAGTACTAAAATATTTTTCTTATTACTATCGCAACGCTTTTTATTTTCGCTCTCTTATTACTGTCAGGGCAGACTATAATTAAAATATAATATTATTTAATATTTGACATTGCCATGGTAACGCAGTCCGTCGGCACCAATGTGAAACATTCCAAAATCACCACATACTTACACATTAAAAATTATTCAAAAAACCATTTTCCAGTGGACCAAATTGTGAATCTAAACAATTCTCAAGTCCCCTTGAACACACACAAAGAATTTCATAAAAATCGGTCCAGTCGTATAGGAGGAGTTCAGTGACATACACACGCACACAAGAAATATATATATAAAGATATAAGAATAAATTATAATAATTATAAGTAGGAAAAACAATCTATTTCTATTTTCTTCTTCTTTTTTTGGAAGTGAACCTTCTTTATCGGGGTTGGAAAAAAATTTAGTGTAACATTTTTTCGTTACGCGTCACATTTTTCCGTTACGCGCCATCTTTTTCTTATCCCTACCACGCGTGATTCGAAGTATACTTTATCCAGTTACATTCTAGTCACATTTTTTAAATCCAGGTGGCGATTGCATCGACTTCCATAAGAGCCCGTATTCATCATGACCCGCTTTGAGTAGTGATGACTTTGACCACTAGATGGTGTTACAAATTAATAAATAAAAGTGGGTTCGGGTTTAATAAGATTTTAATGTTTTATATTACAAAAAAAACATTAACATTAATTTTGATAAAGTTACACAAAGTAATGTTATAATAATGTTTAAAATAATGTTAACAAAAAATGCCAGCTAGACTCAGCGGTGGGTTACTTGAGATAACACCTTCGTATGAAATTACAATTATATAAAAATTACTAAAAAGAAATCCTAGGCGCCACTGACAAATAATAAGCGAAGACATATGCATGATCCTCCTGCTTGTCAAACACTTGTTCTTTATAAAACTTTCAAAAATGGAAGTGTTGATTATTGGTATAAATAAATTTTGTACATCACCATGTTATTGGGATTACAATGAAGACGAGCTTCTTAAACTTAGCTAGTCAGGAAGCAGGATACAGGATCAACAGGACGACGCTCCGAAGATTCACGTCTACCCCCGCGAACCAATTATAAATTTACCCGTATCTTCTAGGGTACAAACTAAAAACCTCCTGTAATGATTAAATTACAGGTTAATCTACGTAATAACACTAATCTCACATTCATCTATTTAAATATTAATAATTTATAATACCTTATGGAGGAAAAAGGCCTCGCAAGCACTAGTATTAGCCTATGTCGACTCCGAGGGTCGAATCAGGACAAATACTGGAATATTACCACGTAATAAGATTAAATAAAGTCTCAAAACCTATGAAACATCGCCTAATTCAGAGTAAAGATTCAAAGTAGGTACCTACTTACGAAATATTGTTCCAACAAACTTTGAAACTGCCCGGGAAGTGCCGGCAATAGGAATTATAATTATACCATAATAAATTATTAGCCCTGCAATTAAACACGCTAATGAATTTAAGAAACAACGCTTCAAATGCGTTAATAAGATCACAAATAACTAAAACACTTACCGAAGGCTAACAAGATATTCAATTCGGAAGTGCTTCCGAAAGAAAAGACTCTAAAGGTCACGGCATTGAATTTTATAATCAATACATGCATAATAAGCAAACAATGTGGCTATGCACACGCCGCGTTACACGAAATGTGGGTAAAACTGATATTAATCAGAAGAAGACCAATATTAAAATAATTTAAGAACAATGCACTAATTATCTAAAGAAAGAAACGAGTGTAATAAATTTATAACAAATTGTTATACCAATAAATATAACAATAAAACAACGTTGGCTGCAACTATACTTCTGAAACAATGACAGCTAATTTTAAATAAATATCTAGTGACATGCTAACCTTAATAATGATTAATAAATGAAATTTAGAATAGTAATTGTTTAAAAAAAAAAAGTTTATATTTTCAATAACATTTTGGGGACTATAAAGTTAGCTTAAGCTGGCAACATTCAATATTTTAAACAAAAAGAAATGTCACAGACTAATTAAGAAATTGTAATTAGCTGTCAACAGATAAATAATTTACCTTGTCTACGAATTTGACAGATAATAAGAAATCGATAATATTAAAATTATAAATATTTAATTATCTACAGAAATGAAATTTCTATGTAACAGTGGTGTCGTGAAAAAAAATCAATAATAATCTTTGTAGTAATAAGCTCAAATGAAATAATTGTAGAATAATTTGTATTTATGTCTATGATAATAAAAGCCCTTTATTAAACTTTATTTAACCAATTTGTGTGTTAAAAAGTGGCATATAGTAAATTATTTTTTGAAAAATAACGTCATAAAGAAGTTTCACTTCTTACGAGTGTACGCTAGTACACGCACACATTTTTTATTTTTATTTTGACATTACTTCCTAATTTTATTTAATCTTCTTATGAGACTAAAAAAAATTAAAGTTATTTTGTATCAAGACTTTAATTAAAACTACAACTGCACCAAACACATTTCTCTTCTAAAGCGCATTTAAATAAAAACAAACTTTATAATAATAATAATGAGAAGAATCATCTGTCTTATTAATAAGCCCTCAATTCTTGTATATTGTAATATTTGGGTAGTTATAAGGTAAGACGTATATCAATAAAAAAATGCCATGTTACCATATAAATACTATGACAAATTATTGTTCCATGCAATCTATGGACCATTAGAAAATTCAATTCGTTTAACCGTTAAGAGAAGTTCTATGATCAGACAGAGGTTAGGAGCACGTTGTTGTTCGTAGAAGATCGATGTTGAAGACAGATTCAAACTCGTAGATAGCCATTCTCTGAAATAATTTATAAAATCGTTCGTTAATGTTAGTTACTTGATATTTAAATCATATTAACTAACCAAAATTAACTATAACTAAACGAATATTACCTGTAAAATTTGTTTTCATTGTTATAATTTAAAGCTCTGTATGTTTCGAAATTAGTCTTGTTTTATACGATACGATTTAATTACGATAATTTTTTTATTGCTTACTAACTTTTTTGGGGTTGCCAAATCGCCAAATCCTATTAAAAATGCGCCGCCATGTACGTACACAACGACTGGAAGGTTTTTTTCGTCTGTTACAGGTAGGTAAACGTTAGCATTAAACAATCTTCCTTCATGTCTTTTGACTTGTTATAAAAATTTGTGAACATAATTTGTGGACATATAATACCCTTATCCACTGCTTCCAGGATGTCGAACCAGTTTGGTGGAGGTAGTGGCGCCTGAAATTAAAGATAATATATTTTATGAAGTAAAAGTTGTTGCAAATTAATATTTTGATTTCTTATAAAAGAAGCCGAGAATATTAAATAAATACAAACTTATTTGTGTTAATTTACTCAAGTGTTAATTAAAACTATTTTAAGTTGTTTTGTATTTTAGAACTAAACATTTTGGCAGCTGGCCGATAAGTCTTTAAGGAGTCAAAAAAGAAGGAAGCGAAATATTCCTATTTTTTTTTGTTATATCTTACATAAGTAATATACTATTCACATCACTTGATACTATAAATTGAATTAATCTGAACTGAAATTTTATATTAATAGAATTCTAAGGAAACTAAGGTAAATAAATCCCATAATCAAATTAATATTATAATAATCATGTGGTCAGTATAGTATTCAAATAAACCTAAAGTATTCCTCACCTTAAAACGCTGACTGCCACTGGGAGCTTTTGCGTATGGTATTCCATAAAATATAAAAACATCTTCCTGAGGGTCTTTGTACCCACGTATAGGACCGATTTTAGCAGAACTAAACGTGAATCAACATCGCTAGTGTTCTCGGATACGACTGAAGCGCACACTAATGTCAGCAATATATACAGCATTTTGTACTGATTGACTTCTAACTCTGTACTAAAGCCTAAACAAGCTCTAATCAAGACTCGGTCGCGTTTGTATTAATGATACTTGATTACAAAAATAATGTTGTTATATCAATTTAAATCATAACTGCAAGTGAATTTTGTCCGCCCTATCTCTTTACCCCATTAAGCATAGACCATCTATTATTACTTCAAAATAATACATATCCATAAAAAAATATCATATTGTAATTATCACTATAACTATTTTTCGTCGTTCAAGAAAGATTTTAGGAATTTCCCTTAAAAATTAATTTATTGATTATATTATTTATTATTATATTTATGATTCTCTAAATAGATCAAAATCTATTTAGAGAATCATGCATTAGGAGCAAACAAACAGGTAATATAAAACAAAAAAACAATTTCATGGTTAAGTCTAAAAATATTTAATATACCTACAGTTTTACTCCTTTTTCTATTATATACCTTATATATAATATTCTGTTATATATAATATTCTGTTACCACCATCTTCGTCAGATCAAACTCCTTCTCCTAAATAATGAGACATTTATAATTAATACAAAACTTGAACTTAATTTTTATACAAAATTTAAAAATGAAGTTGCTCAAATCAATTAAAAAATTAAAACCTGTTCAAGTTCCACTTTCGTCCAGTAAAATCCGTATTGAAGTCATTTAAGCCATTCCTAAGATCAAAGATCCCGAACAAACAGAAAGACAGACCGAAAAAAGTTGGAGAATTTGTATATGTTATGGTTGATTACGTGATTGTAAGTACCTATGGCACTTGAGAAAACAGTTTAAAATCACAGATTAAGCACTTCAATTTTATTTATATGTATAGATAGATAAGATAAAACTTTCGTATTGATTGTCCACTTCTGCACCCAACCTTTTAATTAAATTATTTACTTCATTATTATGAATACCTTTTAGACATTAAAAAACCCCCGACACAAAAAGACCTCTAAAAAGAATAAAAATAATATTATTATGTACTTATTGAAGTCGTTGCGTCGGAGGACCGTTGTAAGTATGTTGATAGTGTATATACAGGGTTATTTTTAATTAGTTGAGCACCTTTTGCAGGCAGCCTCTCTACATCAATCCCAACAACATTTGTTCTACGACTTTTAAAAAATCTTGATAAATAACTCAGAATAAACGAAACAAAAAAATTTTTGCTCCCTCGATTATTTATTACTCTGTATTTTGTAAGCAGTCTAAAGTATAGGTCGCGGCAGTCTAGCGCTGTACGAAATTTGTAAGGTACCACGCACGTAATACTATTATAACTTATTATTATTTTTTGTTTTATTTCAAACAGTATGTAATAATTACCCAATCGTCGTATTGTGTATTAAAATTGTTAACAATTAATCAAGGTAGAATCAGATTATTTACAATAATACAATGTGTTATTTACAAAAGGATTCAATATTTACAAATTACCTGTTAAATTTATATCTCGTCGATACCGGCGCAAAATAGTCCCTTTCATATCCAACACAAAGACCACACCTAAAAATCAACTGTTCACCGACTCCTCTTACCACACTTAGCCAGCACTCGCACTATCTTGGTGTGCTCGATATTTGTATTACGGCATCACAGTACTGTTTTCACTAATCGAAATTCGGTTACCGAGTAACGGGAGCTAGCGGGTCGCGCCGCACGCGCTTATCTAATTGACCGTGACAAACGACTGGATCAAGTTCAAACGTGCATCGCCGCCGCTGCATCACCCCGCCACCCGCCACCCCGCGCCCCGCTGCTCGTGTCCTTGGCACGTATTTTGCCTACGCAAGGTGCGTGGCCTCTCTTTGCTCAAGGTTAAGAGGTTGTTAAATGCTCGTTCAGAGGCAGTAAATAAATTTTGTATGGGAAAAACTAAATTTTTAAAACTATTAATTTTAAAAAGTCGTAGAACAAATGTTGTTAGGATTGATGTAGAGGGGCTGCCTGTAAAAGGTGCTCAACTAATTACAAATAACCCTGTATATTACGAAGTTAATCATTGAGGACTTAGACTATACGATTCGATATCGTAATTTCTTTATTTGCCTTGTTAACTTACTTGCATTTTAATTTCTTCCTATATTAAAGGGTCCCCCGACGCAACGAATTCAATAAGTTCATAATAATATTATTTTTATTCTTTTTAGAGGTCTTTTTGTATGGGAAGTTTTTTATTTTTTTTTTTCTGCTTTTTAATAGTTTCTGAATTGTATGATTCTTTATGACTACGATCATAAGCCATATAAATATATTTTTACAGTCTACGTGGACGCAGTCACGGGCAACAGCTATCCCTAATAAAGTACTTTACTCAGGAGTAAGTAAGTGTAAAAACCTTTTGGCCTTCATAACAAGGCTTTTTTTCCTATTTAGCAGGCGAAACAGCTGGGAACAGCTAATTATTGCAGCTCCCCCGCATGAATAAAACGTCAATATCTTGAAGACGACTACTTTTATTTCAATCAAACATGCATAAGAAACATCTCGACGAGCATACCTTTCGATTAAAAAAAATCGCATCCAAATCCGTCCACGGGTTTGGCCGGAAATTTGCCACAAACAGATACACTGATACACATATATACAGATACACAGATACACAGATACACAGATCGGCAGGTCAAACTTATAACACCCCTCTTTTTAGTCCACAAAACTAATTTTAATTCAATTCATAAAATTGCCTTTACGTTTGATAGTATATAGATATACCGCTATATTTTGTTTGTGGAATGTATTCCATATAAGTTCTAGAAACTTAGTGTATTGACTCTGTTCCAATATTGGAACCGTTTGATAACTGCTTCTTGGTATTCAAAACTATGTACAACCGATATTCGAAGTGAAGTACGTCAGAAATTCTTTGAAGATCACTATCAGACACCTTAATCGAGTCCTGCTTATTTGTATTTAGTATATAAGCTCTCTCAGCATTAGACTAATATACTAAATATTTCTCAAATAGCAAAGATATAGATATATTCACAGTATATTTAGTCATAAATTCACTTTAAAATTAGATGATTAAATGAAATTAATATTATATTTAAGGGTGGTCCCATACACATACATACATTATTTTGCTCGATTTAAGTATCGACAACAGGTATATACTTAGAAATGTTTACAGGTATTTAGTTTTTGCCGATTTTTGTACATTGATTGATACATTGATTTTTGGAATCTTCGTGCGCGAATTCGACTCGCGCTTCGCCGGCTTGTTATTCTTAATTTATTTTATCTTTGCTACTTTTTTATAGATCTATAGTTGCAAGCATTGGACGGAGATATCTTATTAATCCCACGAGTTGTGTTTAGTTCAGTTATAAATCAAATATAATAAATCAAAATGCAATCACACTGGACAATACTACACTCGCAATTATATAAAAATAAGCAGAGAGTTTTAAATTGAGTGAAAGGCATTATAAAATGTAATTGATACATAACGAAAATAAAATTTTCGGGTGACTCTTTTCTATTCAAACTTTATTCAGACTGAACAAGCCCGGAAAATCCTTTATTGTATAAGGCGTGAGAAGACAATACCTCGTTGACTACATATCTTGTTTACCCGCTCTTATTGCCACTCTTCCCTCCACATTTTCCTCGCTAACCCTCCTTACAGTTAATAATAAATAAATATTATTAGACAAAACTTATGACATTAATATAGGTTAAAACCAAAATATAGAATATTAATTGACTGCAAAACCAAAATGTCGACTTGGTTCGCTTCCGCAAGAACAACAAGGTCATACGATTTTTTTCTTTTGAATAGAACATTTGTGTAATGTATAAAAGTATATTAACTTAGAGAACAATAGTAATAATGATTATATTACTATTACCAAATTTAAATAAACCTAAAAAACGAAAGATAAATAACTGACATTATTACAGAAATAATAATTACTAATACTACTTATTAGCACATCAAAAAACATTATTTACGTACAGTACGAATTGGTTTTATGTAGATAAATAATGAAAACAGTGCGAATATCTTTTATGTATATAAATAATAAAATGATGGATTTGGTTTTATTGTAGTTTACTTTTTGAGCACTTTGTTACTATATCCAGAAACATAATATTTCACAAGGAACAAGCAAACACTATTTCATAATTATAACCAGAAAATTTCATAAAACTAGGTTTTGAACTCTTGCGTAAAAGTTAAAATTGTATTTTTATGCATAGATACATTAAAGTTATTATTATCTGTTATTTATACCTATTTTATAAATATACATAATAATATTTATATCTTTTTCATAAATAAATATTTGTGGAATTTGATCTTAATTAGCTAGGTTTACAACTACGATCAAATTATACGAATAAATAAAAATGGATACATTTCCATCAAAGCCATCACAGACAAACGAATGTATAAAAAACAAGTGCAAGTTAAAAATAAGATTTGTACCTAAAATAACGTAAAACAGATATATAATAGCAGTTTCGTGTTCAACATTGCACATTACATTACAAATAATAGACCCTTTTATTGTAAATATTGTCGTAAAATCTTATATATAATCCTAACATTGGCGTGATTTCAGTCAGTTATTTTTTATAACACAGAGAGATATAAAGATATTTATATTACACGATGCCGTTTCTATAATATTGCATTCAGTATAAACTGGTTTTATACTTAGATGCAAAACTATTATTTAATATTTATGCAGAAACAAATATATATATACTATTTACAGAAATATTTTATTTTAATACTTGGTTCATTTATTTTTAATATTACGATCTCAGTTCAGTTCAGTAGTTGTATACCTAGTCTTGCCATAAATATTGTAACAAAGAAAAAAAGTATTTTTTTTATTGCATTTATTACTTTTACAGTTAGTTTAATACACAAATATAAAACAATTAAAAATATAAAAAGTTTATTCGAAGTGGTGTCCATTGGCTGCAATACAGTCCTTTAAACGTTGAGGCCAGTTATCAATAGAAACACGCGCTTTTTCAACAAGAGTCTTGGTTGGAATCAAACATGGCTCCATACCTACTTTGTGTAATGCAATCACAGAGATTCTGTTTTCTTTATCACCCCACTCCATTTTAATATCGCAAAATATTGTACAATGTATAGGCGCCAAAATGAGAAAACACAATGAACAATCGTATAAAAATGACAGATTCCAAATTCAAATGTAATATTTTTTTATTTTTAATTGTAACAGTATTTATGGCCAGACTAAGTTTTTAACGATTAATTCTTTAACGATTAAAACTTTATTTATACAAGCTGTTAATCCGCGATCTTATAAAGTATGTAAAAGTTTTAGTTATTTAATTTACAACTATTGTGTAAAACTTTTATCCAAAACACGATCTGTTAAAAGAACCTACTTAAAGTTTATTGAACCAGAGATAATTCAGCGAAAATGAGTCTTCACAATGTTATCGACTATCGTCGTGGTAATATAAGGATCATTTTACTAGTAACAAGTAAAAAGTCCGTGCTGACGACATCTCCAAAAATATTGTCGTCTGTCGCACAAAATACAGTTCTTGTAAATTCTTAACTATTTATTAAAAATCAGGTACGACTACTCATAATATTAAAAGGCGCTTCTTAACCTTATTCGATATGAAACAAAACATTTAAGGGCGGATTTTTGTTTTTTAATACTGAATATTTGTTCCTATTTTTTTACGCTTTGTTCCACATCGATTTTATTGCAGCAATTATCTTCAACTTTAATAAATTCTACCGAATCTAAAATAATAGTTTCATTTCGATACCGCTTTAAAAATATTTTTTACCTTAAAAAATATTGTTAGCCCATTTAACAAGAATTGTTACTGGCTGTATAAAACATTTATGTAATATATAGGACGGAGATTTCAATGATTTATTTCACTATAATTTAATATCACTAGCATAAAAAACAAGACGTTAGACTATACACGTAGAACGTTTAACACATCACACAATAATACATTTAACAAAACACCAATAATAGACTTTCAGGTCGCAGTCTCCAATCCTGCTCATGTAGATATAATTTTCATTCTATACATATTTCCAATTTGTGTAACCAAAACAATGTCAACAATAAATAATTTACATTTTATAAGTAATGAACATTTAAAACATGGAAAGTTCTTATGATAAAAAATATTAAAAAATAAATTAAAAAATAAATTTGCAGTAATTCAATTTATTGACCTACAAGTATCCATATTTTTTAGATAGGTAGTATTTCTTATATAATAGTTTACAATAAAAACAAAAAATGTCATTGTGTCATCGTCATGGTATCATTTGGTTCCAACATCAAATCCATTATAAGCTGTAGGAAGTGACGTAAGTCGTTCACAAGACGGTCGCCACAAGTGATTGCTGTACTGACACAACAAACTTCGCAATATCTTAAGTGATTTCAATTACGTTACGTCTTAGAGCCGAGTTAGGCTTGTGTATTTTAGACAGGACATATAGTCTCAGTGGCTGGTGTAACTTCGGTGTAATTAGTAGGTAATTGCACTCGTCTTCTGAAAGCCATCCTTGTGATCCGAGATAAGTGTTAGAATTTTACTGTGTCCGAAAGTTTTATTATCCCGGTTTATGAACCCATCACCACTCAACATTAGTATAGTATAATAATTTGTAACATCTGGCAACCTGGTAGAAACAAGAAGTAAAGAAAAGGTTTGTAATAATTACTTCACAAAAAATATGGATAAGGCTTAAAAGTTATTTAAGAACTAAAAAAGGATGAACAGGGAATAATTGAATCATTTACGTCATTTAAAAAAAAATACATATTGTTACAAATAGTTTATGATAATAGTAGATTTTTACAGCAGCTTCGCCCTGGCTGTTTAATTTAAATAAAAAGCCTTGTTATGTTGAACAGCCGTCTAAAGGAAAAAGAGTCAACCTTATTCTAAAACTGTGATCTAGCTTTTTTTGCCTAATAGAACAGTCATTAGACCAAGCTATTTATTGAAATAGAAATTAATTTATAGGGATCATCTCGATAAAAAATATCAGATAGAAATTTAAGTAAAAAGTTGGTTCAATGTTGGTTGGTTCAAAATTGTACCGAACTCCATCTACTAAAAATGTAATCAGATTAAAGGTTTGTCAGAGTAAAAAGTATGCTTTTGTGTTTAGGCCGGGTCACAAACTATCCGTGTTCCAAATTTGTGTGTGAGTGATTAGGAAACAAAAATACATACATACAAAATTTTCAGAATTTATAATATTAGAGATACTGATTATTTATAATAATTGTAATATAATAACTACGAGAACGTGTCGTGTCACCATCGTTGTATCAGGATTTATAGTGATGTGTGGTCACGGGTCGTGATATGTGGTTTCGTTTCTAAATGTTCTAAAACGGTGCATTTAACTACACATTACATTTGATGGTATTAAACTGACTCTCAGTTTTATATAATATATATACACAAAATGTTTATAATTGTACAAGTATAAAAAATATTCTTGACTTTAATTTAAAATATAATATAATGACGAGTACCAAATATTACACAGGTACTGTTTGTTAGCGTTTCTACAACAGGGCCAGGGTCTCTACGGAGTCTGTACACAGAATGACGGACGTAAATCGTCCTACAATTATATTTAACATATGTTTTATCTAATTGTACTAAATATTAGAGCTCTCTTACCGCAAAGAATCGCCAACGACAGTCGTTCTATTCTTTAAAGCACTTTATGACACTGTTCACAAATACACTAAACTGTTTACCTTTTAAACACTTAATTATCACTGTTATTCAACTTAGTTTTCTCGATCTCACACTCAGCGGTTTATTATAACTGATACACTTTTATCACAATAATACCACCCCACAACTTGTACTCCCAATTTCACACAATGCCTTCTCTTAACCGAGCTGCGATTCATATACTTCTTATTCTTAGTCAAATCAGTATTCAATATTACATTTATTTTATCAATTAAACTTCTATACAGAGATTCAATTGTTTTAGTCAAATCAACAACTTATATCTTTGTTTTTAGTCAAAACCAAACTACTACATGTATAAAAGCTAACAGCTCGGCCATCCTAAACATAACGAGTCCGCTCGTTATCAAAAACCATTTACTTACAATTTTAATTCTGAAGTAATTTGTAAATCTAATTATTATAATTGTAAAGTCACAGAATCTAATCTAAAGTCTATATATTATGATACATTAATATTTATACATTTTTCGGCCATCATATATAAATAATTGGTCCTCCAATTTAGACAACGTTTTGAAATTTATAGACTTAACTATTTCAACTATAATGATCAATTGGTATAAGTTGTCTGATTACGTGTTCAATCTGGCTCAACAGCCTCTTTAAAAAAAAAAAAAAAATCTACTGGACACAAAAATTTTGCCTCATAAATCATAATCATAGTCATAGTCATAGTCAGTTCAATATCCTCAATGTACCAAATACTACTCAGAAGTTGGCTTATCGGCCTCATGTGAGTATTTGATCTTCTCAAACGCTACTCAAAAATTGGCTTATCGGCCTCATGTGAGCGCTTGATGTCCCTATACCTCAAATGCTACACTCATCATTTGGCTTATCGGCCTCATGTGAGCATTTGATGTCACTAGTCATAGTCAGTTCAATATCCTCAATGTACCAAATACTACTCAGAAGTTGGCTTATCGGCCTCATGTGAGTATTTGATCTTCTCGAACGCTACTCAAAAATTGGCTTATCGGCCTCATGTGAGCGCTTGATGTCCCTATACTTCAAATGCTACACTCATCATTTGGCTTATCGGCCTCATGTGAGCATTTGATGTCACTAGTCATAGTCAGTTCAATATCCTCAATGTACCAAATACTACTCGGAAGTTGGCTTATCGGCTTCATGTTAGTGATCAGACAACAAAACCCTTATCCACATAAAATACTTTTTAGAAAACTATTCAAAGTAATTAGTTTTATCATCTTAATGTATTCTACATAAATAAGCACAAATAATAGCTAAGAATACCGAATTTAAAACGAAGTTATTTAAAACATAAGTTTAAAACATTATTTTCCAAGTTTAAAACAAACACTCACGTTTACGAAAATCCGGGATAAAATAATTTCGCGCCTTATCATAATACGTAACAAAATATTTACGCCAAGTTAAAGTGAAATAATTATCAGTAAAAATTAAAAAACAAGATTGTGAAGGTTGATCGCTAATCTCAATACTAGTTATCTCAACAATAATAATAAAGTGCTTACCACTATATTTAATCGCTTAATTTTCTTTAACTAGCGAGTATTTAAGGCAAAAATTTGATGTAAATCGAAACGAATCACCTTTATGCTGTGACGTGATCGATGATGGATCAATTGCGCAGACATCAACGTGTTGCTCGCCACGTGCCATGCCAGCACCGCTACCATAGCTGCCATCGCCACGACCGCCATCAACACCATCAACACCATCAGCAACATTGACACCATCAGCACCAACCGCTCTGCGCCTTCATCGCCATCCGCCCCGCGCCATCACCGCCATCCGCGCCGCGCCATTACCGCCATTCACACCGCGCCATTACCGCCATTCGCGCCGCGTTGTCACCGCCATAATTTCTCATTTCCTTCTCTCTTCATTAGCAACGATTCCTTCTTTCGTAGAATTCTTCCAATGGTTTGTCACATAATCTAATAAACAACTTGCATAAGCGATTAAATAGGTATTTTCACTCGATTTTCTTGATATGTGGGTAGATCTTAATTTTGAAGTTTTGAGATAACAAATTTAACTTGATTGATTGATTTACAACCATTGATTATCAACTATTGATTGATTGTATTGATTCTGGAACTTCATTGTTATTATCTTGTAGTGTGCGTTTCAAATAATAATATCACTTCATTTTTTTGCTTGATGTGATTTTGTAGCTTCAATAAACTTATCTTGTAGGTAGTTTGTGGTTTTAATGCCCGAGTGAATCCCACTTCTGAACTATTAGAGCTCTCTTACCGCAAAGAATCGCCAACGACAGTCGTTCTATTCTTTAAAGCACTTTATGACACTGTTCACAAATACACTAAACTGTTTACCTTTTAAACACTTAATTATCACTGTTATTCAACTTAGTTTTCTCGATCTCACACTCAGCGGTTTATTATAACTGATACACTTTTATCACAATAATACCACCCCACAACTTGTACTCCCAATTTCACACAATGCCTTCTCTTAACCGAGCTGCGATTCATATACTTCTTATTCTTAGTCAAATCAGTATTCAATATTACATTTATTTTATCAATTAAACTTCTATACAGAGATTCAATTGTTTTAGTCAAATCAACAACTTATATCTTTGTTTTTAGTCAAAACCAAACTACTACATGTATAAAAGCTAACATAAATTCAAGAAAAAGTTTAATATTAAAATAATATATAAGCTTCATGAGTTTCACTTACAAATTAAAATCATATCTTGAAAGGTTAAAAAATTATTACATGTGAATAAAATTCTCAATTTATAGGATAATAATCTAACATTAATTGTGTAGAGCAAACAGTGTAATAGAGGCAGCTAATTATTTTCTTAGAAACTCAGCACTTGAATACATAGTTCTAACAATATAAGTTTAACCACATAATATAATGGCGTCATATTTAAATTATGGGAAGCAAGTAACAAACAAGAAATAACTTCAACTACTACAACCACTGGAAACCAGTATTGATTATATTATAGCTTAATGTGAAGAAGTATTATTCTCACTGAAATTCCAACTGTACACGACGTTTATAAAACATATTGTTAGTCATATTTATTTATAATGATTTAAATGGTAAATACATTGGAATTTACATGTTTTAGTTCATAAGTTTCAACAGTAGCGCCACCTACATAATTAATTATGGAATATTATTTAGTATTTACTGTTAAATGTTTTAAGAATTAGAAGCATAGAATATTTTAACATAATGTTTAATCTTTTATTAATTATTAGAACTTATTATAAGGTATAAATAATATCATCTGTAAGTTGGTTATGAAATTGTAAATTACCCTCGCCTAAATATTATAGTGTTAAAATATTATAAAACGAGTTGTAAGGGCTGCTCTCGCCCATTCTATTACAAATGGTTGGATATTAAACATTGAAGTGCAAGTACTGTGTATTACTGAAACAAGTCTTAACAAGTCAGAAGTGTTCGACCGCTGTAGTATTACGCGCCACGTGTCGATATACACCGTTCGCAAGATATCCTGTCCAAGAATGCTGATGAAGATGGGGTGCTGCCACTGCCGTTGAAAAGCCACGAAAATAAGAAACGACGTTAAAGTTACGTCTAAGAATGCTGATGAAGATAGAGTGCTGCCAATGCCGTTGAAGTCACGAAAATAAGAGACGACGTTAAAGTTACTATTTGGGCCTTCTCCGAGTGCTACTGTAGTTACCTCAAGCGACAAGGAGTCGTAGATTTAAAATGATATTGCAAGTGCGTAAGTTTTTATTTTTATTTTTTTTTAATACCCATGTTTTGCCATCTGCTTAGCAGGCTAATTATCTTGCTGGTTATTCGGCAGCATGCTCAATATAGAATATTAATAACTTTGTAGCTTAAAGTTAATAGCACTACTATTGAATTCTATTCATCATATATATCATATTCACTATTAACCATATCCCGTTAAAGTTCAATCATATACGAAATACAATAAGAGCCTGAATATTTACCAAAACTTTACAGTGGTTCTAATACAATATCTCTCCATACATGTTTACATCGCTTGGAGCCTTTGGTGAAGACATACGTCGGAGATGGAAAACTCTAAACTACTACTTGACTGCTAATCTGGAAGGGAATTCGTTGCTGTATTATGAAAATCAACAACGTATCAAAATCACCTACAGCTACTGGAAGAAGAGGTCAACCAAGTACTTTCTTCCTGATCGCGGGATTGCAGTGCAAGCAAGCAACACTATACAACGATGGACCTGAATCTAACAATAAGGTGACAGATAAACTTTATTATAAGAAACTAGCCCTAGAAAAGTTTTGCATAATTAAGTGACCATCTGATTTATAATATTATTGTTACTACGTATACCAACTTTCAAAGCTTTTAAGACCCAGTTGTAGGTTAGAGACGCGATTTTTATTTTTTGCTTTTATTAAGTTTTTTTTAACTGACGCGGTAGTTGAGACTTGCAATATAAACGTAATGTTAGTATTTTAGATTACGATTTAGGCTTTAATGTCTTTATATATGACATAGAAGTGAACACTCTCAATGAAGGGGTAATATTCGGTTTACAAAATGTAGGTATGTAGGTTATTTAAAGAACGATTTCTTAAAAAAAGAGTATATATCAGTCGTAAATGATTAAAATATAAAACCCAATATTAAACAAAAAGAAAAGGAATAACGTCAGATATTTTATATATATATATATATATATATATATTTTTTTAAAGTAAAAGCACTTAACATCATAAAACCATTTTCAAATCGTAATGATCCTTTTGTTTAAGATAGTAAGTAGTTCCTTATAGTATACACAATATGAATAGATAAAGTATAATTTTAATTTAAACAAATTAAAATGTACACTTGTCTCCTTTCAGAGAAATTAAAATTCTAGAATTTCTTATAGATAGACTTAAATGAATATGACTCGGTAAATATTGAAACTCTATAAATTTGGTAGGATCAGATCTAAATGGCCTTGAGGACCGTATGGAAATAATAAGCCAATGCTTTGACGCTATAGGGGGTAGATTTAGATATTATGTTTACATTTATTAAATAGGTAAAGATTTGAATTCACGATATTATTTTATTACTTCTGCAACTATATTTTATTTTGTTTTGCTAACTACTCCATAGATCTTAAAATATTTATATTTAATTTTGAATTTGTAAGTTTAGCATCGGGTTGCGATAGACGTTGGTTTTTAAAACCAAGTTGGATACTTGGTTATCCACGAGGATAGGGTTATGCCATCAGCCATATCATGTGGAGAAATTAAATTTTATGGAACCCAATAATATCTGTTTTGAGAAGTTTCATTGGTTACTTTCATAAATCAAATTTACTTTGAAAAAACCATTTTTAGGTGGATAAAAATAAAGTTTAAAAACGTTTAAAATCTGAACCGGTACTGTCTAAATATAATCCCGAACTAAACAGACTAATTCAATAATAACGCGTATGAATATGAAGCAATGATACTGGTATTTATTACTAAAACATATTTCTATTATCTTTCATTTGACCGTTTAAATTATTTACTGAGTGTTAAGTTCTCAGTAGTAGGTATCTGTATGAATTTATGATCCTTAATTTTGAATCGATTATTGAAAAGGTAAAACGCAATAGGTATTCCGAAATAAATTCGTTAGAATCGATAAATTATTTCAGAATGATGATATAGGTTTAACATTTAGATCGATTTTAAACTAAACCAGTAAACGCGTACCTACATTTCGTATTAAATTGTAAAAAAAAAATAGAGCAAGCAATTAGGTCTTCTAAATCCCTATTAAAAGAAACTTTAAACGATATGCGTGGCACTCGATTATTTAATTTTCGATAGTATGTTAAAGAAGAAAAGAAATAACTACGATGAATTATCGATCGAGTACGATGATAAATAACACGCGTTTTTGAACTGTCAAATCGAGGAATTATATAAATCCACAGTAAAAGTTATACTAAACAAGAAATAATTGCATGCCTAAACAATATACCATAATTGACAGTTCAGACAGTTCAAATTAGGTATTTCAAATTGATGAACTTTAAAAAAATATATATAATTTTCTAGATTATGACTGTTTATTACTATAAAAAGAGAATTATTATAAAACATGCCTCCTAAATATTCTTATTAGCAATATGAAACATAAACACGTTAGACTTAAAGATTCTGGTAACTTGAACTCTAGACAAGAGAAACATAAGAAAATTAGCAACGAATATATATTGTCGTATCTTAGGGTATAAGAAGTAATATTATATATGGCACGGCCTTATAAAACCCCAAGCCCCAACCCTCTAAATTTCCAAGAATCGTATTATTTTCAGTATAACGTTTGTAAAATTGAATGCAGTTTAATTCTATTAAATAATTTATACTGTAGATAATAATAAAACAAAAATATAAAATACGTTTTGAATAATTGTGTCATTCATTGTTTCGATTATATAGTAAACTAGGTGTAGGTATACAATGTACAAAATTACGATTTCAAACTCGGAATAAAATTAATAACACTTTTATAACATGTGATTGAAAATTTAATTGATTTACGTTTTAATGCTTTATAAATAAATTAGTGAATCATTAGATTTAGTGCAAATTAGAACAATTGGAAATAATAATATAAATAGTAAACTTCTAAAGAAATATGCTTGATTTTATAATGTTGTCCAATTGTATGAAAAGTATCGTTACATCTTCAAAATAAAAAAGAGGACTACAAAAATTTTCTATTCCCACTAATGATTATTTTTATTTTTTTTAGTTAAGAATATTTTCCATATTGATACGGACAGAGTCAATAAAGAATGTAAAAATATGAATTTTATTTATATTTATTTATAAAATCTTTATTATACAAAGAAATTTATACAATTGGCGGACTTAATGCTATATATAGCACTTGATGCCTACTAATTATCTAGAAGTACCCTCGACCCCTAACAATATATTACAATTTCTTAAATAAAAAGAAATAAACTTGTGTGGTTTTATGAAACCACCGTAAAAGTGAAACTTTTTTTCGCATTATAGACATTTAACTAAAAATTTTCGGAATAATATTCCATTAAGGGTATAAAAATTGCTTCATCAATCTTAATTTTATACTTAGAAAATGGGAATGATAATGGGAAATGATAAAAGTAGACTAGGTCTCCAACTAATATTTTTATTGAACTCTGTGTCTTAGAGTACGACATACATGATACTTAACAATTATTTAGATGATATACACATATTAAAACACTGAAAACCATATTTTATAATCATTGAGTCATTTTGATCCGTTTTTCAATTATTTTCAATCATTCTATTATCAATTCCATCTTCATCATGAATTTCACAGTATATAAATGTAACCAATATTTTATGGTAACTAAAATACGTGAACAGTGACTTACATTCGATTTTTTCAATGTATCTAGTAAAAACCGCATCGATACGAGCGCCTTTCACTTTATCCCTACTCCGCGGCCGACCGTCACGCGACATGCAACACGCAGACGAAAAAGTTTGAGACGATGTAATAAAAGTTTCACTTTAATATCTATTTTATTTATTTTATTTATTTTATTTTAAAAACTTATTGCACATACAATTATTACAAGAAATTACAGTAGTAGGATGTTGATACAGTAAGAATTTTTTGTGCAAAGGCGGTCTTATCGCTTAAAAGCGATCTCTTACAGACAACCCTTGATGAGTAATGAATATTTACAAGATCATAGGACAGTGCAAGCATTCTACAACGAGAATAAGAATTTATACATAAGGACACAATAAAAATAAAAACTATCGTTTTTTTTAATTATATAAGTAATTAAATAATAACGATTATATATAAATATACACATACGCATATACATATACATACATATATCCGTATATATAAATAAATAAAATAGATAACCTATATAATATATGGTATATACATACTTATGATAAAAATATATATTGCGTAGATAAATAATATTGCTTCAAACGATTTTTGAAAATTGACAGTGATTTAGAAGTTTGAATTTCTAACGGTAGGTCATTCCAGAGTAATATAGAGAAATATATATATAAATATTACAATTGTCGTGAATTTTGAATCGTGTTATGGTTAATAACTAAATGTAGCTTCTTTATTAACTACCGTTAAAGTATTTAAATTTTCTAAATTCGGGTGAATGAACATTTTCTTAAGATGTAAAATTTAAAACTGTTTCGATGAAATCCCACATCATTTAAAATTCATTTTTCTTTAAAAAAATATAAAGAAACTAAACAAACATAACAAAACAAACGTAATACAAAGTAAAAACAACCTGCTACTTCCAACAAAACCCATGCATAGTATGAATTTCAAAGTCGTATATCTCTGTATTCTGATCATTAATATAGCCTAACAAAATGAGCTTGGTTTGCTTTTATTAGTTAAAGATTTATTTGCTTAGAATGAGTTTCAAAAAGTTAAAATTAAATATATGTTCATAACAATGATATTAATAAGTAAATTATTGAATAATGTGTTGTTTACCAAGTTGGTGTGTTACGTGGTAAAAATAAATGTAAGGTACCATGTTGGTGTAAAAATGATAACGTAATAACATGTTTGTGTGTCCCGTAGTAAAAATAAGAAATTGATGCCATGTTGGTGTGTCCAATAGTAAAGGTAAGTATGAAATACCATGTAGGTGTGTCCCGTGGTAAGTAAGTGGTAAGTAAAAGTATAAGAAATATCATCAATGGGCATGTCCCGTGGTATAAAAAATAAATAAATAAGAATAAACTACCACATGTGTATGTTCCGGTGGTAGTAGTGAAAATATAAGAAATACCATCAATGGGCATGTCCCGTGGTATAAAAAATAAATAAATAAGAATAAACTACCACATGTGTATGTTCCGGTGGTAGTAGTGAAAGTATAAGAAATATCATCAATGGGCATGTCCCGTGGTATAAAAAATAAATAAATAAGAATAAACTACCACATGTGTATGTTCCGGTGGTAGTAGTGAAAGTATAAGAAATACCATCAATGGGCATGTCCCGTATAAAAAAAAATAATAAATAAATAAAAATAAGAATAAGCTACCACATGTGTGTGTTCCAGTGGTAATAGTAAAATTGAGATATATCCCATGTTGATGATGTGTGTCCATGGGCACCAGATCATAACGGCATGTCCGTTAATCTGGCTTTTCGTAAGCAGCCTGGTTTGTCCGGTGCAAAGAGAACAAGTATTTATGATAAAAACGATTATTATTATATATTATTATTATGATCATAACGGCATGTCCGTTGATCTGGCTTTTCGTAAGCAGCCTGGTTTGTCCGGTGCAAAGAGAACAAGTATTTATGATAAAAACGATTATTATTATATATTATTATTATATTAACGAGTATTTATGATAAAAATTATAATTATATTACGAGGACGTAATAAGATGTCAAAACGGCCGATAGTAAAGTTATATGTTGTATAAATGTTATGTTATTTCGCACATTAAAAGTATAATTGGATGTTTTTTTTCTTGATGCATTGTATTTCTAATGATTTGTTTTTCTCTATAACATTGTAAGATCCTTAATTCAGATGACCATTTGGTCTACTGGTTTCCAGAATGTTTATTAAATTAGAAATTAGTCATTTAATATATGATGGTTGGTAATTAAAGAAATTAATGATACAATTACGAGGTCGTAAGATTACAAATCAGGAAAGGCCGAGTGTTAGTCATATTTATTTATAATGATTTAAATGGTAAATACATTGGAATTTACATGTTTTAGTTCATAAGTTTCAACAGTAGCGCCACCTACATAATTAATTATGGAATATTATTTAGTATTTACTGTTAAATGTTTTAAGAATTAGAAGCATAGAATATTTTAACATAATGTTTAATCTTTTATTAATTATTAGAACTTATTATAAGGTATAAATAATATCATCTGTAAGTTGGTTATGAAATTGTAAATTACCCTCGCCTAAATATTATAGTGTTAAAATATTATAAAACGAGTTGTAAGGGCTGCTCTCGCCCATTCTATTACAAATGGTTGGATATTAAACATTGAAGTGCAAGTACTGTGTATTACTGAAACAAGTCTTAACAATATGTACCAATAAGTATTGATTATATTATAGCTTAATGTGAAGAAGTATTATTCTCACTGAAATTCCAACTGTACACGACGTTTATAAAACAAATGTACCAATAAGTATTGATTATATTATAGCTCAATTTGAAGAACTATTATTCTCACTGAAATTCCAACTGTACACGACGTTTATAAAACACATGTACCAATAAGTATTGATTATATTATAGCTTAATGTGAAGAAGTATTATTCTCACTGAAATTCCAACTGTACACGACTTTTATAAAACATATGTACCAATAAGTATTGATTATATTATAGCTTAATGTGAAGAAGTATTATTCTCACTGAAATTCCAACTGTACACGACGTTTATAAAACACATGTACCAATAAGTATTGATTATATTATAGCTTAATGTAAAGAAGTATTATTCTCACTGAAATTCCAACTGTACACGACGTTTATAAAACATATGTACCAATAAGTATTGATTATATTATAGCTCAATGTGAAGAAGGATTATTCTCACTGAAATTCCAACTGGACACGACGTTTATAAAACCCATGTACCAATAAGTATTGATTATATTATAGCTCAATTTGAAAAAGTATTATTCTCATTGAAATTCCAACTGTACATGACGTTTATAAAACATATGTACCAATAAGTATTGATAATATTATAGCTTAATGTGAAGAAGTATTATTCTCACTGAAATTCCAACTGTACACGACGTTTATAAAACACATGAACCAATAAGTATTGATTATATTATAGCTTAATGTGAAGAAGTATTATTCTCACTGAAATTCCAACTGTACACGACGTTTATAAAACATATGTACCAATAAGTATTGATTATATTAATATTATACACATGAACTAATAAAGACATAACAATATAATTTCGTGCAAAAACTTTCAGAGCATTCTGCGCTTCTTAGTGCGAAATATAATTTTCTATAAATGATACATAGAAAATATATTTTTATTTTATTTTATCGGTGTGCACAGATGTCTGTCACGTACTGTCCCTAAAAATGTAAAGGTTATTTTAATTTTCACTACGAAAAAATTATTAACATTTGGGAAAAAATAAAAGCTTTTAATTATAAATTAAAGTCATCCTCTAGCTAATGAAAAGGTTTGGAAATGATGAAAATATGTTTAAATTATTGCTAATTTTAAAATTTTGTCGTCGTAGGAGAGTATTACAATTTATTTAAACGTGATTGTTCAGGTTTGTTCCTTTAATAAATTTGTCAAGGTTTTAGTTTTATATGACAGAGAACCTATTAAACGTAAATCCAGTTTTAACTGTCGTAGTTTCAATAGAATTACGGTATACCTACAATCAACCCACTTAAATATAGCTACCGATATGCTGTAGAAACTTCAATTCTTAAATTAGATACAGATAGATTTAAACATGTCTAAAACAACAAAAAAAAAACAGATAATAATAAGTAAATAGTTTTATAATTATTTAGACTTTCATTATTTTCTTTCATGACGCTAAGTTCAGTGAATAACATTTAGTTAAACCTCAACAACCTTGTTTGGAACTGAAAGCTCCTACTTTTTTGTTCCTACAATAAGTTATTGTGAACGTTTCCTAAAGTCATTTAATATATCTTCACTTATCCTAGTCGTATTATTTGATTACCTTCTTATTTATTCCAAAATTATGCTTAACTGTTTTAATAGAACATACTCTAGGGTTGCTACGCATTTAAAACTTTGTCAAATTGAAATGGAGGAACACGTGGAGGGAAAACTATTAAGTGATGTTATTTTAGATATCTATTTTACTGCTAAATATCATGAACAGAAAATCAGTGCTCATGTTATCACGGACGTGATTCTAGGATATGACTGGGTTTAGAGTGACCATCAAATGCAGGTTTATGAGGACTGTCATTCTTGTTTCTAGTGCGAATATCTCGTCAACATAATATTTAACGCATAAATTGATTAATAGATTATAAATATCTCTCAATTTACCTGTATCATGTTATTTAGTGTGTTTTTATAATATATAAAACCCGTTTATTTTTTTAATATTCTGTTACATTAAAATTTTATGCTATTTTCTATGAAAACGAACGGTCACCTTTCAGTTTATTCAGGGATTACACGAGATCTTATCAGACTAAGGTTGCTTCGTGAGGTGGGTTTGTGCTCGCTACATGTCTAAATATATTACAAATTCTGTTTACCCGAAATTGTGATATTAAAAATATTACGAAATTCTATTTATTATAATATAAGCTAGTGTCTGCACATACATCATAGTAACATGTATCTTTATCAGGTTCAAACTACGTGACAATTTTTCCTAACTTGCTAAATAGATTCTTAGATTAATTAGAATCTTTATATATTTATATTATAAATAAAAATTGTCAAATATAAATGGTCTATTATATATTAAGTCACTTAAATTCCTTTGTAATAACAGCGTAACTGTATAAACTATAAAGGATTCATGTACTCAAAATGGTGTCGGACATCTTATGCAATGTGTGGGAGTATCTCAAGTAAGTTAAAATGTGTCACAAGGTGATTTAAAGGTAGTTGTTATTCTGATCGATTTCTAAGAGCAGAGTTAGATAGTATCACGTCTACCACCCTAATAGGATTTTACTGGAACACTATTTTACTAAGATCTCCGAAAATAATGCACTGATTTAAAAAAAACCAAGTTCTCACCCAGAGAACTCATTAAGACCTTTAATACATACAACCCTGAACCTATTAATTATTGTTTGGTCTGCACAAACATGGTTTTAACGTATTATTAAGTAGTTATTATGCCCATACGTCAAATTAAAGAATAAATAAAAGTTAAATTTTATTTTATTTTTCATAATTTATACATGTCAGTAAATGAAAATCATTTCTGGTTAAGCCCAATGTAGAATTCAAATACTTCTAATTTCACTATAGGTAATCATTTGTTTTTTTTTGGGACTTGTAATTTTTTATGTCTATTTTTGAATATAATGTTAAAATATTTTTTCAAATCCAAATAATAGTTTAGTTTTCAGCGTATCAGGAGTACAATTTATAAAAGGTTTTTAATTGTGGGGCATTTTTTATATAATGATTAGTGAGATTTAAGTAACTATAGAAGAAAATACCGATACGGGCAGGTATTCAAACCTGCGACCTCTTGGAAACCGCTCCGTCGCTCTACCAATTCAGCTATCGTTTATATTATCGTCCCGATAAAGACATTAATGCTTAATTCAAGTATCAAAATTAAATAAGCTTAACATGGTTATATATTTGTATACTTACATTAAATTAAATATTAAATAAAATTAAAATAATACAATAATTAGTATTTTTTTAGATCTAAGTGCCCATAAGGTGATCCTGCTGCCTTTTGTAAACTTCCCACAAAAAGTCTGAGACTGTCCATAAATTATATAGAACAAGCTTTGTAAATATATATTTCAAAAAGATATTTAAAACATTTTGAAAGGTGTAATTATTACAAACAAAACTTATCAACAATAATTTGAATATTCAAAATGGTAAACAAAACTTCTTATGCAAATGCTTAAAATTTGTATCTTAAGTTTTGTCTACAATTTCAGAAAGGTAATTTAAAGAAAGTTATTTTAATAAGCTCATTGGAACGATATTTTATTTAAGTACATGTATAAATTAGTTTATAAATTTTACAATTGTAAATGTTTTATACTTTATTACAATAAAATTCTATTGTAACATAGATAATTCAATTAAGTGTAATATAGTGAGTTCTATTGTAACATAGTGAAAGAACAGTCGAACCAACAGAACAGCCATTTGAATTATGTTTTTGTCTTCAAATTGTCAAATTCTTTTTAGCCGCAATTTTTTTTTCAAACTTAAGAGATCGCTTATTAGTGACGAACTGGCCTCTTGTACATTTCATGATTTTCGTTTTTTAATAGAATAATATTAATATTTTTCTACTAGAATGTAATTTTTTTTTTAATTTAAATTTTTCACTGAGAAGAGTCTTAGAAAATAAGAAAAAGATTAATCGGAGCAAGCTTTATCTCAGTAATTATGTTATTACAAAATATGTTTTCTCTAGGAACATTCAAAAAAAGATTGTCAGGAAATAATAACACAATAATGTAAAAAAACTTTGTAAATATACAACTAGATAGAAAGCAGGACACGATTTATGAAAACTAAAAATAAGTATTGTATTAAGAACAATAAATTTAATTTTATTCTTGATGCTTATGGAGCGAGAGCCTGTGAAGTCCAGACATTCATAAAAGCTAAGAGTTTGTCTGTACATGCCCGCAACGGAGGTAAGAACGATATGATCGAAATACATTACAGTATAAAGCATATTTTTTTCATATTTTCTTCGGAATAATATAAGAAATCATGTCATAATGACGAATATTAAGTCCAGTTTCAACCCTGAACTTTAAAAAAATAACATTATACTTTCGTTACAGTATAAAAGCTAAATTTAATATATGATATTCGGAGAAATATCAAAAAATAATATCTTAATAGCCGGACAGTTTCAATATATAATACAAGTTAAGAAGTAAAAACGTAGGAAATAAGGCAAGGTTAGTACGTCATCTCAAATTATGTCAAAACTAAAAATAATAAATATGAAAATGGCTGTTCTTATGTAATATCGTATAATGTTCTCAGGTAGTATTCAATAATTCACAATAGAACAATGTTAAACGAGACTCTAACAAGCCACTTGGCTGGGATCCAGTTGCTTATAAAATAATTGTGTATAGAAAATTATTTAGAAGCCATAAAAAATATGTTTACGTTTATAATGTAACGAATTAAGAGTTATTTTTCTAAAATATTTGATATAGTTTTCAGTGGGGGTTAAAATAAGCGAAAAATTGTTTTTTGAATCAACAAGGTCTAAAAATTTGCCTTTTATGTAACCCAAGTTTTTTTTTTATTTTATCTACTTAATTATTTATGTTAATAATTTTTAATCACACTTTGTATTTACTGAATTTGATGTTTATTATTTTGTTAAATTTTGATGAGAAAATGATGTCGAGATTAATCTCTTAATCAACAGCAACATTTAAATTAAATGGGTAGTTATTTTGTATTTATACATATATAGAGGTTATATTAGATATAGTACAGAATATTGAGTAGTTCGCACTTTTAAAAAAAAAAGAACATAATCCAGAAATAACCTAGTCTGGTTAGATTTTATATAAATCTATCCCGTACTAAATATTTGCAGTAAACAAAAATTGTATAAAATCTGTTTATAAAGATGCGAAGAAATCAATAAAGAAATATACAAGCCCTTTTTTATTTATTTATGGATATAAAATATAAAACGCACAATTTTTCCATACTCCTCATCACCGCTTATATAAATATTTATATAAGCGGTGTATATAAAAATTTATATAATGTATATGTATCGTTACTATATATTCACGAATACATATGGTTAAAGATTATTTATTTTTGTTTATAGTGGGTTTTTGTAGATAATTTGTTATTTAAGCATTCTCAGACTTTACACCGGTTTATTCACAGAATTATTATACATAGAATAGGGGAGTCGTAGGCAGGCGTATGAGTGTCAGTGGCTGACAAATAATATAAGAGACAATAATAACACAAGACGAGAGACAGATACTTACCTTTGTTTAATCACACATGCAAGAAAGAGAGACAAATAGGTAGCCTCATTTGGTTTCCCTTTTTATTTAGGTCAGATTTCAGGCTGGCTTCCCTGTTCTATGTATAATAACTCTATGGGTTTATTACAGTCATAAACCTGGGTGACAGACCTTAAAATGAGAATCGACTAAAAGTAACGACGTATAATATTATGACGAGGATAGATGATCAAATTTTACACCGTTCCTTCTTAGTATATAATTATTAGTCTGTAAGATAGATAAAATAAGAGAACAAACCATTTTGTTACGATTTCTTATTAAAGACTTAACGTAATGGTCACATTTCCAATAAGGAATACTCCTTAAAAAATAGTTTCAAAACTGTCAAACTGTGTGCCAAAGCCGACCTATGTGGCAGTTTAATTTTATATCTGCGTCAAAAAAATACGAGAGAATGACAATAATGCATAAAAAAGGAATTCATTCATAGGTAGGAATGGCATTCTTTGTTTACGGTTATTCATTATTTTAAATTTATATACTACATGTATAGCACATTTATAATTTTCAAATTATAAAATTGCTTATATACTTGCAAGATCCAAATAAGATAAACAATTTGACTTGTATTATTGTATAAAAATAATTAGGTTATTTAATGTTGAAAACGATATGTCTATCCACAGATGCATAATGTTGTATCACATATATAGAAAATAATGTTTTATAAACTTTGTATGTAATGAAATTATTAATATTAATTAAGTGCTAACGATGATTCGGAACGAATCATTAATCACTACTCGTTATAAAATATTTACAGCACTAAATAATCTTACTATTGCAAGCCTTAAAATTAACTTTTATAACTTTTATAACTTCCAGTGATTTCAAGCGTGGACTAATGGGTTATACATAAAATGCCAACAACACTAAAAAAAATAAACACAATATTTATTATCATATAATGTTAATACTTTTAGTATAAATTCATTTCAGTTATAGTAAATTCATTCAACCAGACCGCAACTCCATAGCTCGTCACTTCACATCACAATAAGTCCTCAAACAATGTTCTGTATAAAACGGTCGAACAACACGTTCTGGTATTTATCAGTCATCAGTGTATTTTATCATTATAATAGCGTACATAGTGAGACCTCAATACATGTTCACTTTCACTACATATTCACTCACTCACTCACAATACATGTTCACTCACATGAGAATAAATCTTATAAATTAATTACGTTTATTGTATAATAATATGTCAAAATATTGTTTTTTAATGACATGTACATTTATCAGAGAAAAGACCTCCATGTTATTTTTAAAAAAGCGTTATGTCAGCATTTTCGCTGTCACTGTCACAATTTCGTAATTATTTAAATATTTAAATATTTTAATTTTCTTTATTTAAGATTAATTAGAACAAATTAATAATCATACTATTAAATTAGTCTATTAGATTAATCAGGTATTTTTATTACAATCAATCACTAAGTAAATATTATCCGAAATAAAATGGTCAGGGATATTATATTTAAAATGAATTATTATATAATTTGTTCAGAACAACGGTGTATATAGTTTAAATAAAGTACTCCCTTAAACATAAAAACTATTATTCCAATTATAATATATCAAGATAAAAAGATTATGACCTTTTTTTAAATGACGATTATGACCTTTTTTTTGAGAAATGACGGTTTTTTCCTTTAAAATGACTGAGGGTGTGTAGTCATATGTCAAGACATTTTACTCACGATTTCTAAACTTGTTATTAAAAACCCAGAACGACCCCTGACGATATTACACTACGTGACGTTCCCTGAATATTTGGACGACATAATGCACAACAATCGAGTGGCCAAATCAAAATAAGTTCAGTTTCGTGTCAATAAACGGCTCCCAGCTAAACCAAACCCTCTACTCTAAAATAAATGTGACCTTAAAATCTACAATGCATTCTATTTTGTATTGTTGGTACAAGTTAATAACATATTAAGATGGACCGCCACAATTTGGAACACCCACCATATAGCAGTTTTATTTCCTTACACCTTTTATTACTTATACAGCTCAAGTATTGGTTTTATGTGTAGTACTTTATTAGTTTATGAATAAAAGAAATAATATATAATGTAATTGTGTTTCTGTTACATTCACTACGGTACTCATAAAGATTTATAAATATATAATGCTAAATTCATCAAGGTGGGTAGTGACGTGCTAGTTTATTTGACAGAGTGATAAGACGGTTTACCAGATGTCACAGGTTTGAATCCTACTCCAGTCGATGTATTTTACATTATTGATTTAATTAATATTTTACAGTTCAGTGGTTAGAATAATCTCGAAATGCTAGAAATTATCATAGACCATACAAATTGTAACTACTTTAATTGCCATTCAAATAATTGACAATATTAGTGACGCAATTACGCAAAGCTGTAGAGTACCACTTGACTACACTGCAGTGGCTTACATAATAAACAACTATGTATTGGATACTACTAATAATATACAGTATTAAATAAGAAATATTTAAGTATTTCCGTTTCTAGTTTTATATTACGTGTATAAATATTATAATTGATTTGTGCTGAATATAAAATCAAAGTTTTTGTTTAATTTAGACATACCCTTTTATTCAGGAACGCGGGGAGGTATCAAACGGAAATTATTATTAACACTCAGGTCTAAATTCTAAAATTTAAATTTGGTACGAACCAACGTCTTATAGAGCATGTGAATGAAAAATTTCAAAAAGCGTATTTTTTTATTTACATCATACCTTTCATCATGATAAGAAGGTAATAAATTAAAATATATAAAAAGTACTCAGAACTATAATATGGTACCTTTAAAGTGTACCATAATCAAACTTCTATGTCAACGCAATCCAAAGAAAGAGCAATTTAAGCCGCATATTTTCAAACTTGCAACTACTGGCAAGGGAATCGTAACCTAAAGGATAAAATTACTTCCAGACGACCTAAGATCTTATAATTTGGCATGAAGAAATCTTTTATAGTACATATAAAGGAAAAACTCCGAAAATCTTAAATTTTTTGTTATATTAAGACGGAAGTAATGTATTTGTTTTGTTTCACTTATTCGCTATAACATTGAAAGGATGCCCAACCGAAATTATTGTTTGAAAATATTTATAAACATGTATAGATAATATTTTTTTATTTTTCAATAAAACCCCTTGGAAGCCATTCTCTTGCTCTACCGATTGAGCTACCATATCACTTCCCGCTTCGGTGAATTTAGGATTCTAAGTATATGTGATCGCCTTTATCGGGACGGTATTAAAAAACCTACGCAAAGTTTCTAACTTTGCAGTACAGATAGTATATATTTTTCATTATATATTTAATTAAAATTTCAATATTTTTTTTAAATCTATACATATTTATTGTTTATAGATCGTTTAAACATTAGCTTTTTGGTAGTGCCATCTCCTTACTGAAAGAAAAGAAAAGATAGAAACATTGGTTAGGGTTTTTTACACTTGTTTAACAAATTTTGGTCATAATTATAAGAGTTTGTGATTGGATTTGATTCTTTTCATAATTTAATGTCTATTTAGGAGGGATAGTACAAGACAGAATTGTTATATAATATCACCATGGGCCGTCAATGATTCTAGAAAATGCCATTTCATAATATGTAGCAAAATAATTAAAATGCCTCCGAATAGAACGCAAGTGAGGTCAATAATTCTAAACTATTGTTTCCGAACGTGTAACGTTCTTTCTTCATCCTCGCAAATGGAGTCGTGAACGAAGCCTCTATATAATAAAATAAAAAATATATATTATACTATTTTATTGTGTAATTTGTAAATCAACGATGGCCAACTCTATGTCACTAAATGCGCATTTCCTTCCTCATTTCTGAATGTAATAGGTTTGTGGAATGAATCCTATTTATTCTGATATTGGCATCGCATGGTTCAAATAAACGCTCAGAATGAACATAATGCAGACATTAGTTTTATAAATTGTGCAATAAATTTATACCTATAAAAGAGAAAGTATGTATGTTCAAACCTACATTTAAGTAAAGATCTTAATTTTTTTATCCCCGACTAAAAAGAGGGGTGTTAGAAGTTTGACCTGTGCATCTGTGTATCTGTGTATCTGTGTATCTGTGTATCTGTGTATCTGTGTATCTGTGTATCTGTGTATCTGTCTATCTGTGTATCTGTGAATTAAGTACGGTGGCAGCCGAGGATCCAAAAAAAAACAAAATTATAAAAATACTTTATTTAAAATTACAAACTACATTATAACTAAAATGACGACTGCTTGCCCGATATTAGAAAACAAGAGTAACAATTATATTTAAAATTAATTATAATGAAATACATTTATGTGAAGTGCAGATTCAGCTAAAGGATTGTTATAAAATTATAATTAAATAATACATTTGTATGAAGTGCAGATTTAGCTTTTTGATTGTTATAATTCCTGGATTCTGATACAATGGAATGTACATATTGCACCATCGCTTGCTAAGCGGTTCCCGCGATGCATGGGAATATAACAAATGTCTATTTAGCGATCCCACGGTCTATGGGGATATAACATGTGTATCTGTGTATCTGTGTATCTGTGTATCTGTGTATATGTGTATCTGGTTATCTGTCTGTGGCAAATTTCCGGCCAAACGCGTAGACGGATTTGAATGCGGTTTTTTTTATTCGAAAGGTATGCTCATCGAGATGGTTTTTATCCATGTTTGATTGAAATAGTAATAGTCGTCTTTAAGATATTGACGTTTTATTCGTGCGGAGAAGAGGTGCTTATGCAATATTTAGCTGTTTGCGGCCAAACGCGTGAACCGATTTGAATGCGGTTTTGTTTATTCGAAAGCTATGCTTGTCGAGATGTTTTTTATCTTTGTTTGATTGAAATAGTAATAGTCGTCTCCAAGATATTGACGTTTTGTTCGTGCGGGGGAGAGGTTCTTATGCAATAATTACCTGTTTGCGGCCAAACGCGTGGACCGATTTGAATGCGGTTTTGTTTAATCGAAAGCTATACTCGTCGAGATTGTTCTTATACATGTTTGATTGAAATAAAAATAGTCGTCTTCAAGATATTGACGTTTTATTCGTGCGGGGAAGAGGTTCTTATGCAATAATTAGCTGTTCTAAGCGGTGTCGCCAAAAGGATGAAGGCCAAAAGTTTTTAACACTTACGTACACTTACGTACTGAGGTAAAGTACTTTATTAGGGATAGCTGTTGCCCGTGACTGAGTCCACGGAGACTGTAAAAATATATTTATATGGCTTATGATCGTAGTCATAAAGAATGACGGGCAACAGCTAGTGATAATATAAATACCTTCATCATAGTGTTATTAGTGATTGTAAATCATTTTAACTCTAAATGTTTATATTTATTAATATTCGTATATATGAAACCTACCTACCTACCCATATGAAAAAGTCTTGAATCATGTTACTTAATACATTTATAATTTATTACATTGTAGAAACTTTCACGTGGATTCTTATTTTATTAAATATAATATATATTTCTCTTAATAAATATAACCTATGTACATCATAATATAGGATTCTAATGCTAAAAGACTTTTTTAAAAATCGGTCCCGTAGTTTCGGAGCCTATTCAATTCAAAGAAACAAACAAATCTTTCCTACTTAAACAATTGAAATTTTTTTTTAGGTTCATTTAGTACAATTCAGAAATTAGTAACATAAGCTTAAAAAGCAGAAAAAAAAAATAAAAATTTAAAAAACCCCCGATACAAAAAGACCTCTAAAAAGAGTAAAAATAATACTTTTATGTACTTATTGAACTCGTTGCGTCGGGGGACCGTTTTATAAAGGAAGAAATTAAAATGCTAGTAAGTTAAGAAGGCAAATAAAGAAATTACGATATCGAATCGCATAGTCTAAGTCCTCAATGATTAACTTCGTAATATATACACTATCAATGTACGTAGAACCGTCCCCCGACGTAACGATTTCAATAAGTACATGAAAATATTATTTTTACTCTTTTTAGAGGTCTTTATGTATCGGAGGTTTTTTAATTCTTTTATATCAATCAATTGAGGTTAGATAGTCTAGATTTCACAGAAAGGTGGGAAAAAGTTGCATTTTTTTCTGAAAAGGGAACATAAACCCGAAATATCGTAGTTTGCTATTATTTATATGAATTAATGTAATTATAAAAATTTAATGTATCTAAAAAAACTTATAAAACGTTTTAATAGAAGTGTATAAGAAACAATGCAGGACTATTTTAATTTCTGTTTCAGTACAACAATGGAGAACCTGAAATAAATTTACGGAATTTAAAAATAATACGTCTAATTTACCAACCTCCTGATTATCGCTTCTGTAAATTTTATTTTTTATATTTTTTTTGTCTCTATGTTGTTTATTTCGAGTTAACTGGTTAAGAATGGTAGAGAATGCTTCATAGCAGTATATCAATCTTTTGTATCTTTTTTCGACAACAAATATTAGGTACATAGATAAAGTACTATTATTAATAATTTTAACATGTATGTAAATTAGAATTATAATAACAAAGAAAGTAAAACGATGTATTTTTTACTATGATTAACTTAATTTAAGTTTAATGATTTATGTTTTAGTTTTTAATGTACAACTGATATAAACCAATATATATCTTTTAATAATAATAATAATAATAAGACTCAGTTAGTGTAATTACAAAATGACAGATATTCGTCCAACAATAAAATAAACAAATACATTATAATACACTAAATTTGTTTACCAATTCATGGAACTAAAAACTCATTGTTGAATTTAAATTTGTTCCGAACAATTTATGGAGATATAGAAATTATAGAAAATTGTTTCTGGTTGAAAAATAGAAAATGTCGCATCATACCTGAGTGGCTCTTAATACTTAAAAAACATTTCTTTACAATTTAACGATGCGTTTATAACAATGAAAAGGAAGGAATTTTTGCTTTGCTAAGTGGTGTTATCGCTTTAGAATGATTGATGTTTTGGTTTGACATAAAGGTCAGCCTACACTATCGCCTAAATTTGTTGGAGTATAATCGAAATTCGCCGATGTCATTCTACAAAATAGAATAAATAAGAATACCATCGTATACATTTAATCGTTTTTTAATATGTACTCAATTATAGACAAATTTCAACACAAATATAAATTACATTAATAGATATGTATACATAACTACTGTGGATAAAGATATACTACCTAACAAGTTTGTTTTTATTTTAGTTAGAAAATAAAGTTCAAATAAAGTTAACTTAGCTAGGTCAACCTCTGATTTCTTGTTTCCTCGATCTCCTCTTCACTTGTATAGACAAACTTAAAAAAATACCAGAATATAGAAGAATACTAAAGGAATGAGCTTTTGTGCTGCTTCTGCCCCTATATTTTTAGGGGCAAAGGGATTCTATATCTTCATACTCCGAATAATGACGATATAGACTCCCAGTTTTAAATCAACAAAACTTCAATATGCCATTTAATGGACCAAAAACTCGTCAACAGTGGCGTTTTATAGACCTTCTTAACAAATTTACTAGCTTAATTCCAACGCTTATACTCAGATATATATTCAGATAATTGTTATTATTTAAAATTGGGCATCATCGGTATCAAGAAAGTCTCAAATTATAATACCCGTAAAAGTATATAAAACTGGAAATAATCCATCCTACAAAAAAAAATAATTACAATACAAAAAAAATGTTGATAGATGGGAATTAATTCAAAAACAGAATACCCTCCGGCAGTGTGTAAATGATTACAGCCATGTTTTACGAACTTGACTTGTTGATTGATGAATGAGTTTCGTTTTTCATTAAATTCCTTGAGCAAATCAAGGAATTAAATGAAATATTATTTGCATATTCAGATATCAAAGATGCACATTGTTAATTTTTTTATTATAATGAACAATGAATTGATTTTAATGTTCTACATACTTTATTTAAAACATTAAATGAATCTTGAATATCTTGGACATCAAAAAATACGATCACCACAAAATATGTTTTACTTATTTTATTCAAGCGACTTATCGTATAATAGACTCCTTTTACTAATATTATATATTTATATGGTAGAAGGTTTTAAATAACAATAATCACCTTTGGCGTGAAGGAGTCACGTACTTCGAGTCCATAGAATCTTATTGTTTTATAAACAATAAGAAAGAGATCGCCAATCGAAAATACAACTAAATTTACTATCTTTGTTTTGATTTATGATTAGAGATAAAATTAATAGTTTAATTATTATTTATAAATAAACATAGAAAACCACATTGTTATTCATGAAGCGTTACTTATACACTTTCAATATTGGAAAAGCTATCATTATAGGTGTTATAAAAATTTTATGTCAATTTACAAGTAAGTAGTAAGTAAGTAAGTAAGTAAGTAAATAAACAAATATCACTTTTACTTTAATTTACACCTCAAATTAATGAAAGTCCCTGAAACCGTGCAATTCAATAATACAAATACAAATATATTTATTTCAGTAACTTAGTCTAGATTACAATATTGCTATGGCAACTCCCCTTTAGGCGAAACAACGCCTGTGGTAGGAATAACCGCTCTTTTCGTACTCGGTAACAAACATAGACTATGCCACAGAACAAATAATAGTACCACCAAGGCTAACTTTCAAATAATTAAAAATATAACACTCTGAGGGATTCCCCCCTCAGAACTTAACATTTATTTTCCTGTTACTTTTGCGTTCGTGCGTTTGTATGTGAGTGTTTGTGTGTGTATGTGTGTGTGTATTTGTGTGTGTGTATTTGTGTGTGTACGTGTGTATACTTTTGTGTGTGTTTAAATATTATTTTTGACTACATACATACTCAAATTTGGCTTATATTATTGTTGGAGATACGTTATCAGACCTACAAGAACCTTATGCATAAAAGTAATATTTAATTTTTAAGAATAAGTTCGGTATCAGAATAACTTTTTGACTTTAACCATTCTATAACTACTTTTCTGCATTCGTTTGTATTGAGGGGGTATATATTAAGGTACTTATTTATCTTATTGTAGATAGAGGCCGATAAGACCGGGTACTGCCTTGCTGCAAAGATCGATTTTACTATAGGAACTAAGGCCACATTTTTATTTTATTTCTTCTTTTGGTTTGTATATTAGCAACACAGGGAAGGGATTTATGCATTTTAAGAACTATGTCTAATACGTATAGTTTTCTAACTGAGAGTAAGTTAGCTTCTCTATAAAGATTTTCGGTGCAGTGTCTATATGGTTTTAGAAGCATCACTTTTATTAACAACCTTTGAGCTCGTTCCAGACTCAGTAGCGAGGTTTTAGCAGCTGAACCCCACACTGATATACAGTATATAAGGATGGGCTGAGTTAATGCCAAGTATGTTTGAATAAGTAATTCTTTACTCGCAATATGACGTAACGCTTTAAAAGTCCAGATGAGCTTACGCATTCTTTTCATGGTCAATTCTATGTGTGGTTGCCATGAAAGACGCTGATCGACAAGAACCCCTAAGTACTTGGCGTTAGTTACTTTATCTATTTCTGTACACGAACAGTCAGAGTTAGACGGGTCACTGCACTTATGAACTTTTATGTTAAAGTCAGCGGAGGGTTGAGTTGTAATGTTTTTACTGAAGCAGATGTAGTGGGTTTTTGCTGTATTCAGTGTAAGGAGACTTGTATCCAGCCAGGATGCCGTCTTTGCTAGAGCTCTTTCTGCTGATATTTTTACTTTAGGCCAAGAATCGCCAGAGAGGACAATTGCAGGATCATCTGCATACGAGAATATAGAACCATTGGTCAGTTTTAGACGGCACAGATTATTTATATACACCAGGAAAAGCGTTGGTCCCATTACGCTTCCCTGTGGGACGCCGTATGTTAGAGTGACTTCCTGGCTAGTATAATTCCCTATTCGAATAAAAAACGTTATTTGTAAGTTATAAATCTAGTTCCTGATTCAGTAACATACAATTTGGGATAAGACTTTCCTATTCTATTTACCAGTTACAAATTTATATTACTATATGATACATTTTGTTAACAATTTTGGTAAGACCCTTTATCAGCTATAGTTTTCGAAACCAAACTGGCTAACGCGTAAGGGTGAACCTTTTTAACGCAATAACTTAAGTTAAAACTAGGTTTAAATTATTATTGTTTTTTTTTTAATTTAAATCTTAAGCAAATATGAGTTAAACAATTCTTCTACATCGGCACACGGACAAAGAAGCTCAATTTATCAGAACTAAGTGTCCGACGGTTTTCTACATGTCGCTTGTCCTTCTCGGCGAATTTGTAATTATATATTTATTTATAATTTAAACTATCTTAACATGGCTAATGTTTATAGTAAGTTTAAATCAGTTTTTTATTGTATTTATAAGACGACAGTATACAAATTTTCTACATTTTTTAGAGCAATTGTTTAACAAACACTAGACCAATGTAATTAAGGATATAGTTCGTTATTTGATATATTTTTTCTCACTGTCTTTTCCATAGCTCTGGTTTAATTAAAATTGCCAACTATGAATACCATTCCTTATAAATGAATCAACATTAATTGAATACAATAACATACTTATATAATAGTATTACCAAATATAATGAAATACAATATAATAAAATTGATATGCGTTCATCACCGCAACAAATTTTAGGCCCTTAATATTTAGTAAATCTTTTTTAATAACTTCTTTAAGATAATATTAAAAACTAGTGGGAACTATGAATGTTATGATATTTCTGTTCCAAAAATATATATATTGGAGTTTTATTAGATATTCTACTTACTAAATAGATACTGTTAAGCTTAACTTTAAGTCGCCTTATTGAATCCAGAAATTCTCACAGAAATTATAAATGTAATTTAATTCCAATTGAAACTAATAAATTAATTTAAATTCGTATTCTGTCACATTCATGAAATGACTGGATGTGGCAACTTGTAATGAAAAATATAAAATCTAATAAACTTAATTAACTTAAGTTTAATTTTTAACACGCTTTTTATTTAGTCACGACCACATTTTGATTAAATACTCTAATAATCCAACATTTGAAGTAGTATTATAACATTAAGATATCTCATTCTTTTTACAACTTCGAAGGAACACGTCTAAATTTAGGCCATACAAATTTTTAATTGCATTCTCAATTATGAATACACAAACAAAATTAAAAATCAACAAGAATGAGTTATATGTATGTATGTACAATGAGAAAGAAATATCCCTATATAGGTTTTAAACCAAAAATTATTACAACGAATGTTATTTTATGAAAATCATCTGAATGTGTGTTCTTCTATGCAATGTTATACTTAACGCAAGTACTGCACTTAGATTGTTTAATTATTGGTTTTTATTACGTTCCAGTACTAGATAATTTATATTAGATCACGGTAATGCTGTAGCCTACTTTTTGTATAAATAAATATAGAAAAGTCTATAACAAATACCGTTTATTATGTATTTTTTCATAAATACACAATAATTAATTAATTAATTTTATAAGATGAGCAGCATTAATCTTTAAGCCATATCACACAAACATGACAGTTCTTAATCGCAGGATGCTGCAATGATGTTTTGACATAGATGTAGTACTGTCTAACTATATCTATGTACTATGAACCTATATTTATTTATAATAATTTTAATGGTAAATACATCCGAATTCACATGTTTTATTATGGAATGTTATTTATTATTTACTGTTAAATGTTTTAAGAATTATAAGGATAGGATATTTTAACATAATGTTTAATCTTTTATTAATTATTAGCACTTATTATAAGATATAAATAATAACATCCGTAAATTGTAAATTACCCTCACCTAAATATTATAGTGTTGAAATATTATTAAACGAGTTGTAAGGGCTGCTCTCATCCATTCTATTACAAGTTGTTGGATAGAAGTGCAAGTACTGTGTATTACTGAAACAAGTCCTATAAGTAGTTATTGTGAATATTTCTTTTGTTTTATTTTATTACATAAAAATTATTTTACGGTGACAGTTACAACAGAGTAAAAGAATAATTACGGATGTGTTTGATCAGCGCGACTGGCTTTTCCGATTTATTAAACAAATTGTAAGTTTTAAAAATGTTCATAATAATACCAACTAAAAATATGCATTGAATAAATAGTTTATCTCTGAATTTGAACGCTTCTAAACAACAATATAAAATTCGAAAACAGAATTCGTAGGTCATGGAAATCTAAACAACTATTAAACAACTACAGCATTCGAACAGAACGGTTGTAAACAACATTAATCTGCGTTAGTGTGAAGGAGTCACGCTCTTCAAGTATATTGAATCCTAGTATTCCAAGAGTATATACAATGAGCAAATAAGTTTCTCATGTCTCCTGGCTTTACTAGTTCGGGGTTATATGACTTGAAAGTCATTTGTCATTTAAGTCGTGAGTTAACGAGTTTTCATAAAGTAGTTTTCAACAGTTGGAAAAACTTGTCTTTAAAAAATCTTAAAGCGTAGTAATGTTTCTGACCTTCCAGTTCTTCTACTTCAACTTGGGCTAAGTTGTACCACCATCAAATAATAGTGAAAATAAAGCATCGCTTCAAAAACACGCCCAAATCTGAATTTCAATAAATATTTAATTTTATATGTAAATATTTATTTTTGGTTATAGTTTCTTCGTTGTAATACTAGTACATAAACTGGCAGCTGTTAATAGAATTAAGATTAGTTTATTGATAATTAACTTTTTTTTGTTATCGTTGAACATTTAATTGAATTTAATTTTCTATTTTCACTTATAATACTACTACTACATATTACAGTCATATTTGATATACTAGAAAAACACATATTACTACATATTCATTCAGATTATCTCTACTTCAAATGATTTAAGCTCGAAGATACGAGCCACAAGACATGCTATCTAAATCATAGAAAGCTAAAACGTGTTCAGTTCTAACGCCCAAGCAATCTGTGCATACAAGCGTCTTGCTTGGGACTAAAATTAATTGAGTATCTGAACGGTTGGTTTCTATAAATGAAAAGTTTTTGAATGTAGCAATTATAATTTGATGATTATGAATACTATATTTATTATAAAAGATACAAATTTTTGCACTCTCTTATTATTTGAAAAAATGGCAAAGCATAAAGTAGGTTCAAGCCTCAGAATAGCCTCTTTCGATATATTTATTTTCTAGAGCTACGCTATGACCAAAGGAAACTACTTGGAAAATTGGATATTAAACCTTCTAAGACTCGGTTCATATATGCAGTTTTAGTATTTGTTCATAAATATTTTTTTTTTTTATATATTTACAGAAGCTTAAAAGAGCAGTATAAAAATGAAATATAAAAAGTGTCCCAGGATGGTTTTTATTCTTGTTTTTGTGCAAACGTCGGTTATTAATCAACGCATTATGCTTCAACATTTTCACCAAGCTCTGTTTACGCGTGTTTTTGTGAGATACGGTTTATGTGACAGACAGAGTAATGTCGGTCATAGTGTTTGTTTGACGGAATTTAAAAGACTTGTTCATTATGCTGGTTCAAGACTCCCTTGTTAAAGTGTCAATTACGTTAGCTACAGACGGAGAGTAGAAAAAAAACAAAACTGATTTAAAGTAATTTTAATTAAAAGAATTACAAAAATGTACTTATTAACTAATATAAGAATATATGACCTACTTGATGTAAGTACAAACAATAATGACAAAATTATATTAATATAACTTATAGTTATAACTATAGGGCTTATATTAAACTAATTAAACTGCAACAATGCATTCTATCGCGATTATCAATACACATTTTATTTACACGGAGGGAGTATGAATATCAGCAGTCCTCCTAGAGTATGTGTACGTAACTTGTCTTTGAAAATTTTATAACAAGGAACAAACAAACCATTTTCATAAAAATAAACTAGAAAATATTATAATGGTGTTTCTTAGTCAATAAATTATTTCTCCGGCATTCATGTGAGCTTTTGTATTTTTGTAGACAAATAAAATAAAACTATAAACATTTTTATTTTACTATGATCAGTATATATATATATAGTGTAAAAATAAGACCATGGATACAATTCCATTAAATAAAAAAATACGAATGTGATTTAAAAATAAGATATACATTTTTTTTTTTTTTTTTTTTTTTTTTTATATTCTCTAGGGCAATGCTTGACTACATTCCACCTGATGGTAAGTGGAATGTAGTCTTAGGTGGTAAGGCGCATTACCCTAGCAACCTATTCACTCTTCGCTTGAAGACACCCACATTGTATTCGGTCGGAAATACCGACGCAGGCAAGCTGTTCCAATCCTTTGCTGTACGCAGTAAAAATGAGGAAGCAAAGCGCTTCGTTCGGACAGGTGGAATGTCCACAACAAAAGGATGAAAACCTGCCGTGCGTCGGGACGTCCGGTGATGGAAGGGGGACGGGGGAATTAAATTGTGTAATTCCTGCGCACACTCACCAAAATGTATCCTATAGAATACTGAGAGGCTAGCAATTCTACGCCTGTGCTCAAGGCTTTGGAGTTTGGCTCCGACCAATTCGGGATCGCCTATAAGCCTCTTTGCTCGCCTCTCAATTGAGTCCAGAACCGCAAGATGAGACTTTGCGGCACCAGCAAATATGTGACAACAGTACTCTACACACGACCGGATCTGCGCTTTGTATAAAACAAGAAGCTGTCCCGGTGTAAAGTACTGCCGAACCTTCGCCAGAACGGCAAGCTTTGCTGCTGCTGCTCTTGCTCTGGACTCAATGAACCGACCAAAGTTGAGGTTCGAGGAAATCTCTAAGCCTAACAACTGAAGCCGGTCACTGTATTCCAAGGATACATTCTGGAAAGTAGGAGCCAAGGTGAAAGGGCTCCTTTTGGCGGTGAATAGACACGTCTGCGTTTTGGTGGCGTTGAACTTGACAAGATTGGCATTGCTCCATGCGGAGACTGCCTGAAGTTTGTCATTCAAACGTTGCACCATGGCTTCTCTTTCAGACTGTACTTGATCTCGACTAGCCCGAGTACTCGGCAGATATCTTTCTACAACTGTGCTGTCGTCTGCATACCCATAGATACCGGGCTTCAACAGATCATTAATGTGCAGCAAAAAAAGAGTTGCAGAAAGAACGGACCCCTGAGGCACTCCGGCATTTATTGTCAAGGGTTCCGAGGAACACCCGTCGACAACTACTCGGAGAGATCTGTGGCTCAGAAAGTCCGTTACCCAGCCGATCAGACCAGGAGATATACCGTACGCTGAAAGCTTGCTTATAAGGCTCGCATGCCAGACCCTGTCAAATGCCCTCGAGACGTCCAGAGAGACGGCGACCGCTTCTCCGTTCTTCTCGATGGCCTCGCCTAAAATGTGAGTAGCATACACTAGGAGGTCCCCAGTAGACCTATTACGGCGAAACCCGTACTGTCGGTCACTGAGGAGATCGTTACCTTCTAGGTATGCTAGTAGGCGCGAGTTCAATACACGCTCCATAATCTTGCAGAGTATGGAGGTGATTGAAATCGGTCTGTAATTGACAGGGTCGGCACGGCTGCCTTTTTTGGGCACGGGTTGCACATTAGCAAGCTTCCAGGATTTCGGCACTATTCCAGTCATGAAAGAGAGACGATACAGACGTGTCAGTACAGGAGACAACTCAGCTGCGCATGTCTTGAGCAGAATGGCTGGTATACCATCAGGACCACTGGCTTTATTCACATCTAAACGACACAATGTTCTCCATACCTCTTTGTTAGTGATGCGGATTTCAGGCATCGAAACACCGCAGTGAGGAAGATGTGCTGGAGCAGCATTGCCAGTGTCTAGATGTGAATTATCAGCAAACAGAGAAGCAAGTACGTTCGCTTTCTCTGTTGCTGTGTGGGCCAGGGATCCATCCGGCTTCAGCAGAGCAGGCAGTGAGGGTTGGCAGAAATTCGACTCGATCGCTTTCGCAAGAGACCAGAAAGCTCGACTGCCAGTTGGTCTAGCAGAGAGCTTTTCGCCATTCTTAGCGATTCGATCGAGACGAGCCTTCCGCAATGCCTTTTTGTAGGACTTGGCAGCTTGGTTAAAGGCTCTCTTCTTCGAACTTACATCCGGAGTTTTGCGGCTTCGAGCATCAGCCCAAATGAGATATGCCGAATGTTTTCGGTCTTGAGCATGACCACATTCGGCATTAAACCATGGGCGAGCTTTGCCACCGATGGGTACGTCAGCAAAAGGAATAAAATACTCCATTGCCTGATGCACCACATCGGTTATAGCATCCGCGCAACTCGACGGATCCAAAGAAGAGAAGCAGACCTGCCGCCAAGGATAAGACGCAAAAAAGTGCCGCATCTCATCCCAATCTGCTGACTTGTATTTCCATACTCGCCTAACACCATGAGGTTCGAAAGCTGGTGGGGAATATGTAAACACAGATTTCACCAGACAGTGATCGGAGGTTCCCAAGGGAGAGGTAACCTCTACCCGATACCTGTCCGGATCAGTTGTCAGCAGAAGGTCCAGGCAATTGGCTGTATGGCCTACCACATCTGGTACCCTTGTCGCTTGCTTCACCAGCTGAAAGAGGTCCAAGGACAACGCAAAGTTCCGCGCTTCTCTTCCAGCATGGTCGGTTTTCTGGTACGGGAACAGCCAGTCCTGATGACAGGCATTAAAATCCCCCAGAAAGACGAGCTGCGCCGAAGGGAACTGATGCAGAGCCATATCAGCAGCCTCACCGAGATACTCGAATAATCTAGTTGTCTCCTGGTCACCGCTGTGCGAACGGTAAACACAAGAATACAGGATTTTTTCGTTTCCTGTGTCTACTAAAACCCATAAAGAAGAAAAAGTGGGGTCTTCAAGGTGACGGAGACGTAGGATACAGAGGTCGTTCCGCGCATACACGCAGACTCCGGCACGTGAGCGAAAGTTGTGCTCTAACGTGTATCCGGGATAATCCAGGTGCGCAGCGCTTAAGGGACATTGTATCTGCGTCTCCGTCAAAAAGAACAGGTGCGGTTGTTCTGTCTCCAGGTGGTGATGGACAGGTAAGATATTAGAGTGCAAACCCCTAATATTACTGAGGTGCACTTTAAATGAGGAGGAGTGCAACCGCTGTACAAACTTTTTTCCTTTTTGGTTTTTTTTCATGGCAAAAATAAATAAAAGTGAATAGGGATGGGAAATGGCAGTTGAACGAGGCGGTACGTATCAAACCCGACTTCGAAATTGGTGATGTCTTGCCGCTGGGAGGCTAGCCTGGAGACTGCGGGGACGCCCGAACCCCCCCAGGGATCGCCATCGGGCCTCCTCGCCTGGTCGCCAACCAGCACGATGGAGCCACCCTGGGATTTTTCGCAGCTGGCGGGGCAGCCTTTCGTGGGTGGCTAACCCACTAATTGGGCCCCCAACTATCTGCGGGCGGCCAGCGGAAAGCCGTCGCTTCGGATCCCGCTACCCTCCTCGACTAGACACCCGACAAAACAAACACCAACTCGACGTCAACCGGTTCGCCAACGTACCGCAGCTGTTCAGACCCATTTCCCATATACGGCTTCATCGAGCAACGTGCCGGAACACGACTAGGTCGCTTTGCGGCACGACTTTGCCCGATGGGTGGTAACTTTGCCGGCGACCCGATGTTATGGTCCACCACCAAGAAATACATATAGATAGATTACAACATGCATCATGAAAATTAAAGATATTTCAAATTTATAAATTAAGCATGCAACAAATATGCATATCCTATCCTTATAGGATTCTATACTTTTCAAGTTCAAGTTTCTAAAAAGAAAGATTTGCTATACTTGGCAACAACATCCAATTCGTACTGTAGCGATAATATGCCGACATGCCACCGCTCTTAATTCTGTGGCATCTCGTCAACGGTAAAGTGCGTCTGGGTATAGACCTCCTGCTGCTGTTATACGTCACTCAAAATCTCTGAGACGTTTTAAGAGGTGTTAAAATGTTTTTGTTTGTCTATTTAGGCTTAAAAATGTAATACATTACAATGCTACGTATATGTATTAAGTAACAAATTAAATGTAATAACATTAAAGTATGTGGATAATTAATAAGTAGGTATCTAGTTGGGGTAATAAATATTGCTTTTTTACATACTATAAAATCAAGTACTAGTATCGGATACGTTTCGGTGGTGGCTAATTTGTTTGAACATCGTCAGTCAAGTATATTATAGGTTTATCATAATACTAATAGTCTATGTTTTTTATGGAATTAAGGTCGTGACTCAAGCTCTGAGCCAACTTTATCTTTCGGGAGAGATGTTACAGTATCATCTTTAGAATTTTCGATGATATGTCTTTCGGTAACTCTTAAATGTTTATAGATCTCCGATGGTTTCTTTAATTTTAACCCATAATTGTTTCGGTCTCTAAATAAGGTTGAAGAGTCCGCTGAGTGCGCTAACCCGAGCCATAACTTCAATTTCTTTATGACGCTTGCATCTAACTTTGACAAAAGGGTTTTATTTATATCATACACGAGGAAAGGCCAATTTAGACGTGATGTTAAATAATTATCGTAAATCCAAGCTTTTTTGACGTTACTTATTGGTTGGTTGTCTACCTTTTTGAGATCGTTTAAAAAGCTATCGACTATTACATCCAACGATGGAGTACGGCCTTGGTAATCGATTTTTTTACCTAAAAATTTAAACGGAGCTGCTTCCGTAACCGTACTAACGCACTGACCGCCTATTATAAGACCCGGATCGTAAGAGGTGTATTTGGTATTCCGTCTACCCAGACACAGACTAAAACATTTACTTGGTTTTGTCCTCAATCCGCCCGTCCACGTACGAAAATCCTCAACTACATTTAAAAGTACCTGACATTGTTTCGGATTACGTGTCAGTATCGCGAGATCATCTGCAAAAGCTAGTATGGATTCTGTGTATTTGTTGTTGAATTTAAACCGATAGCCCCACTTTTTTTCATTTCTAATTAATTTGTCTATTAAAATATTAATAACTATATTAAATATAATAGGAGAAATACAACAGCCCTGAAATAAACCAACGTTATAATTAAGTGGTTTTGAATGGTTTTCATTAAAAATTATTGAGAATTTTAATTTTGAATAATATGATGCAATAATGTCGCGAACTACCATAGGAAAGTTATACCATTTAAGCGCGAACATCATTAGTTCATGTCGTACCGACCCAAAAGCGTTTTCTAAGTCTATCCAACAAACCGTAATTTGTCTCTCGCTAGTTCTAGCATCTTTAAGGCTTTCCGATATTAACGTATTATGTTCCAGGCATCCAGAAATTCCGGGCAAAAACCCTTTCTGGTGATTAGGCCCGAAATATCTATTGTTAATCATGAATTGCGTCATTTTAGTTTGTAAAAAAGAGAAAAATATTTTGGAAATTGTATTTGTTAGGGCTATCGGTCTAGTATCCTTGGGATTATTGACATTGTCGTTTTTCGGAATGAGGACAAAAAGGGCTTTTCCGAACGATACCGGTATTTGCTTTCTTGACCAGATTTTACCGAATATATTTAAAAGATGTTTATGGAGCGACGGACATTTTTTGTAAACTATATAAGGGATACCATCCGGACCTGGTGCTGACTTAGATGGTTTCATTTTAATTATTTTATTGATTTCCTCCAAAGTTGGTGGGTTGGCTTGAAAATCTTCAGTAGGAGTCTCAGGTTTGTGTTCGTTTGGATCCCCATATAGTCTTTGGTTTTCTGGCACTTCGTATGTGCTTTTATAATGGTCGAAAATTTGCTCGTTGGTCAAGAGAAGCTTACCTTTTTGATCTTTGAAAATGTTTTTTGAGTATTTAAAAGGATTTTTATCAAAGTCTACTTCATGTTTTGCCCGATCAAAGCTATCACGATTTTTCGTTATTTGATTTGTTATACCTTGGATAAGTTTAAGAATTGATCGCAATGCCCTAGACAGTTGGTGACTAAGTTGATTATCGCCTAAGGCTTTGGCTATACGAAGTTTCTTTATAAGATCTCTTTTTTTCCTCCTCATTTTCAATTTAAAACCGTTTTCTTTATTTTTGTGAGCATAACGATTCTTAGGTGGATAGTGCTCATTAAAGTAGTCGTAAATAGTATTTTGGAAAGTCTCTACTTGCGCATCGAGTACCTGATTTGAGCCCGGGTGCTCTAACAGGGCCGCTATATTTTGGTCATGTACTTTCCAGGTCGATTGTTTAGTATTTGGAATGCTAAGACGCGTCCGGATGGTCATGGACTCCTGGTAGTTTTCATTCAATGGCTCACCATGAGATATATGAGGGTAAACTCTATCCGCAGTGAAAACTGAAGATCTTACCGACGGTTGCCGCACTTCAGCACCATTGTGTGTTTTAAGATGTTTAATAAACCAGGCTCGTCTTTTGTAATTTTTCCCGCACGTAGGGCATTTCAGTTCCGTTATCGCGCCGTTTTCGCCGTAATTGTCAACCGGTGGACAGTTCTTCCGCCCCCCCTCTCGGACTGTCCTAGGGGTATTTTTCTTATCTGGACTTTTAGCGTTTATCGACGTTCCCGGGCTTGGCTTGCTAGGCCATCGCCCTCGGCTGTCTTTCCAGCAGTCTGCTGTCTTCCCAGCTGCCAGCTGTCTTTCCAGCGTCAACTGTCTTTCCAGCGTCATCCCGTCTCTCCGGGCTGTCAATTTAGATAAGACGAAGCTTCTTAACAATCCATGGATTCACCGTGCGGGTGCCGGGCCCATCGCGTTGCAAGGAGAGGAGTGCAAGCAGTGCCTGGGACTTGCGACCCAGGAGTAGGTTTAAGGGGCCCCTTTATTATGCGCAAAAACGCTCACCTTCACCCTCCACACTCCTCTCCCTACCTAACCAAATTTGGAAAGAACCTACTAATGCCGCCTTTGAAGTACGTTCTAGAAATGAACCGATGCTTGTTCTAGAAAGGCCAAGATCTTTAAGTAGGCTATAGAGAGATTTTGCTGTTATACCTCTCGCTCCCACTTCTACCGCGTACAAACTAACTATAAATTTATTCCTGATCAGTTCGTTGGTTAGTTCGTAATATTTATTGAGCTTGAATGTGTGATCCCTTGGGATGTTTGTTTCCCAAGGAACAGTAAGCTCCACAAGTATCACGCGCCTCAGATGTTTCGAATACAGGAATAAGTCCGGTCTGGATGACGAAACACCAACATCCCCAGGGATTTTGTAATGCTTTTCATACGTGTCCATCATGAGAATCCAATCAGGAGCCGCGCCTAATATTGAATAAGGCTTCGCTTTTGATTTTTTGGAGGAGCCTTCTTTTACGAATTCTATAGATCGTTCAGTGGTTGTTATACCCTTCCGCGCTCTTGCTACTGAAAGACTAACCGCTTCCCGTATAATTTCTAATACCTTGTCGTGGCGACGCGAGTATTGACCTTTATCTAGAAGTACCCTACACCCTACCAATAGGTGTTTCGCGGTTCCTATTGCCTCCCCACAGATGTTGCAAGACTTTTCGGTGGCTTTGCCCCATCTTACAAAATTACTTTGATCTGGGAGAGTCATTTGGAATGCATTAAGATAGAATTTTAATAATGCTGGGGACCAATCATAAATTAAGGTGCGCCACTTCAAAGCTAGTGGAATACAAAAATCTCCTATGGTCACCCATTCGCTTTGAATTTCTAAGCTCATCGCGTGGAGTCGGTAATTATCGTTTTCGTCTTGTCGAATAAAAGATTTTGTTATGTCTATGTCTTGAACTTTCCTACTTGATCCTAGCCCTACTTTATTTGTTTGAGCACCTATCATAAACTTTTTATGGAATTGAAGTCGTGACTCGAGCTCTGAGGCAACTTTGTCTTTTGGGAGAGAAGTTACAGTATCATCTTTAGATTTTCCGATGATATGTCTTTTGGTAACTCTTAGATGTTTGTAGAGCTCCGATGGTTTCTTTAATTTTAATCCAAAGTTGTTACGGTCTCTAAATAAGGTTGAAGAGTCCGCTGAGTGCGCTAACCCGAGCCATAACTTCAATGTCTTTATGACGCTTGCATCTAACTTTGACAAAAGGGTTTTATTTATATCATACACGAGGAAAGGCCAATTTAGACGTGATGTTAAATAATTATCGTAAATCCAAGCTTTTTTGACGTTACTTATTGGTTGGTTGTCTACCTTTTTGAGATCGTTTAAAAAGCTATCGACTATTACATCCAACGATGGAGTACGGCCTTGGTAATCGATTTTTTTACCTAAAAATTTAAACGGAGCTGCTTCCGTAACCGTACTAACGCACTGACCGCCTATTATAAGACCCGGATCGTAAGAGGTATATTTGGTATTCCGTCTACCCAGACACAGACTAAAACATTTACTTGGTTTTGTCCTCAATCCGCCCGTCCACGTACGAAAATCCTCAACTACATTTAAAAGTACCTGACATTGTTTCGGATTACGTGTCAGTATCGCGAGATCATCTGCAAAAGCTAGTATGGATTCTGTGTATTTGTTGTTGAACTTAAACCGATAGCCCCACTTTTTTTCATTTCTAATTAATTTGTCTATTAAAATATTAATAACTATATTAAATATAATAGGAGAAATACAACAGCCCTGAAATAAACCAACGTTATAATTAAGTGGTTTTGAATGGTTTTCATTAAAAATTATTGAGAATTTTAATTTTGAATAATATGATGCAATAATGTCGCGAACTACCATAGGAAAGTTATACCATTTAAGCGCGAACATCATTAGTTCATGTCGTACCGACCCAAAAGCGTTTTCTAAGTCTATCCAACAAACCGTAATTTGTCTCTCGCTAGTTCTAGCATCTTTAAGGCTTTCCGATATTAACGTATTATGTTCCAGGCATCCAGAAATTCCGGGCAAAAACCCTTTCTGGTGATTAGGCCTGAAATATCTATTGTTAATCATGAATTGCGTCATTTTAGTTTGTAAAAAAGAGAAAAATATTTTGGAAATTGTATTTGTTAGGGCTATCGGTCTAGTATCCTTGGGATTATTGACATTGTCGTTTTTTGGAATGAGGACAAAAAGGGCTTTTCCGAACGATACCGGTATTCGCTTTCTTGACCAGATTTTACCGAATATATTTAAAAGATGTTTATGGAGCGACGGACATTTTTTGTAAACTATATAAGGGATACCATCCGGACCTGGTGCTGACTTAGATGGTTTCATTTTAATTATTTTATTGATTTCCTCCAAAGTTGGTGGGTTGGCTTGAAAATCTTCAGTAGGAGTCTCAGGTTTGTGTTCGTTTGGATCCCCATATGGTCTTTGGTTTTCTGGCACTTCGTATGTGCTTTTATAATGGTAATTATAATAATTGTATAAAAGTAATTACGTAATTTAATGTTGAAAAGGATATGTCTATCCACAGATGCATAATGTTGTGTCACATATAACCAAAATAATGTAATTATGTTCTTGGAATTACATATATATTTTACGAATAAATAATATACAACATTATAATATACGAATTGTTTGTGTCTCGTAATTTTCGGTCAAATAATATGTATATGTAATAGTGGCAACACTTCAACATATCATAAAAAAAATTTAAATCTTGGAAAAAAACTAGAAATAAACTGTATGGTGTACAAACGTAGTAATAATTATCTGAATTCAATAATTTATTCCAAAACTCAAACATTAGTTATTAGGGTATAAATAGGTTAGTTATTGAAATATTATTTGATTATTGCATGTCATTCCTTTATCCATTAAAATTTGATGTTTCATAAGAAACATAAATAATTAAGGTCTCAGCAAGTACTCAGAGACAACAGATGTACAAATACACACACATTCAAAGCTCATAATACGTTAAGATTCGAAATAACGGACACATGTGAATAACAATTAAGTATTATAATAACTTTGTATGTAATGAAATTATTAATATTAATTAAGTGCTAACGATGATTCGGAACGAATCAATAATCACTACTCGATATAAAATATTTACAGCACTAAATAATCTTACTATTGCATGCCTTAAAATTAACTTTTTTAACCAACTTGCAGTGATTTCAAGCGTGGAATAATAATATGGGTTGTACATAAAATGCCAACAACACTAAAAAAATAAACACAATATTTATTATCATATAATATTAATACTTTTAATATAAATTCATTTCAGTTATAGTAAATTCATTCAACCAGACCGCAACTCCATAGCTCGTCACTTCACATCACAATAAGTCCTCAAACAATGTTCTGTATAAAACGGTCGAACAACACGTTCTGGTATTTATCAGTCATCAGTGTATTTTATCATTATAATAGCGTACATAGCGAGAACTCAATACATGTTCACAAAGTATTAAGGAGAATAAATCTTTTAAATTAATTACGTTTATTGTATAAAAATATATCAAAATATTGATTTTTAATGACATATACATTTATCAGATGTACATTTATTATTATCTTTATATATATATATTTCTTGTGTGCGTGTGTATGTCACTGAACTCCTACTAAACGACTTGACCGATTTTTATGAAATTCTTTGTGTGTGTTCAAGGGGACTTGAGAAGTGTTTAGATTCACAATTTGATCCACTGGAAAATGGTTTTTTTGAATAATTTTTAATGTGTAAGTAGGTGGTGATTTTGGAATGTTTCACATTGGTTCCGACGGACTGCGTTACCATGGCAATGTCAAATATTAAATAATATTATATTTTAATTATAGTCTGCCCTGACAGTTGGGTTGCAATAGAAATAAGAAAAATATTAATCGACCGTGCTTTACTGGCACAACTGAAAGCCATTAAAAAAAAAAAAAAAAACTAAAAAAAAAAAAATATTTTAGTACTAGCGGACCGATACATGCTTCGCTACGTAAAAAGTGATATTAAAAAAAATATATTGGAACAAATTCATTTATTTATTATATTTATTTACATATTCATACGGTATCGATTGGACGAATTATGATAAATGTACATGTAACGACGTTAGATATTGTGATAACTTTTTAATATATATTTTTTAAAGTTTGATTTTTTAAATTAAAAACGCGTGTGACAACGTGTGTGACGCGTGTACAACGTGTGTGACGTGTGTAAATATTATCAGAAATAAAATGGTCAGGGATATTATATTTAAAATGATTATATAATTTGTTCAGAAGAAACGGTGTATTTAGTTTAAATAAAGCACTCCCTTAAACATAAAAACTGTTATGCCTAATATATCAAGATAAAAAGATTATGACCTTTTTTTTAAATAACGATTATGACCTTTTTTTTGAGAAATGACGGCTTTCCCCTTTAAAATGGCTGAGGGTATGTAGTCATATGTCAAGGCATTTTACCTACGATTTCTAAACTTGTTATTAAAAACCCAGAACGACCCCTGACGATAATTAGGGTCACACTACGTGACGTTCCCTGAATATTTGGACGACATAATGCACAACAGTCGAGTGGGCAAATCAAAATAAGTTTAGTTTCGTGTCAATAAACGGCTCCTTATGATAATGTGACCTTAAAATCTACAATGCATATTATTTTGTATTGTTGGTACAAGTCCTTAACATATTAAGATGGACCGCCACAATTTGAAACACCCAAAATTTAGGAGTTTTATTTCCTTACATCTTTTATTACTTATACAGTTCAAGTTTTGGTACTTTATTACTTTTTTTATTAATTTATGAATAAAAGAAATAAATTATAATGTAAATATGTTTCTGTTATATTCAGCGTCATATAAACCAACAAATTTTCTAGAAGATATCAAAATAGTTAATGAATAAAGTGAATATTCAAAATGGTAGTGTAGATAAGGGTCTTATGAAATTGCTGAATAATATTTTAATAGTTTTGTCCACAATATTGAGTAACTTGAAATGGTTTATTGAACCAGTGGTATAACTAAATATATTGTATATTTTAATTTCTAGATTTTATAACTAAAATTTATACATTATTTTGGTACATATGTGATATGATATGTAGAACATCAACACTAGTGGAAGAACTGACTTAAAATCATATTTATTGGAAACCAACTGAAGAAATTTTAAATTTCGGTGGTAGTTTTTAATAAAGATCTAAATTTCTTAAACAAATAAACAAGGTCAGTATTGGATACTATAGATATGCAAAAACGGAGTAGGTAGCTTATACTTATAAAGGTACCCATAACAAAATATGATAATAACTTGACATAAAATAAAACGACTGTGAACGATGAAAAGTATATTCAGCCCTTGAAAAAAAATATATAAATCTTTCAAATTAACTGCTATCTGTATTCTTAATGAAAGTTTAATAAGAAGAACAAGATTATCTTAGTAGATCTAGTCAAGAGCGTTAATTCAGAGGGTAATTATAGCCCGAGCAATATTGTGTTTTCTCGTTAAAACGAGAGAGTTTTCAGATGTTAATATCCTATATGTTGGCTTTTACTCAGGAACGCGTGAAGGTATCAAACGGAAATTAATATCAATACTCAGGTCTAAACTCTTAACTTGAAATTTGGTACGAACCAAAGTATTAAAGAGCATATGAATGAAAAATTTTAAAAAGCGTATATTTTTAGTTACATCATATGATAGAAAAAAATAATCAAACTTCTATGTCAACGCAATCAAAAGAAACAGCAATTTAAACCGCATATTTTCAAACTCGCAACTACTCGCAAGAGAATCATAACCTAAAGGATAAACTTACTTCCAGACGACCAAAGATCTTATAATTTGGCATGAAGAAATCTTTTATAGTACATATAAAGGATAAACTCCGAAAATGTTACACTTTTGGTTACATCACATATTTTTTTATACACACAGCACTTTCGTGCGCCGATATTTATTTTGATTTGCATTTTAGTGGTTCTTTGTCATGAAGAAGACCATAACAGCAACTGCTAGACTATTTTTAGTACATATGAACTAGAGTAAGACAGAAACAATGTATTCGTTTTGTTTCACCTGTTCGCTATGACATTGAAAGGATGCCACAATCGAAATTATTATTTGAAAATATTTATAAACATGTATAGATACTATTTTATTATTTTCAATAAAACCTCTCGGAAGCCGTTCTCTTGCTCTACCGATTGAGCTGCCATATCGCTTCCCGCTTCGGTGAATTTAGGATTCCAAGTATATGTGATCGTCTTTATCGGGACGGTATTAAAAAACCTACGCAATGTTTCTAACTTTGCAATATAGATAGTATATATTTTTCATTCTATATTTATTTAAAATTTCAATATACTTTTTAAATCTATACATGTTTATTGTTTATAGATCTTTTAAACATTAGCTTTTTGGTTGTGCCATCACCTTAATGAAAAAAAAAAGAAAAAATAGAAACATTGGTTAGGGTTTTATACACTTGTTTAACAAATTTGGTCATAATTTTAAGACTTGTGTTTGGATCTGATTCTTTTCATAATTTAATGTCAATTTAGGAGGGATAGTACAAGAGACAATTGTTATATAACATCATGCATCCTCCATGATTCTACAAAGTGCTATTTCATAATATATAGTAAATTAATTAAAATGCCTCTGATAAGAGTGCGAGTGCAGTCAATAATTCTTAACATTTTTTTCCGAACGTATAGTGTTCTTTCTTCGTCCTCGCAATTGGAGTCGTGAACAAAGCTTCTATATAATAAAACAAAAAAGTATTTTATACAATTTTATTGTGTATTCTGTGGTTAAACCAACGATTGCCAAAACTATGTCACTAAATGCGCATTTCCTTCCTCATTTCTGAATGTAATAGATTTGTGGAATAAATCCTTTTTATTCTGAAGTTGTATCGCATGGTTCAAAATAAAAGCTAAGAATGAGCATAATACAGACATTAGTTTTATAAATTGTGCAATAAATCTATACCTATAAAAGGGAAAGTATGTATATATGTTCCGGATAAACTCCGAAACAGTTTGACCGATTTTAACAAAATTTTCAGAAGATCTTTAGATTGACCCAGCGGGTAATCCTATAAAGTTTGGTGACTATCAGAGCATTTTTTATTGAACTGTTAGTGACAGTTTTTTTACTAATGATATTAGTTTTTACATCAAACTATTTATAATCAGTTATGACGTCATGACACTATTCATGTACAAGATAGAGAAACGAGTAGAAGAAAATGAAATTCAGGTCGAATCATAATTATTATCGCGGTGGTTATTTTGAATAAGTTAATTCTTAAATTTAATTTTGCGTTAATACATCTTTAAATTAAGCCCGGCAAAGCGGACTAGATATACTACTTATTTATAAATAAGAAATGGGATTAGTTGCACCTATTTTTAAGTACAAATCTTAATTTTTGTATTAATCAGTTGAGGTTAGAGTCTAGACTTCAAAGAAAGGTAGGAAAATTTGCATTTTTTTATGAAAAGGGAACATAAACCCAAAATATCGTAGTTTGTTTGTATTATTTATATGAATGAATGTAACTATAAAAATTTTCAGTATCTAAAAAAAACTTATAAAATGTTTTAATAGAAGTGTATAAGAATCAAAGCAGGACTATTTTAATTTCTGTTTCAGTACAAAAATGGCGAACCTGGAATAAATTTACGGAATTTTAAAATAATACGTCTAATTTACCAACCTCCTGATTATCGCTAGTATACATTTTATTTTATGTATATTTTTTGTCTCTTTGTTGTTTTTTTTGAGTTGACTGGTAGAGAATACTTTGTAGCAGTATGTGAATCTTTTATATCTTTTTTCGACCACAAAGATTAGGTACATAGAAAAAGTACTATTATTAATAATTTTAACATGTATGTAAATTCGAATTATAATAACAAAGAACGTAAAACGACTTTAATGTATTTTTTACTATGATTAACTTAATTATTTATGTTTTAGTTTTTAATGCACAACAGATATAAACCAATATATATCTTTTAATAATAATAATGAGTTGAGACACAGTTAGTGTTATTACAAAATGACATTACATTATAATACACTAAATTAGTTTACTAATTCATGGAATTGTAAACTCATTGTTGAATTTAAATTTGTTCCGAACAATTTAGAAATATAGAAATTATGGAAAATTGTTTTCCTGGTTGAAAAATAGAAAATGTCGCATCATACCTGAGTGACTCTTAATACTTAAAAAACATTTCTTTACAACTTAACGATGCGTTTATAACTATGGAAAGAAAGGAATTTTTGCTTGGCTAAGTGGTGTTATCGCTTTAGAATGATTGATGTTTTGGTTTGACATAAAGGTCAGTCTACACTATCGCCCACACTTGTTGGAATATAATCGAAATTCGCCGATGCCACTCTACAAAATAGGATAAATAAAAATACCATCGTATACATTTAATCATTTTTTTAATATATAGGTACTCAATTACAGACAAATTTCAACACAAATATAAATTAGATTGATAGATATGTATAGTAATTGGTTTAAATTATGTTTAAGATGTTTTGAAACCTCTGAAGTGTTCTTACAATGTTTGTAATATTGTTAAAGAACACTAATGTTAACTACTTGGCGACAGCATGACTGGTCCTGAGTCCCCTCGGCTGTAATGTCTAAAACTATATACATTCAAAAAGCTTAATGAGAAGCCTCATTTCGATTTATTTCAAACCGCAGATTTTATTTGGAAGTTGTATAGAAATTGTTTGTTTGATCAGTTTTCAGATTTCCAAAACTTTAACCTTCCAAGATCGCCTTTTTCATTTGAACGGAAGTGCAAACAATTTTGTAGTCACAATATCAAAGGATGCACAAGAGCTTTGCCGGTTTTTGAAGAGGGAGTAGAGGCTCTGTTTGTTACCAAGTCGTATCGCTCTGTTTGCAACCATGTCGTATCGCCCACTGGAATCAAATCGCTGTACAGTTAGTTACCTGTCTAACGTCAATGAATTCTATCTCCAAACGGTAATGATAAACATCAGGATATCGTAGATACGATTATCTTCACACCCTCACAATCAGGCCATAATGTCTCTCTCTAGGTTATTCCACCTCACCTCCAGCATTCTCACTATTACTCTTGCTTCACAACTCACATGATAAACTCTTTTAGCGACGCGTTGCAATTATTATTTTACCATTCTTACGATCAGTCACAGCATTGTAATAATCGTACATCTCTTTATATAATAAATATTCAAGGTAACAAAGTTCATGTATTGAATCTTTTTCTAAATTGTATTGTATATATTTCTGAATTCTGTCACATTTGTTTTGCTTTAAACTTTAAAAATTACCCGAAAATAGAAAAATACTTAAAGATTGAGCGGTGTTTTTTTTCTAATTCTACTTCTAAATTTTTAGGGGCAGAGGGATTCTATATCGTCATACTCCGAATAATGACGATATAGACCCGTTTTAAATCAACAAAACTTCAATATGTCATTTATGGAGTAAAAAACTCGTCAACAGGGTAAGGTGGCGTTTTCTAGACCTTCTTAACAAATTTACTAACTTAAATCCAACGCTTATTATATTCATATAATTGTTATTATTAAAAATTGGGTAATATAGCGGTATCTAGAAAATCCCAAAATATAATACCCGTAAAAGTATATAAAAACTGGAAATAATCCATCCGATTTTCTACAAAAAAAAAATACAAAAAATATGTTGATAGATGGGAATTAATTCAAAAACAGAATACCCTCCGGCAGTGTGTAAATGATTACGGCCATGTTTTACGAACTTGACTTGTTGATTGATGAATGAGTTTCGTTTTTCATTAAGTTCCTTGAGCAAATAAAATAATTAAATTAAATATTATTTGCATATTCAGATATCAAAAATACACATTGTTCAATTTTTTATTATAATGAACAATGAATTGATTTTAATGTTCTACATACTTTATTTAAAACATTAAATGAATCTTAAATATCTTAGACATCAAAAAATACAATCACCACAAAATATTTTTTACTTATTTTATTCAAGCGACTTATCGTATAATAGACTCCTTTTACTAATATTATATATTTATATGGTAGAAGGTTTTAAATATCAATAATCACCTTTGGCTTAAAGGAGTCACGAACTTCGAGTCCATAGAATCTTAGTGTTTTATAAATAACAAGAAAGAAATCGCCAATCGAAAATACAACTAAATTTACTGTCTTTGTTTTGATTTATGATTAGAGACAAAATTAATAGTTTGGTTATAAATAAACATCGAAAACTGCATTGTTATTCATGAAGCTTTACTTATAGACTTTCAATATTGCAAAAGGTTGTAAAAACTATCATTATAGTTGTTAAAAAAAAATAATGTAAATTTATTTAACAAAACTACAAGTAAACCAGTATCACTTTTACTTTTATTTTCACCTCAAATTAATGAAAGTCCCTGAAACTGTGAAATTCAATAAAAAACGTTATTTGTAAGTATAAATCGAGTAACTGATTCAATAACATTCAATTTTGAATAAGACTGGCTTATTTTATTTACCAGTTACAAATTTATATTACAATCTTATACATTTTGTCAACAATTTTGGTAAGACCTTTTATCAGCTATAGTTTTCGACACCAAACTGGCTAACGCGTAAGGGTGAGCCATTTTAACTCAATAACTTAAGTTAAAACTAGGTTTAAATTAAATATTTTTTTATTAAAATCTTAAGCAAATATGAGTTAAACAATTCTTCGACATCGGCACTCGGACAAAGAAGCTCAATTTATCAGAACTAAGTGTCGCTTGCCCTTCTCAGCAAATTTGTATAATATATTTATTAATAATTTAAACTATCTTAATATGGCTAAGAATTTTTATAGTCAGTTTAAATCCGTTTTTTATTGTATTTATAAGACGACAGTATGTAGACTATACAAATTTTCTACATTATTTTGGAACAATTGTTTAACAAACAATTGTTTAGACCAATGTAATTAAGGATATGGTTCGTTATTATATATATTTTTTTCTTACTGTCTTTTCCATAGTTCTGGTTTAATTAAAATTGCCAACTATGAATACCATTCCTTATAAATGAATCAACATCAATTGAATACAATACTTATATAATAGTGTTACCAAATATAATGAAATACAATATAATAAAATTGATATCCGTTCATCACCGCAACACATGTTAAACACCGCCCTTAATATTTCGATAAACATTTCATTTTATGAATTTTATTATAAGTGAATGTTACGTAAGGGCCTTAGGTAAGTTGAAAACTTTTTAATAAATCTTTTGTAATAGCTCGTTGAAGATAATATTAAAAACTAGTGGGAACTATGAATGCTATGATATTTCTGTCCAAAATATATGTATTGGAGTCTTATTGAGATTATGGATATTCTACTTACTAATTAGATACTGTTAAGCTCAACCTGAAATCGCCTCATTAATTCGAAAAATTCTTACGAAAACCATAAATGTAATTTAATTCTAAATGAAATTATTACATTAATTTAAATAAACAGGATTTTCGTATTCTGTCACATTCATGAAATGTCTGGATGTGGCAGCTTCTAATGAAAATTATAAAATCTAATAACCTTAATTAACTTTAATTTTAACACAATTTTTATTTAGTCACGACTACATTTTGATTAAATATTCTTATAATCCAATATTTGAAGTAATATTATAAAATTAAGAATTCTCATTCTTTTTCCAATTTCGAAGGAGCACGTTTAAATTTAGGCCATACAAATTTTTAATTGCATTCTCAATTGTGAGTACACAAACAAAATTAAAAATCAATAAGAATAAGTTATATGAATGTATGTACAATGAGGAAGAAGTATCAATGTATAGTTTTCAAACCCAAAAATAATTACAACGAATGTCAGGCCTACTTTTTTTTTTTAATATAGAAAAGTCTATAACAAATACCGTATATAATGTATTTTTTCATGAATATACAATTAATATTTTATAACACGAGCAGCATTAATCTTTAAGCCACTTCACTCAAACATGACAGTTCTTAATCGCAGGATGCTGCAATGATGTTTTGACATAGATATAGTACTGTCTAACAATATCTATGAACTATGAACCCATATTTATTTATAATAATTTAAATGGTAAATACATTGGAATTTACATGTTTTAGTTCATAAGTTTCAACAGTAGCGCCACCTAGGCAATTAATTATGGAATGTTATTTAGTATTTATTGTTAAATGTTTTAAGAATTAGAAGCATGGGATATTTTAACATAATGTTTAATCTTTTATTAATTATTAGAACTTATTATGAGGTATAAATAATAGCAAAACAGAATTCACAGGCCATGGAAATCTAAACAACTATTAAACAACTACAGCATTCGAACGATACTGTTGTAAACAACAATAATCTGCGTTAGTGTGAAGGAGTCACGCTCTTCAAGTATATTGAATCCTAGTATTCCAAGAGTATATACAATGAGCAAATAAGTTTCTCATGTCTCCTTTACTAGTTTGTGGTTATATGACTTGCAAGTCATTTGTCATTTAAGTTGTGAGTTAATGAGATTTCATAAAGTAGTTTTCAACAGTACTAGTTGGAAAAACTTGTCTTTAAAAAATCTTAAAGCGTATTAATGTTTCTGGCCTTCCAGTTCTTCCACTTCAATTTGAGCTAACTTGTACCACCAACAAATAATAGTGATAATAAAGCATCGCTTCAAAAACACGCCTAAATCTGAATTTAAATAAATATTTAATTTTATATATAAATATTTATTTTTGGTTATAGTTTCTTCGTTGTAATACTTGTACATAAAGTGGCAGCTGTTAATAGAATTAAGATTAGTTTATTGGTAAAAAAACTGTATTTTTTTTTATTGTAAATTTAATTTAATTTAATTTAATTTAATTTAATTTAATTTAATTTAATTTAATTTAATTTAATTTAATTTAATTTAATTTAATTTAATTTAATTTAATTTAATTTAATTTAATTTAATTTAATTTAATTTAATTTAATTTAATTTAATTTAATTTAATTTAATTTAATTTAATTTAATTTAATTTAATTTAATTTAATTTAACTTAACTTAACTTAACTTAACTTAACTTAATTTAATTTAATTTAATTTAATTTAATTTAATTTAATTTAATTTAATTTAATTTAATTTAATTTAATTTAATTTAATTTAATTTAATTTAATTTAATTTAATTTAATTTAATTTAATTTAATTTAATTTAATTTAATTTAATTTAATTTAATTTAATTTAATTTAATTTAATTTAATTTAATTTAATTTAATTTAATTTAATTTAATTTAATTTAATTTAATTTAATTTAATTTAATTTAATTTAATTTAATTTAATTTAATTTAATTTAATTTAATTTAATTTAATTTAATTTAATTTAATTTAATTTAATTTAATTTAATTTAATTTAATTTAATTTAATTTAATTTAATTTAATTTAATTTAATTTAATTTAATTTAATTTAATTTAATTTAATTTAATTTAATTTAATTTAATTTAATTTTCTAAGCATAAATGAATGAATGAAAGCGGTTACCGGCACGTTCACTTATAATACTACTACTGCATGTTACAGTCATATATGATATACTACAAAAAACACATTACTACATATTCATTCGGATTATATCTACTTCAAATGATTTAAGCTCGAAGATACGAGCCACAAGACATGCTATCTAAAGACTAAATCACAGAAAGCTAAAACGTGTTCAGTTCTAACGCCCAAGCAATCTGTGCATACAAACGTCTTGCTTGTGACTAAAATTAATTGAGTATCTGAACGGTTGGTTTCTATAAATAAAAAGTTTTTGAATGTAACAATTATAATTTGATTATTATGAACACTATATTTATTATAAAAGATACAAATTTTTGCACTCTCTTATTATTTACAATATATATTTGAAAATGGCAAAGCATAAAGTAGGTTCAAGCCTCAGAATAGCCTCTTTCGATATATTTATTTTCTAGAGCTACGCTATGACCAAAGGAAACTACTTGGAAAATTCGATATTCAACATTCTAAAACTAGGTTCTTATATACAGTTTTAGTTTATGGTCATAAATGTATACATTTTTTATATTTAAAGAAGCTTAAAAGGCAGGTATAAAAATGAAATATAAAAAGTGTCCCCGGATGGTTTTTATTCTTGTTTTTGTGCAAACGTCGGTTATTAATCAACGCATTATGCTTCAACATTTTCACCAAGCTCTGTTTACGCGTGTTTTTGTGAGATACCGTTTATGTGACAAACAGAGTTATATCGGTCATAATGTTTGTTTGACGGAATTTAAAAGACTTGTTCATTATGTTGGTTCAAGACTCCCTTGTTATAGTGACAATTTTGTTATCTACAGACGGAGAGTAGAAAAAAATTAAAACTGATTTAAAGTCATTTTCATTAAACGAATTACAATTATGAACTTATTAACTAACATAAGAATGTATGACCTACTCGATGTAAGTACAAACAATAATGACAAAATTATATTACTAGTTAATGCTTATATTAAACTAATTAAACTGCAAGTATGCATTCTATCGCGATGACAAAATACACATTTTATTCACACGGAGGGAATTTGAATATCGAGTACGTAACTTGTCTTCGAAAATTGTATAACAAGGAACAAACAGATCATTTTCATAAATATAACTAGAAAATATTATAATGGTGTTTCTTAGCCCATAAACTATTTCTCCGGCATTCATGTGAGCTTTTGTATTTCTGTAGACAAATATAATAAAACTATAAACATTTTTATTTTACTATGATCAGTACACATATATATATACAGGGTTATTTTTAATTAGTTGAGCACCTTTTGCAGGCAGCCTCTCTACATCAATCCCAACAACATTTGTTCTACGACTTTTAAAAAATCTTGATAAATAACTCAGAATAAACGAACAAAAAAAATTTTTGCTCCCTCGATTATTTATTACTCTGTATTTTGTAAGCAGTCTAAAGTATAGGTCGCGGCAGGCTAGCGAAAGTCAGAAACTGTTAAATGCGCGCGCCAGCTTTTTTCGTATAGCTTCATCTCTTTTACACCATGTTGCTATGGAAATACTAAATAATCAAAATGACAAGTATGTGGATTACAAAACACAATTTACATTAACCAAAAATAAAATTATCGGATTAGAGTTTTATAATTAAATAATGAATTGTAATTACATACTGGACAATGCGATTTTATGGACTTGCTATTAAAACTAATAAATAAATTCAAGATTATAACATGAAGAAGAAATTATGAAATGTAATTTATAATATTTTTAAAATACATTGATTGTCTGAAATAGAAGAAGTAAGAATGAAAAGAATTACGAGTTTTGGCTGAGAAATGGAGCATTGGGGTCCTGATCTTTACAAGGTCTGTTTTGCTATACCTAGAACGAACAGCAACTCGAAACAGCAGAAACCATGATGAAGAATAATTTTATTTGTGATATAGTGACGATCCAACATGTTAAGAAGCCTAAAGTTATTATTTTTAAAGTGGATTGTGTACATTTGTCTGTTTTTATGGTACTTACCTATGTGTTTCTTCTATGAGAATATTACACGTCAGAAACAGTCGATTCACTTCTTACGTTTTAATTAATTAATATTAATGAAAATTATGACGTTTTTCTGTTACGCGCCATCTTAAAGAAATTCGTAAGTAACTTATTGTTTTATTGTCATGATATAAATATTAACAAACGAGATAATATGATATGTATAAAGTAAGTTAAAGAGAAGTTATTGTTTTGTAAAAATAATATTTATTTGGTTTCGTTACAGTGCCCTTATTTCATAAACCAAATAAAAATATTGAGACATTCAACTTGTGGACAACTTCTATTGGAGATTTTGTTTTTTCATTAGATTCTTAAACAGTTAGACAATATGTGTTTAGACTATTGTAGAAAATATTTTAATAAATAAAAGTGGAAAACGATGCAATTTTTTATTACACCTTAGAAAATGATCAAGTTCTAACGTGCATAGCCGCCGCTGCGTCACCCCGCCACCCCGCCACCCCGCGCCCCGATACACGTGGCCTTGGCACATATTTTGACAAGTTGCGTGGCCTCTCTTTGCTCAAGTTTAATGCACGTTCAGAGGCAATAAATAAATTTTGTATGGGAAAAACTAAATTTTTAAAACTACTAATTTTAAAAAGTCGTAGAACAAATGTTGTTAGGATTGATGTAGAGGGGCTGCCTGCAAAAGGTGCTCAACTAATTACAAATAACCCTGTATATATATATATATATATATATATATATATATATATATATATATATATATATATATATATATATATATATATATATATATATATATATGTACTGATAGACAACGTCTGTTGTATATATATATATATATATATATATACCTACTAGCGGATCCAACAGACGTTGTCTTGTACACGCGTTTTGAATTAAAAAAATCAAACTTTAAAAAAAATATATATTAAAAAGTTATCACAATGTCTAACGTCATTACATGTACATTTATCATAATTCGACCAATCCATACCGTATGAATATGTAAATAAAGAATTTTTGTTTGAATAAATGATTTTTTTACGGCACGTATCGGGCCGCTAGTACTAAAATATTTTTCTTATTTCTATCGCAACGCCAACTGTCAAGGCAGACTATAATTAAAATAGAATATTATTTAATATTTGACATTGCCATGGTAACGCAGTCCGTCGGAACCAATGTGAAACATTCCAAAATCACCACCTACTTACACATTAAAAATTAATCAAAAAACCATTTTACAGTGGACCAAATTGTGAATCTAAACAATTATCAAGTCCCCTTGAACACACACCAAGAATTTCATAAAAATCGGTCCAGTTTTTTAGGAGAAGTTCAGTGACATACACACGCACACAAGAAATACAGTGTACAAATAAGGATATGAATACAATTCCAATAAATAAAAAATACAGATGTGATTTCAAAATTAGATATACCTGCCATGACATAAAACATGTACCTATGTTAAGCACCTATAATCAGAACCGTACATATGTTTAAGAAAAATAACTCCCTTTATACTTGATATTATTCAATGGAGAAACGTTGGGGAAATTTCAGTCTGGTCATGAAATGGGCCATCAAATTTGAACCCAAATTCGAGTGTTAGTTCAAGAGCGTTGCGTCTTTTAACAAACAAATAATACTCTTCACCTTTATATTCATATATTATAGTATAGATACATTTTATTCAGTTTGGGTTATGATAATAGTATAGATATACTGTGATTGATGTATTTAAAAAAAAAACTTGTGTGGTTTTATGAAACCACCGTAAAAGTGAAACTTTTTTTCACATTATAGACATTTAACTAAAAATTTTCGGAATAATATTCCATCAAGGGTATAAAAATTGCTTCATCAATCTTAATTTTATACTTAGAAAATGGGAATGATAATGGGAAATGATAAAAGTAGACTAGGTCTCCAACTAATATTTTTATTGAACTCTGTGTCTTAGAGTACGACATACATAATACTTAACAATTATTTAGATGATATACACATATTAAAACACTAAAAACAATATTTTATAATCGTTGAGTCATTTTGATCCGTTTTTCAATTATTTTCAATCATTCTATTATCAATTCCATCTTCATCATGAATTTCACAGTTTATAAATGTAACCAATATTTTATGGTAACTAAAATACGTGAACAGTGACTTACATTCGATTTTTTCAATGTATCTAGTAAAAACCGCATCGATACGAGCGCCTTTCACTTTATCCCTACTCCGCGGCCGACCGTCACGCGACATGCAACACACAGACGAAAAAGTTTGAGACGATGTAATAAAAGTTTTACTTTAAAAACATTTTTCTCAAAGCTACTTCTTCAAGTAACATGCATCATGAAAATGAAGGTAATTTCAAATTTAGTAATTAAGCATGCAACAAATATGCATATTCTATTCTTATCGAATTGTATACTTTTCAAGTTCAAGTTACTAAAAAGAAAGATTTGCTATACTTGGCAACCACATCCAAATCGTACTGTAGCGATAATATGCCGACATGCCACCGCTCGTAATTCTGTGGCATCTCGTCAACGGTAAAGTGCGTCTGGCTTTGGAACGTCCTCCCTGCTGTTATACGTCACTCAAAATCTCTGGGACGTTTTAAGAGGCGTTAAAATGTTTTTGTTTGTCTATTTAGGCTTAAAAATGTAATACATTACAATGCCACGTATTTGTATTAAGTAACAAATTAAATATAATAACAAAAAAGAAGATAATTAATAAGTAGGTGTCTAGTTGTGGAAATAAATATTACTTTCGTACATACTATAAGATCAAGACTGTTTCGGTGGTGGCTAATTTGTGTGAACATCGTCAGTCAAGTATATTATAGGTTTATCATAATACTAAGACTTTCTTTCTATGACTAGGAAAACTTAAATTTGTCAAACGACAACATTGTAGTTTTTCGTCCGTTATAAATAAATTTTAATTTGTACTAGAATTATATTTTAATTCCATAACAAATTTCCTGAATTTAAAATTTAACTGATTTTTAAGGGTTCCGATTATAACCAAATAACAATGTATATTATCAATGTGTCGTTTGTATTACAGATTAAAATTGTTAATTGATATGACGTTGCCATATTTGCTTATCCATTAAAAAGTCTTTATATCACCTGTAATACAGTTGGGATGTGTCTAAAAAACTTACGAAATGTCAAAATATAATAACAAGTTGTATTTTGTTTTTTGATATTGATTCCTATTTCTGTATGTGTTTATCAATTTTATTATTTTAACAATGTTTTGATGATGAATATTGATGCACTCTTATCTTGTATTTGATAATAAGTATGAACATTCAATGTCAAATTTTATCAATAACTGCAAGAATTAATTAACAAAAACTATACTTAACACTTTGGGTCTAGATTGTATCGCCGAAATAGCTCAGTTGGGAGAGCGTTAGACTGAAGATCTAAAGGTCCCTGGTTCAATCCCTGGTTTCGGCAGAATATATTTTTATATTGGTTTATGAAGTAAGTAAGTAATTTAGTTTATATTTTATTTACACATTAAAAGATAGTACATGCGACTCTTATTTTGTTTTAATTTAAAAATAAAATAAATACATTGTATCCTTATAGGAATATATAATGACTAAAAATAATAATAATATAAATTAAAGTTATAAATAAAAGTTTTATATTATTAAAATACCAGACGGATGGAAACTTTGATGTGAACGGGGTTAGTCCAATCGCCAAAGCGATCACTCACAGACAATCTTTGATTAGAGGAATTGACATAAGAGGGGTTAGTGTTGCTAGCATTATAAAAAGTTCAAAACAATATTCACATACATATTCATCTTAAAAAAAAGAAGACAAAACAATTTTCAGGGCTTCCTTCTCTTGAATTTAATAGCCTTTAATATGTCAGTCGTTTTAAATTTATAAATTAATTAAAGTAAATTTTTAATAACATCGTATTGATATTGAAATGAAATATTATTTAAAATAATGATTGAACATTTAATCCTTTGAACAAATTATCAATATAATTTATTTTATTACATAAAAGGGTTTTGGAAATGTACTATTTGTCAATTAAATAAATAAGTAATATGTTGGAGCAAATTTATTTTTAAAACATTTTCTCCATTACGAGGCTTAACGTGGATTTGATGTTAAAATCATCACAGCGCTATTTATACACTGAATTTTCCATTTTAACATTTAATATTGAGTTCGTGTGGTAGCTTTGATCAAAAGTATGGTACCATCATTTAATATGGTACATCGTTATTTGAAGTTTCATTTGAAATCACCTTATTAATAATACATATTCACAAATATTCATTTTATATTCTGTTTTTTCTAGATCTTTGTTTTATTGAATTTAAATTATTTTACCACGTAATATTTTGAACAACAACCAACATTTAGAACAATTTATTTTAAATTTATTCTCATACTCATCGTTTTATACTTATTATTTATTTATATGAATATGTAGGCTTTTTCTTAAAGGTCATTTAAAGTTTTGGTAATCATTAATCCTTTTTTAGTAAATTGTGAATATATATATTTTTTTCATTCCCATATCAATACAATGATTCTAAAAGAGGTGTGCTTATGAATCTTTATATTGTCTTTGATAAAGCGTATTCATACAAATAATTTAACTTTTTTTTAAATATTCGTTTTTTAACCATTTATTTATTTTTTCCCACGACTGATCGATTAAAAAATTAAAGAATATTTGTATAATTTTATCCAAATAAATAATTAATACTTATTTATAGAACTATTTCATCGAGACCTGCAATAGCTTTTCAGGTTCTGTTGGCTATGAGTAAAACTCAATAATGGAATATTAAAAATATCCCGGGATGGTTTCAATCCGCTTCATAGTGCGAATATCGTTTATTAATCAACTTCAATCAGTATTTCAGTGCAGAACAACATTTTTAGCACATTCTGTGAACGCGTGTTTTTGTATGATACCTGGTTATTATACTGGTTATAAATATTTATTGTTATTAAAGTTTCCGTTGTCATAAGCCTTCAAACATTTTTTTATTAAGACACTTTTATTCCCCTGCACAAATACAAATTATATGGGTGTGGTCCAATATCTCAATATTTTAAAATATTGCAAAGTATTTGGCAATTTTTCTTATATCCAACTGTCAAATCTCTTTAGGAATGTTTGTTGGGTGGATTTCCAGTACCTACCTTTCAGAGAAATGGTTAAGGATAATATCCAAATTTATTTTTGTCCGTTACCTGACTCTTACGGTACTTTCCATAACGACGTAAACAGCAGTCACTGATATATTTTTGTATATATTGAACTATTTTCATAACTACTTAACATCCCGTATGGTCTAGTGGCTAGGATACCTGCCTTTCACCCAGGAGGCTCGGGTTCGATTCCCGGTACGGGAAGGATACATTCTTTTAATTTTGTATTCTGGAATCGCACTGGCTCACAATATGTGTTATGTATTTATCTCGGACAGTGTTCTAACTTTTTGATCTGATTCCTGCTGCCGACTTCCATTATCCACAGTACGCCACCGAGTAAGATACTATCACCACCATTTGGACGCGTAACATTCGTCTGCAGGTTTTCTCCTCTCTGCAAGACCTAAATATGGAACAAACTTAATTGAGAGGTATTACCATTGTAATAGAACATTGGCATTTTGAAAAAAGCTTTTACTTCCACCTTTAAGTCCGCCGTCAAGTGATCGCGGGCAGCAGTGAACACTAGTAATCATGTGACCCGGTTGGTAGTTCAAAGTTTATATAATAAATTTTTATTTTATATTCCATTATCATCAATGAATCAGAATTAAAGAAAACCATCACAATTTTCAATCGAAAAAAAGAGAATAAGTTGAACAAATTACAAAACCTTAAGATGAAACTACGTATTGTATTCCTATTAAACTTTTTTTTAGATATAAAAAATTAAAAAAAAACTAAAATATTTCAGCTAGCTAGCAGTTCTGTAGCATTTGATTAAGCATTAACACAAATTATAAAATAGTAACGATTCAGATACCAAAAATATACATACATTTATACATATAGATACAAAAATATATGATAAACATTTTGTCTAATAAATAATATATTAATTCATATATTATTTTTAACATTGAATAAAATATGTTCCAATAAAATACATTTAAAACGAAATGGTGGTGTTAAATTTAATAATGTTCTTTAAAAATGTATTTTACTTTTACAACATTGATTAATATTCCCATTTAAAATGTTTGATTTGTTATAAAAAATACGAATACTTATCTATATTTCGTTTGAAAATAAACACGATTGTTGAAAATTATTCAAAATTTGTGATAAATAATGTAGTATACGCTCATAAAGCTCACAAAAGTACCTTAATCAATGGTAGTATTCTAGTGCTTATGCATGTGAAACATAAAAAAAAGATAAAAATTAATTTATATCATTTAATAATCTATTTATATATACTATGTTTATTATTTATTAATTTCAAGAATTATTTTAAGGCATGTATAACACTATAATTCTAAAATGATTTTGATTAATTAATAAGATTCCAGTTAATGGTATTAAATGTTGATATTGGATACGAGGTAATAACAGTATATTGATTATCTTCCTAAGTTTGCAGTGTATGTACGTATGTACATTGTGCTTTTAGGTAGACGAATCTACCGAACTGGAAATAGGTTTAAAGCTACTACTCCATTGAATTTAAATATAATTTATAGCATTACCAACTCTAGTTTTAAAAATCTTTAGAAACGAACAGTTGAAGCTAGTTTTCAACTAAAGTCATAAGGACATAAAAAAAATATGTGTTAATTTGTATACGTTGGATGTATGATTAGTTTTTTTTGTTTTTGAGTAAACCTAGACCATTAAAAATAATTCTGCCGAAAGCCGGGATTGAACCGGGAACCTTTAGATCTTCAGTCTAACGCTCTCCCAACTGAGCTATTTCGGCGATACAATCTAGACCCAAAGTGCTAAATATAGTTTTTATTATTACTTTCTGGCAGAAATTGATAAAGTGTGAACTTTAATATTATTATGTTACTAAGATTATGAAATATTTTGGTATAAACAAATGATTATGATTAAAAATAATTTGCGTTGGTTTATCAATTTTAATTATTGTTTCAAAATTATGAAACTAGATTTTAGAACAGTTACGCCATAAGAATTATTATATTTAGCTGTTAAAATTTAAATATATTATATAATCGTAACCAATATATTTAACAAATATATTAATATGTATTCATATATAAATACCAGGAAACACGCTTCAAAAGGGTTTTCAATATTAATATTATCATTGTTCCATTTATGCAATGTATTTTTCATTTAAACTATTAATTTAGCATTAATTTGGAAAGCTTTTAAAATAAGTTCCAACATATTATTGGCAAAGCGATTATTAAAGTTTCAGTTGTAATCACTGACCTGATCATAATATTCACAGATATTCCCTTTATATTTGGTTTATTCAAGTTCTTTGTTTTGTTGTTCACTGATTAATTCACAGCCACATAATATTTTAATCGGAAGCTAAAACCAACATTCTGAACAATTTATACGGAGGTTATACTAATACTTATTTATTTAGTGCTTTGAACACAAAATTTATATAGCTAAATAATATTAGAGAAGAACACAAAAATAAGTATATATTAAATCGTTGCTTTTTCTCGAAGCTACGGGAAAATTATTTATATATTAATAACGCTTTTATTTATATATCGGTTCCTTTACCGCTAAATACTTTTATACAATTTGGTTAAAAATAGATGACCTTTATATTATTTTGAAAAACTTTTCCATACTAATTCTTTAATTCTTAAATCGTTATTGAAAAAAGCTTTCTTATAAATACTTATTATTTCTACTCAGAACTTTTCAACAAAACGAAAAGAATACATTTTTTATTTTTTTAGTACTAAGTATCTATTTATTTAAATACATATTTTTTATAACTTTGTTAAATAAATATGTATTTTGTAGTGCAATTTATGCTTTGGCGAATTTCTATGTGATACCTGATTATGTGACATATTTTCTTATATAATGGGATAGACAGACGGAGTTATATTAGTATTTCTGTTAATTAGACGCAAAATAATTTAATAGTTCAACCTCTTACCATTTCGTAAGGAATACAAGCGTCCCTATTTCAAGCCGCGTTTACATGGCTACTTTATAAATAAGTAAGTAACAAGATATCTCATCGAAATCAAGCAGATGTATCTTGGTTATTGTAATTTAATAAATGTTAGTTTTTAAATACCTATATTTCAATCCGTCAGTCGTAACCAAATAAATTAAATTAAAATAAAAAAATGTTTACACTATGTTATGTCACATTTTTTTATTAAAGTTAGAAATTGATGTTTATAAAAACATTTTAGCGGTTGTTTTTTAATTTAAACAGGTACTACTATTTTCAGTTACATTTACAAATAAAATGAACCATTGTATATACAAATATATAATCATTTAATTAATTTTCAGTTTACTATATATCATTTCAGATAGATAACTATCGATTCAGAAATACGTATAAATAAAAGTCATAATAAGTACAAGATTATCCGTAAAGTTTTTTGAATTATCTTCCCCATCTAAGTTTTCTTCTTATGTTTTCTAATTAAACTCTAAATACCACAAGTATTTGTAATATTGTAATGTAGTTTTGTGAAGTTGTAAAGTTTTGGGAACACGTGTTAGGGGCAACCATTGGAAATAATGATAAAATAAGCGAAACACTTATAAGTAATGTAACTTTATCAAAACGTATTGTACAAACATTGAATTGAGAATAACGTTGTTTGGAAACTTATCTTGATGTGAATTCAGAAGCTGCGGTCTGGTTGAATGAATTTGTTATAACGGAAAATTTATACCACTTTAATCATCAACATAATATCATAGATATGATATAAATAAAAATTGTTATTTAGTTAAACATGATGTCATTCTAACTAACACTGATGCTTACTATAAAGCTTACACACACAGATATAAATGTTTCTCGTTACATATCTGTTCATTAATAAGTTATCCAATTTCGTTTTTAACAATGCAATAATAAAGTATTTTTGTGCTGTTAAAAACTTATATCCAGTTGTAATTAATAATTCGTTCCACCTGAATCTTAAAATTAATAAAAACAACAACAAAATTAGTCATAATAATTGCATCAGGTGCTCTTACGTCACATTTTTTATAGTACACTCATATTTAAAAGAACCAGGTTTCTGTTGAATCTTAATTTACTGTAAGCTTTGAGTGAGTTATTGTTTGAGTTATTTGAGTGAGTTTAAGTGAATAAGGTGTTTAACTAAGTAAGTAAAAGTATCTTGTTGCTTAGGAAACGTCTGTAGTACTAGTTTTGACGTTAAGAAAACTATGACAATTTATCAAATCGTAAAATTAAAACGTATAACCATTATCCACTCTAGGGATCAAAATCTATTGAAATATTAAAAAAATAAATATTATTTAGGATGATTTATAGAATGACCCTAACAAAAAAAGATAAATATATTTTTAACAGATCCAATCCATTGCTCATTAATATATAGTCCTAAGCTTTTTCTTTTTTTCAGTAAATAAATAAAAAAAATGCCAGAATTTCGTTTTCATTTCAGTTCCATGTAAAGGACACACAGAATTGTAGGTTAGGTTAGGTTTTATTTTTATTTTTAGGTTATTTATCTCGTTACTATTTCATTACATATGCAGATTTTTCATACAAACAAGACGCCAGTATGTTCACGTCAGAAGTTTGGGCTCTGTTGTCAGTTTCTTTAGTCGCCGGTGTCTTATTTGTTAACGAATCTGCAGGTATTTAACTAGAGAAATATTAATATATTACAAACTATATTAGTAAAAAACTTATTTAAATGTATGTATTTATGTTATTGGTTACAACGTATACATATTTGATTAGAACTAATATTTCAACTGTAACCTATTTACACACATCGGAAATAATTATAAACTTTTTTAAAAGTAGATATTTCAACGTTATAAAAGAAAAAAAAGTTTTTACACTTCATTCTACGAATTAAACTCTCGCAGGTGTGACCACCCCAAATATTACACAGGGCTGTTACCGATGCCTCTGTCACGTCAATACTTATTGCACAATATCCAACGAATGCCAGGACAGCCACTGCGGACCCTTCAATATCTCTAGAGTGTACTGGGAAGACGCAGGCAAGGTCACGTTACCGAACGACGATCCTGAGAGAAATAATGGTATTTATTTTAAGGAAATACAAAATTCAATGTATTCCCATATTATTCCAGAAAATATGAATATTTAAATATAAAGAATATGTTCCCCTTTTATAATCTTAAGAATATAACACAACAATGGCTATAAGTACGATACACATATTTCAGTATTTTCTAAGTCTTTTAGTATGGAATAGTGTTTTAAAGTTTTAGTTTAAATTTGTATTTAGTATTACGGTTTCAAATTTCAAAACACATTAACAAAATATTCATAATTGAAGATGTATTTTGCTAAAGGTAATATCATAAATGTTCAGTTTATGCGAGATAATATAATTAATTAATAAATTTTATATTTTTTAGCGTGGAAGGACTGTGCAAAAGATTATCTCTGTGCTCAGAAAATCATAGAAGGTTACGTGAAGAGGTTTTCAAAGGTGATTATTAATTTAATTATAGTTACAACCATTCATGTTAGAAGTGTTCTTTTGCTGCCTTCAAGTTTATTTATTAGAAATATAGATTCATTAAATATATTCTTGATTCATTTCGTATTTCCGTGAATAAGATTGTTATGAAGCATTAAAATATTGGTTTAAATCAAAATGTTGTGAACATTGAGTAAAATTCTGTAATTAGTTTCATTTTTGTATATATCTTTATTTATTTTATTTTATTGCTTATTCTCTTTGAACAAATAATCTCACGAAGCTGGGAATACAAGTTTTAAAAAATTGACACAGCGACAATAAATGAATTAGCGAGCGAATGAATTAGGTAATTAATTAAAACAAACTCAAAAGCAAGATCCAGAAACGATAATTATCTACGTATTCTGTTTCAGGATTGCAATGATGATGGAGAGATCAATTGTTTCGACTTCATGATGATCCACGGCAATGGCGGGTCTGACTGCGCTCAGCCTCTTAATAGTACTACTATTGGACGAATATGGATTGCTCGCTATGAAGAATGCCGCATTGTACACTTGTTGCCATAAAAATATGGATTTACATTCTAATTTATGAATTCTAAGTAAATACATTCTTTTCGATTAATTAATGCTTATTATTTTATTTAATATGTGGGAAAAAAATGCCATTACATATTTTTTTTTACTTTGTAGTATATTATATAAGTGTCTGTGATATCAAAAACGATGTTAATTTTAATAAATAAATTAAATGTTTTAAAAACGATTATTGTATTTAAATACCTACTAATAAAAACTAGGCCGGAATTATAAGATGTCAGGCAATATTGTTGTGGTTCTTAAGTTCCAGTCGGTTGAGTCCATACAGGCTTTAGATGTAAATAAAGTGCATGAGAAAACAATATATACATTTTGTATCTTATATTTTGTTGTTTAAAATAAACAAGAAAGCGACCACTTTATAATAAAATATAAAACATATTATATGAACTGATTAAAACGTTTTTTACCATTGCTAAGCTTTAAGAGTTATGCTCTTAATTTAACGCTTCCAAAAAAAAAAAAAATAAACTCAAGTGATATTTATCAAAAAAAATCATAATAAGGCGTTAACTATATTATTAAAAATATATTCTTCATGTATTGCCATGTTCAGCTTATTTAAATTATAAATAAGTATAGAATGAAAAATAAAATGTTTTTGTTGATTTTCCGTATCGTTACCCATCTCGGTGAATTAAGCATACTATATATGATCATCTTTGTCGCGACTGTATTGATATTTATAAGGCTTATTTCGAAAATCCTAACCGATGTTTATAATTTTTCAGTATAGATAAACATTGAAAAGATGCCACAACATTGAAATGCTTTGGAAATACATTTTTTCTTCAGATATGAAAGTTAGCAATTTCTAGCTTACTGCAGGTGTGTAAGGATAGATCGTCTATGGTTCAAACTCTACTTATTACTGGCCAGTGAGACTGACCGCTTAGCCAAAAGGATTATGGATTTGATTTCGAAAAAATGTATAATTTGCGTGTGTGCGTCTTTAATAAAATAAAAAATACACGTTTAAAAGAAAGTAGAGATTTAATAATTCACCACTTTCCGAAATACATATTATAACGAAAGAATAATTTTATTAAACTATTGCTGTTTATATGACGTCAGTTAAGATTTTGAAAATCTACTGCTAATGTATGTTTATTTCTAAAAACTTTATTAAAATGTGTGATTTACGATAACAATAAAGGTAGACAAAATTTGAAATGAGTAAATATTCTTTTGGCTAATGCTATTAGAGACCATATTTTTTTATCTGTTTTACAGATTACATATAATATTCTTAGAATGTGTAAAATTTGATCATCTATCTTCGTCATAATATTATACTACGTCGTTACTTTTAGTCGACTCTCATTTCAAGATCTGTCACCCAGGTTTATGACTGTAACAAACCTGTGTAAAGTCTGACATTTTAAAATAACAATTTTAATAAAAATATTAAAAAAAAATAATCTTCCACCTTATTAGTATTATAATTAATCACATTTACACAAAAGGAAATTAACACGTCGTAATTTAACTTAATTCTGTCAATTTATTTCAAGTTTTTTATTGTTGTAACAAAATATATCCTTTAAGATTTCTAATATTCCTTTATTCATAGAATTTATTGGATTTTTTAAGGAATACAAATTTCAAACAAGGATATTTAGAGGTTATATTCCATTTTTATTAAAAACTAGCTGTTGCCCGCGGCTCCGCCCGCGTGTTAGTCGCTTTTCGCGTAATCTGAGGAAACAATTTCATAGAACATCATTTTTGCGTAACTTTCACCGTTTTCGCAGCGCACGCAGTTTTTTGTTTATTTTTTTACACCTTGCGTTAGAATATTCAAGTTTTAGTAATCATCCCTAATTTTTTGAAAATGAAACATAGCCTATGTCACTCGGGAATAGTGTAGCTTGCCAACGGTGAAAAAATTTTTGAAATCGGTCCAGTAGTTTCGGAGCCTATTCATTTCAAACATACAAAAAAATAATCAAACCTTTCCTCTTTATAATATTAGTATTATTAGTATAGATTGCTCATATATTTTTTCCAACCTTTCTCTAGAGTCTAGAGTCTAGGATAAAACTTCATTGGTTTGACCATACTCTCTCAATATTGATAACATATGTATTAATATTAAAATAAGTGCACCTTTTAACATTTCCTATTTACATAAACAAATGAATACATAAAGACTTTATTGAACAATTTGTAAAACTAATGTCTATATTATGTTCATTCTGAGCATTTATTTTAAACAATAGGAAGCCAACATCAGAGTAAATAGGATTCATTCTACAAACATATTACGTTTAGAAATGAGACTGGAAATGAGCATTTAGTGACATAAAGTGGGCTGTCGTTATTTTAACTATCTAATATTTTATATTTATAGTTTAATAAATAGAGGCTGTCGGTCAAGACCCCATCTGCGTTGAGAAATGAACATTACATGTTCGGAAAATTAGTTTATAATTATTGACAGAACCCGCATACTTACCGAAGCCATATAAGAACTTTTTTAAATTGACAATCAATTATAATAGAATCAAATCCAAACACTAGTTTTAGAATTGTTTCGAAAATTTGTAAAAAAAGGTGAATAAAATTTACTGTTAATAAAAGTTGCATTGTAAACGTTATTATAAATATTATATAACTTATAAATAATTTCCAATATACAGTTGTTTATTTTGTATGCAACTGGATCGCAGTCAAGTTTCTTTACTTATATTCGTTCGAATTCGTTCGTTCGTTGGAAATCGATTCCAATTACTTGAATGGTAAGTAAAATAATTTTGATTTGTCTAGTGGTTTAATTAAGTAACTTAAATAAATGTAAAATATTAAATAATTAAATATACGACAAGAAATAGGAATCGAACCTGCAACTTCTGGAAAACCGTCTCGTCATTCGTCATTTGAGTTCGTGTATCATCTACGTCGATGAATTTAGCATTACATGTATAAATATATTTTATTCTCTATCGTTACGGTGATAAATAGTGAACTAAGAATTAAAAACTTATAATGTATGTAACACCATATTTTTTATTTGTCATCGTAAAATGTGCCCTGCTTTCTGCATTGTTGTTTATTTACCCGGTTTTTATCTTTTATGTCATTTGTCATATTATTTATTTCCTGACAAAAGTTTTGTCGGTGTTTATAAAGAAATATATTTTCTAATGACTTAATAAAGACTAACAATATTAAAGTTAAAGTTTTCTCCGATTGCTTATTTATGAGGGGGTTTAGCAAGTTACTAATTATTAATCAATACTTCGTACCTATTTCTATAAGGTTTTGTAAATATAAAAATATCTTACGAAGAGCAGTATCTGAAATTCATTTAATTTTTTACATCTAAATAAAATTTGTTGTTTAAATACACAACGCGTATCAACGAATAAGAATCAGGTATTGTGAAATTGTTTTTAATTCTAAGCTCAGAATAAACAAACAGTTAGATACTGAGTTGCTAACTAAGATATTTGTATATTTTTAAGTAAGTATATTCATATTGTATAAGTATATTCGATGGGCCCGGCACCCGCACGGTGAATCCATGGAATGCTAAGAAGCTTCGTCTCTGTCAGTATAAAACATAATTATCATTAACAATATATAAATATAAAAACGGTGCCAAATCTTTACATCAATATATTGTGACATTTTTTCTGGTTAGAAGTTAATGCCAGGCCAACGTATAGGAAATTAACATTTGAAAATTCTTTCATTCTAAAGGAAGAAACAGAAAACCGCTTGGGCTATAATCATCCGCTAAATCTCCATATCCGTGAAGTTTTTACGTCCAAAATAGCTTGCTTAATGAAATGAAATTAGAACAGACCGGAGATAGATATACCGTGCGGGTACTGGGTCCATTACGTTGCATGGAGAGGAGTGCGAACTATGCCTGAGACTTACGACTCAGAAATAGGTTAAAGAGCCCTCCTTATGATGCTTATGAACGCTCACCTTCACTGTCCACACTCCTCTCCCTAGCTTACCAAACTTGGAAAGAATCTACTCATGCCGTTTTTGAAATACGTTCTAAAAACTAACCGATGCTAATTCTAGAAAGACCAAAATCTTTAAGTACCTTATAGAGAGATTTTGTTGTTATACCTCTCGCTCCCACTTCCACCGCATCAAAATTTACTGTAAATTTATTTCTGGACAGTTCGTTGGCTAATTCGTGATGCTGGTTGAGCTTGATTTGTGATCCATAGGAATGTTTGTTTGCCAGGCAACAGTATGTTTTGACGCCTTAAATGTTTTGATTGAAGGAATAAGTCCAGTCTGAATGACGAAAAACATTGGTGTTTTGCCGTCGCCAAAAATTTTGCCATTGCCAAAAATTTTGTATTGCTTTTTAGAGTCAAATCAGGAGCTTCCAAGGAACTTCATGAGAGTCCAATCAGGAAACGCGTCTTAAATAGAATATTACTATTTTTTGGAGGAACCTTCTTTAACGAACTCTACAAACCTCACGTCAGGTGGTTGTTACACCCTTCTGCACTCTTACCACTAAAAGATTAACTGCTTCCCGTATGATTTCTTATACCTTTTCGTGATGACCCGAGTTTTGACCTCCCCACAAATGTTACAAGATTTTTAGGTGGTTTTGCCCATCTTACAAAATTACATTGATCTGTGAGAGTCTTTTGGAATGTATTAAGATAAAAAAAATATAATGCCGGGGATCAATCATAGAGTAAGGTGCGCCATCTCTAAGCTAGTGGATTACAAAAATCTCCTCAGTCGGTAGTAATTGTTTTCGTCTTGTCTTTAATAGATACCTTAAGATTAATAGACAACAATAGAAAAAAATTTAGGGCAATTATTCGATATATTCTATATAATAAATTAGTATAATAAAATGTAGATACAGACTTATTCATTAACATTACGCCAAAAACAAAAAAATCGAACACGCGTACGCCGCAGAAATTAAAAAGTCGCGATATATTTTTAACAGACTTATTTGACTTCATGAAAAAATAATTCCCAACGGACGGAATTCTAACGCAGCTTAAAAATCCGCCCAAAAGTATATCATACCTAATATCTAAACACCAAATACTCGATTAGTTATTTATCGAAAATAATATACTTTTTATGTCAACGATTCCTTTTGAGATGAGCATTCTCGGTAGTTTAAGTATTTCATCGACAGATATTTGAATAGCCTTCTTTATTTATCCGATATAAACATACCAATCTCGGAACAAAGTTGTATATCGACGGAAATAGCACAATATTTATTAAGTTCCAAAGGTATATAAGAAAGTTATGTTGTCCAACAAAAACACCATAAAAAAGTGGATATTGATGGAAATAAATGAATTCAAAAACCAAATGTAAATGATTATGATGAATGTGTTTATTTTTTTCATTCAACTGCCTGATTAGTATCTTTGCCTATACCGACATTAAAAATGAATGTTATTCAATTATCAAAATATTGATTGTTTTACTCAACAAAAAATAGTTTTTTTTTTTAATATACTTTGCTTAAAACATTAAAATAATAGAAAATCAAAATAAATACATTCACTCAATTTACTCTTCACTCACTATTATTTTCAGACTTATCATAGATTAGACTACATTTACCTAGCTTGTTAAATTATATATTTAGTCGGTAGAAGCTGGTAAACAACAATAATCGTCTTTGGTGTGAAGGAGTCACGTACTTCAAGTCCATTGAGTCTCAGTATTCTATATATAATAAACACAAAAGTCCTTCGCTAGCTATTGTTATATGACATTAAAGCTCAACTCAATTTCAGTACTCAGTTATTATGTACATTCAAAGAGAGCATCTATTTTTGTGGTTGTCAATATTTCTAAATTCCGATTCGAAAATACAAATAAATTTTGCTATCTTTGTTTTTATTTATTATATTAGAAAAAAATTAACAGTTTTACGATTAATAACCATTTGGAAATGGTTCTATTTTTGAACGTTTCACTTATACAAACTTTTAGTCAGTGCAAAAAAAAAAAAATTTTTATATAACTATAAAAAAACCAATATTACTTTCACTTTAATCCCATTATTGAAAAAGTTTTGGAAGGGTATTTAATTTTACCCCAAAAAAAATAAATGTCTCTGAAAGTGACGAAAGTTACAGACGAGTTTTTAATTGGACAAAATTCATATTAGATAAGACTGCTTTCTTAAATTAATTAATTAATTCCTTAATTATAACCGTCGAGAATTTTGGTAAGATTGCTTATTGAATTACAGTTATCGAGACCAAACTGGTTATCCAAAACGCATAAGGATAAACTAGTTTTTTATTCGGTTTATGCTAATCAATGCAAACTCGGATTCAACTTGCCATCGGGTAAATGGGTTTAGTGGATTTTAAAATCTAGCTATAGTCTTTTTTTCAATACAAAACTAGGTAAATGCACATTACACCTGATAGAGAATGGAAATGTCATAGGTGGTAAAGCGCATTAATCTAACAAACTATTCACTCTTCTCTTGAAGACACAAACATTGTAGTCGGCCAAAAATACAGACGCAAGCAAGCTGTTCCAATCCTTCGCTGTACGCATTTAAAAAGACGAGGTATAGCGCTTCGTTCGGATAGGTGGAGTGTCCACAACGTAAGAATACCTGCCGTGCGTCGGAACGTCCGATGATGGTACGGGGGAATTAAATCGTGTAATTCCTGCGCACACCCACCAAAATGTACCCTATAGAATACTGAGAGGCTAGCAAGAACTGTTATATTATATATCTTCTGTTTATAGAAGAACTTAATGTGTTAAACTGATATAGATGCTTAAACAAATTCACGTCTTTTCGGCACGCCTTACTTACGTCACGCCTTTTTCGTAAAGAAAAACAAAAGTGATGTCTCATTCCCTCCTATTGCAGGTAAGGTAACGGCGTTACCGTAACGCCGCATATACGTCATGTTTTTGGGTGCGTGTCAGCTTCATCGAATTATAAGACGTTGTCACGTCAAAAAAAGATTTGCCTGCTTTTCACAATAAATGTTTGCAGTTGAAAGATATAAGATGGCGCTTACTAGAAATCTGTATAAGCTAGACGTGATTAAAACCGGCGTATAAACGCGTAAGATAAGTTGTGCCACAATTTTTATAAGTTTTACATTAGGTAAAAAGTACTGAAATCAGAGAGATATGTAAAGTGTTTAGAAGCGATTAATATGTAAGTACTTGGCTCCGTGATATCACCAGATATCACCTAGCCACAGACCATAAACAAGAATTCTGGGTTAGTGAGAATTATGTACTTGTAAGATGTGAATTTAACAGCTGGGTAGTTATGGCTGGATATGTAGCGATGGATGCAAAACATATTTTAGAATCTTTGTTGAAGTAAATATTGAAGAAAATATCTAATGCTTATAGCGATAAATGATAGCCGAAAAAATAAATAAAATGAAACAAATAGAATAAATGAAGAAATGAAAAAGAAGATTGTATATAGAATATTAAATTTATCAAAGTTATGGTAGCTTAAGTGGCAAAGAAACATATAGAATACTAAATTCATAGAATAGAGTTGGCAAAAAGATACAAATGCGTTGCCACCCTTGAGAAATGGAGGAAAGCAAAAGAATCTATAAAAATAAAGGTAAAGCAGGGTGTTTGTGCTGTCGGCTAGAGAGCCAGTGAGATAATGAGATAGCGAGGAGAGCACTTTCCTTACGAAGCTCACCTATAATACTTACTTCACACTAATCTTTTATGAAACGTTAGTACTACCCCTGCCAAACCATCGCGTACAAGTTGCATTCAAAGTACTAAAATTTAGCTCTACCACCTTCATACTAGAGGCTACTATTATAGTCCACCACCCACTAAACCACTTACCACAGTAGGAAAAAGGTATGACAATAGGGAAAAGGTAAGAATGTGTGTATGAATGTTTCAAAAATCTTTATCAATTAATTTATAGCCTGACTATAGTAATAGGAAAAATCTTTTCATATATTCGATAGTTGAGATTTTAGTTTAAGAATATTAAAAATAATTATTGTTACAATAATAAAACGTTTTTCGATATGAATTTCTCCATACAATTTTGACGTGACGTCTTATAATTTGTTGAAGCCGGCTGCACGCACCAAAAAACATGACGTATGTGGCGTTGCGGTAACGCCGTTACCTTTCTTGCAATAGGAGGAAATGAGACGTCACTTTTATTTCGTATAGCTTCATCTCTTTTACAAATGTTGTAGATTGTATTCCTTAACACGCACTTATTAAAATAAATTATAATATTTGATAAAAAAATATTCATCTTTTTTATTCTTGGAATATTAATAGCCTTGTATAAACGAAGCTTACTTGGTTAGTTTTAAAATTAATACTTTTTGATACCATCTAGAAATTAAAAATATAACGCACCATTTACCTATTATTATTCATAATGTTGCTATCAACTGAAAATAAACGTTTTGAGTGGATTGGCAGTTGGTTACTATGGAAATACTAAATAATCAAAAACTAACGATTTCTAAATGTCAAAATTAGACATAAAAGTAATATTACTTTCATGTTTCTATTTTCAAAAAAAAAAGTGTTTGAAAGGCGTGGGTGAGGAGTTGACGGCTGATGAGATGAATGGAAGAAAAATACATACTGCGCCGACCCCAAATAATGGGAACAGGGTAGGAGGATGATATGTTTCTATTTGTATTTATGCGTACAAATAAATATAACTTGATCAATTCCATTGTGATTTCCATTTACCTCCTTCTCTATATCCATACAAAACATCTATCAAACAAATAAAATTAAAAATTCTTTTGAAAAATGCAACCATTCAATCAGTATTATGACGTTGTCACGTTCAACTATCGTCAGTAAAGAGACTTTACAAACAACCACGCAACGGTTTTTTTATATAAAAATTAAAACATTATAATTTTATTGTGTCGTTATATTATTATTATTATTATGTATACAGCGTAGAAATACTTTAAGATAATTACTTAATATACCAAGACGATAAAAAGAAAACAAATATATATATGTACAGGGTAAAAAAATAAGTGTTTTTTTCTTATTACGATAATAAAGAAAATGTAAAAGAATTACCAAGAATTGAGATATTATAATGAAAATAAGAATAATAATAAAATATATCTTTCTTGTAATTACCTATAGAAAATTAGTGTATCATATAATAGTAAAAAAAAATAATTATAATATATTTGCAACTTATGGTACAAGCTTAATTTTGCCAACAATATGAACAGAAATTTGAACCGAAAAAACCTCTAGATAAAAGTGTCACACACATATTACACTTTTAATATGTTACATATTATAAACCCATCTTTTTACTTTTAAGGACATCTATTTATTACTATACAAAATCTATATATTGTATACATACATTTGAGTAGATATAGATTTATTCAGCAAGGAGGTAAGATAAACAGTGACAAACAAATGCAAAACTATTAAGTTTATAAAAACTGAGAAAAAATCATTTTTTCTTCCATACGCGTAATGTTCACAATGTTGATGAATAAACTCAATTTCTTTAACTCTTACGAGAAGTTTTGCGAGCTGACAGAGAGTCGGAGATAGGTAGAAGTAAATCAAAAGAAATTTTCTTGACGACAAAATTCGTATATCACTCTACCAAATAATTCATAAAGTCTAGCAAATGTTTAAAGTATATTAAGTAATTATAACTAACTGCTAGCCACGCAGAGACGATTGAGTTACTAGGGGGATACATATAATTAGCACGGGACCCTCAAAGCCTTTATGATAAAACAACGACTTTTTATACAAATAAGATTCTACACATAAGAAAAACAATAAGTATGTTATGTTATTTAAATAGATTTGACGAATCTTGAGTTATAAATTGTTTGAACTTTTATACCGAGTCCAGAGCATTCCTTTGCGTTGGTTATTATCATCGTCATCATCAAAGCGCCAGCAACTGTGGAATTCGAATCGGATAGTCCATCAAAATTGCTTTAGAAATACGATCTCTACTAGTACTATATTCTTTACACAAAAGTTTTTTCGCTTAGTTTCGAAGCTATTACATAGGCTCACTGTGTTCAGTCAATAACTAAACTAATATTAACTGTAAAACTATCCGTATCTAATTACAGCTCTTTGTGTTTTGGCAGTGATCTTGAAGGAGGCTTAGGATATTTATAATAACGATCATACAATTTCGTCCAAAACAAACATCTTTCTTTTAAAAGTGGCCCCATAAGTTCCGGATTTTTCTTGAGGTCCATGTGAGGAGACCAGTCTTTTCCCACTGGTGGCCATGCCGGAGTTCCTTGAGATGAAGGTTTTCTGTAAAATTATGAGTATACATTATAGCAATAACATTTTTTTTTGCAAATCTTAAATTACTAGTTCTTTTTAAACATAACAATAAAAATACAGAAATTTAGTTACCCCTTCGCTATAAAACTTCGCCAAAGCTCCCTCATAGTACTTTTCATGTTTATATAATCATCTGAAATGTCATATTTTCCAAATAAATTCGTCATAACGCCTTCTAATATTGAGACCGTTTGAGCACAATGATTGGCTCCACGTATATTAGTGTTTGGTACAACTGGCGTATTCTCATCCGTATAAGAGTATTGATATAAATATATCTCACTGTGTCCTGCTTTTACAAGATGACTAACAGCTCTCAATGTTGGACATGCAAAAAAAGTATCTGACATGTAATCTATATATCCCAAAACAGTATTGTCATCTACGGACTTGTTCCCAAAGTAAAATTCCTTAACCAAGTTTGCTACTACTATTTTTTCTTCTATGGTATTAAAATCTAAGTCAGCTGGTAAAAAATATTCAAAATTCCCATTCATTTCTTTTTTCCAAATATCAAAAAATGGCATACGTAGTAGTCCTTCCATATTGGCAAAACCATACAACATAGGTAATTTCGGAAAGTTACCTTTTTTTAATATATTGACCGGGCTATCTTCTAGAAACATTTCTTGTCCATTATCTCGCTCAACACAAGGCGCAAATAGAAATGTCGCATCCTTTCTGTTCAGTAGATTTTCGGAATGCAAAACTTCATAAGGAACTTCTTTAAAATGTTTTTCTAATTCAAATATATCATCTACATTTTTAATTTCTATCAATTTTGCGTATTCTTTTGCGTTTTCTATTGGATCTATTTGAACACTGAAGGGAGATAGGCTGGAACCACTCTCTGGTATGACCTTATTGAACAGGCCTTCAGCTGATTTTGATATCATCAATAGATCAACAGATGCAGATCCAGCACTATAACCAGCTATATTGACATCCTTAGGGTTACCTCCAAAGCTTGCAATATTTTTTTTGACCCAGCTCAGCAGTGCTACTTGATCTTTCATACCAGCATTTCCAGGTATATCTTCTGTGCCTAAACAAAGGAAGCCATGTGCTCCTAATCTATAATTAAATGTTACTACAATAATTTTTTGACTGCTTACTAACTTTTTTGGGGTTGCAAAGTCGCCGAATCCTAATAAAAACGCGCCACCATGTACGTACACAACGACTGGAAGGTTTTTTTCATCTGTTACTGGTGCGTACACGTTTGCTATTAAACAATCTTCTTTCATGTCTTTTGATTTATTAAAAATATCCATGTACATAAATTGAGGGCATATGATACCCTTATCAACGGCTTCCAATATGTCAAGCCAGAATGGTGGAGGTAATGGTGCCTGAAATTTTGATACAATTCTTTTTAAACATAAGGTTAACTATTAAAATAATTGAGTTTTGTATGAAAATATTAATTCCTGTTATTAAATGAAAACACCTTCAGGAAACCGTCTCGCCTCTCTGCCGATAACTGTAACGTATCTCTACCCACTTCAATAAATTTAATATTTTATGTACAATTGTCTAACTTGAGACGAGGGCGATATATATATGGCTGCTTTTGGAAAACCTAACCAACAAAAATCCTGACAAGTAATAGTAACATAATTGTGTAATGTTATATATTAATTTACATTGACAACATATTGTCCTTGACCCTATTATACTTGACCCTTTATTCTATGCCATATTGTTCTTGACACTTCAACCTTCAGTTGCGTGTACAATTGTCCGTTTGAGTATATTGTTAGATATTTTAATGAGTCTCTTATTACGGATTACAATCCTATGTGTATTCATAGTCAAGACTATGTTATCGATTTCAATGTGAAACTACATTCCCAGTATCGTGTTCTCATATAATGTACCCATATAATCATATGTTATTATAAAGGTAATTAATCTGCTATTTACTCAAGGTTATTTTGATACTTTTATAACACACTGTTAAAAAGAACCTAATATATAAGTATTAAAATATCAATTTATTATTTAATATAATATTTATCTGGTTAAATGGATAATGTTACCACAATCTTTAAGTATTTCTTACCTTGAAACGTTGAGTACCGGTGGGAGCTCTTGCGTATGGTATTCCATAGAACACAAAAACATCTTCCTGAGGGTCTTTGTATCCACGTACCGGACCAGATTTTATTAAAACTAAACGTGATTCAACATCGTTGGTGATCTCGGATACGACTGAAGTCATATGATGACATATTGCTAGCAGCAGAATATACAACCGCATTTTGTAACTATTCACTTCATACTCATTCACATTGAGTCAAGAGTCATTGTCAATTATTTAAATGACACTTAATTATGAATATACATATAATAATGTTCTTATTTATTTATTGTTAACTATTTCTTTCAAGCGACTATGTTTGCCCTCTCCACCATTTATAGAACAATATATAACCAGAAATATAAAAATATCCATATATTATTAGTTATTAGTCTTATTTTACAAACCAATTATTATTATTCTTTGCCATAAAAAAATGATTTCTCAAAGTTATAGTAAAAAATATATATATCACGTATTATTTTTTTTTAAGAAATATTTAATGATAAAATTTTGTTCAGTTAGTATTTAGTATTTAAAACTTCTTTCTTCATAGCGTGTATATATATTTTGCTAGCTTATATCATTTTTTTAACCCCATGTATAATGTAAAATACTTTAACGCCAAGTATAGTTAGTAACGTTCGTTTATAATATTTATATCTCACATATTCCTATTATTCTCATATTATTTTATTAGAAGCACATTATTAGTTATAACAAAAACTGACTGCAGTTAAAGGATTAATTAAATAACACTGTTTTAATCTTCGGCTCGATTCATAGAACAATAAAAACACACATCAGCAAGTCTGAGTATTTTGTTTGTATCTCTATTGTACGTAACGTATCAAATATCGATTTAGCTTGGTATCGACATCAAACACATCAATATATACCTGGCAAAAATCATAATATTAGTTTTTTTTAATTACTCTCAACGGGTGTCTGTTCGAATTGAATTGAAAATATAATTTGTGAGTTGTTGAATAATTTTGTTTTTATCGACTTAAATTGGTTCAAATTATCAGAAGATTTTTTGGGTTATACTATACTGTACAATGTATGTTCTATTTAAATAAATAAATGCTATAACGACATAAAGAGATAAATAAACGATATTTATATATGTTAAGAGAAATACGACTAGTAAGTATGTGTGTATAAGTATTATAGTTAAACAAATACAATCAAATTATTAATTTTATCGTAAAATATACATAATATTATGATAATGATATTTAATAAGATTAAAGTGTAAAGTGTGATAAGATATTTATCAATCTATATAGTATAACTTATTTCATCATTCACAACTAAGCGGTTCCTAAATACGTGTTCGCAAATCATTTAGGTCTTAGGAGAATAAATCTTAATAAACAATCACTTTTATTAAGGATGAAGATATAAATATATTCAATTTATTAGATAATAAATTTACATGTTTACTAAAGTGAATATTCACTCAGATATATCACCATTATTAGTAACTTAACGGACAGATATTTCATAATTTAAAGGAAGTAGAGTTAGATTCAAGTAATTAATTATCTTTATTGATTTGTAAACTAAATAAAAAACAATAAAGACTATAATCGAAACAAAAATACTAACGAATAATATAATTCCAAACTCTCTCAATACCTCGCCAAGTATCACAGTACTGGGTCCGGAAATATCAAGCGATTGTCAGTTTCGCGGTCACCTTAAGTCTTCAGGCTGAAGAGCATTCTATAATTATTGCATCTTTATGTATCTTCTATCGCATTTATTCCGAAGTGACCGAAGAGATAGTTAATCTGATTTTTGTTGTGTTCACTCAACATCAGATGACCCGCAGATTCGTTTGACCTTCTTTTAATATAAATCTATTATTAATACCTATATCTACGTTTAATATACAGTGTGCTTGATTAAATATACAAATTAAATATGGTTTAAATTAAAAGCTTAGAGATTGGGACAATAAAAAAGAATACAAAAAGTATTTCCGGGTTCTTTTCATGTTTAATATACAAACGTCGGTTATTAATCAACGCATTAGTGTTTCAAAACAACATTGTCAGCGCTCTCTGAATATGTGTGCTTTTGTAAGATACCGTTTATTTGACAGATAGACTGAATAGTGTTTATGTGTGTATATATTTTTGTCGAAATATATTACACCAGGTGAATATTAGATAATTATTGTAGTAAAATAAATAGGGTTTTGTCCCAAGTCTTAATGTATTTCTAAGGAACGCTATATTAATTTACATTATATATTTATTTAAATAGTTATATATTTATTTAAATAGGACTAACATGGCTATAAATGTTTCATGATATTATCAAACATTAGTTTTGGTTGTGGCATCTTTTCTATGTTTATCTACACTATAAAGTTGGAAACATTGGTTAGGATTAAAAAAAAAAATCACCGCCCCAATAAAGACGATTATATATAGAATGCTTAATTCACCGTGACGGTAACTCAATTGGTAAAGCGACGGGACATTTTCCCAGAGGTTCCGGGTTCGAATCCCTACCCATATCAGTTTATTTTACATGCTATGTTTATTTAAATTAAAAAAAGCTGTGCATATCTATATACGTTTAAAGATATCTTCGAACAGAATCATATTATCTTTAATTGATTGAATGTAGATGTATAAACTCGCGTATATTTATTTAACGTTGTATAAGTAATTCCCAGCATTTGTTTCAGGAAGAAAGCTACTCTATTTTCTATAGTTATACAACTATACGTAGTCTGGCCATAAATACTGTTACAGTCATTACATAGTATAAAGTAAAGTCGCTTTCCGCGTCTGTCCCTATGTCTGTATGTATGCTTAGATCTTTAAAACTACACAACGGATTTTGATGCAGTTTTTTTTAATAGATAGAGTGATCCGAAAGGAAGGCTTACATGTATAATAACATGCTTAATATATAAGAGAACCACTGATAATTTCAAGATTTCTAATGCGAAACAAACATACAAACATTACAAACGCTGGCTGAACTCTACGAGATTGATCATAATAATATACTTAGTATAGTATACCTTAAAAAGTTCTACGAGAAAGTCCACGATGGTTTATCTCTCAGGGATAATCCACAATAGCCAAATTTTATCCTTTACTTTTTACGAAAAATAATGGCTTATTTACGAAGCGATTTTAAGCAATGCAGCATTAGTATTAAACACTAGAACTACGAACTTAAAAAACAAAACTCTTGCAATCAGTAATCACTCAAGAAACTAGTAGATCGTAGTATAAAAATGTTAATTAATTAATATTTATTATTATTAATTAATATATATTTATTTAATCTATACATTCCGTTATACGTGTGTTCAAACAGTCACGTTAAAGTTTGTATACACTGGAAAATAAAACATTTAACAATGAAATCTAAAACTAGGTGTTAGGTAATTAATAATTGTATGAATATTTTTTATTTACCAACAACCCACTTTGTCTGATGTTCCTCGCTCAATCAATGTGTTTAATTATTAGTTTCGGCCTTTATTTCCAAAAAAATAACGCTTTTTAACAAGTGCAAAGAGTTGTTATTAGAATTCAGAATACTAAAAATTCATTATATGAAACAAAAAATATATAAGCGGAATAAACTATACATTAACATGCATCGAACATGATATTTTTATAAGACATATATAAAAAAAAACTATAAATAAGTAAAATTACAATCATTCCTTTATTATAATTATTAAAAAATATATTTTAAATTAATTCTCATCGTCTAATTTAAATTAATTCAAGTAATAACAATAACAAATTACATTCTAGATTGTTTGTGATGGATTACGTGAAAGGAAAACTGAATAATTCCTGTAAATGTAGAGAATATTAACTACTGTCCTCGGCTTTGTTCCTGTAGTAAAGCAGATAACTTTTTGATAAAAATATTGTCTTGTCGGACAATTATGTTTGCTCCATTATCATTCACCTATTTGTGTTTCAACGAGTCAAAATATATTACATAAAATACTACACACACGATTATAGTAGTCTTTTATGATTCTAATTTATTATATATTAAATATTCACCCTAATAAATGTGAATTTAAATTTGAATTTGAATGTAATCTTGAATTTTGAAGTAAAATAATTGTTTAAAGTTTTAATAATAATGTTTTTAAAGTTGATTATATATTATAGAATTTAAACGTTTGTCAAAGTCATATATTAAACATTATTATTATTTCAGACCAGATTTATTCCTGTATTCCAAAAATCTAAGGCGCGTGATACTTGTGGAGCTCACTATGCCTTGGGAAACAAACATCCCGAAAGATAACACATTTAAGCTTAGTAAGTATTACGAACTGACCAACGAGCTATCCTGGAATAAATTTATAGTTAGCTTGTTAGAGGTGGGAGTGAAAGGTATAATAGCAAAATCTCTCTACAACCTCCTTAAAGACCTTGGCCTTTCTAAAACTAGCATTGGTTCATGTCTGAAATGTATTTTAATGGCGGTATTAGTAGGTTTTTGCCAAACTTGGTTAGGTAGGGAGAGGTGCGCAGACAGTGAAGGCGGCCGTTTTTGCGCATCATAAAGGGGCCCTTTAAACCTACATCGGGTCCCTAGTCTAACACATTGTTTGTACTCCTCTCCATGCAACGCGATGGGCCCGGCAGCTGCACGGTGAATCATGGAACACTAAGAAGCATCGTCTCTTCATTGAACGTAATCTGTCTTTTGACATAATTTAAAATGATCTAAATGCTAAACTCATCATGCTTCACAGTAAAAATGGCAAAAAATATAATTTCTTGTTATTAATTTGAGCACTTCAAATTCCCAATTTAAAGGTTTAAAATAACTAAATAGTTATTTCAAAACTAGAAACGACATTATAGTATTCAAGTAAATACTTATACATTCATGTCGTTATATAAAAACGAGGGTGATTGAAGGTCAAACCACAACAAATAAACTCTTTCTAACAGTGGTTCTTAACTAACTATTTGTAAGTTAAATACAAGTTCTTAATTGCGTAATATCCAATTTGAGAAAAGACTGCTTGATGCTATTATAGCTTGACAAATTCAATATTATATAAATTTATAATCAAAGTCAAAGTCAAAGTCAGTATAATATAATTTTATAAAAGATATAAATATTCCTAATTTAATTTGTCTTTTTGTAGTAACTAAAAACGAAATCAGCGAACAAGACGTATATCATCACCAGCACATTATAATTATTCAAATTGTTGACATTCGAAAATACTAGACATGGTATTCAGAAAAAAAAAGGTGAAACATATTCAGTTCTAGCATCTACAAAATCTGTGCACACAAAGACTCGCTTGCGACTTAATTGAATGGAGTATTTAAAATGTTGGTTTATATCATTGAAACCTCCTTGATATGGGTAAAATAATTTGATGATAATTAATACTATGTTCATTTTAATATAGATAGATAATTACTAATTTCTGTTGTAGTCTTCATTATCGGATGATCGACTTCATTTTTATCAAGACAACTTTGACATATATGGTCAAAAAAATAAATTTATAATAATTGCATTAAAATTAACTGAAGATATTAAAATACTCTAAAAAGCAGCATTTCAAATCTTTTAAATCTGTCACGCTCATTGAGACGCTGGATATGACAGATGGTGATTAAAATAAATTAAGTAAATGACTGTAATTGACTTAACCTAAGATGAGTTGAAATAATAAAGAATTAATTTAATAATGTAATATACAAATTATGCGGATAATATTAATATATATAACAATATATATTTTTGTTTGAGATAAATAAAAAGCTTAATGAGCTTTTTATTTATCTCAAAAAGCTGAATATATTACTTTCACTTTAATATATATTATATATATGTAAGTGATTAGTATGTTGTAGATCGAATTAGCAAACATTTTGTTAGGTAATTACAGAATATTTATAAAGTGTTAGACTATTTCATAATAGTAAGCTTGAAAATGTCTTACGTAATAAACTACTTATTTGGTGTAAAATAAGACGGCGGTGTTTTTATACATTATACAATATTTACTTAATCCATTACAATTAAAATGTATTGTTAATATATTTTTTTTTGCAAACAAAGAAAATAAATAGAGTATTAACTGAGTATATTGACAGTTCCACCAATTGTACAGACAAGTAAAAGTACACGTGGGACTTATAAATATACAATGGTAATACCTTAAATAACAAAAACAAATACACGTGTGTTAAAGCAGTTTCGTATTATGTGTTGTAACACACACACGTGTAATAACATACACAACGTACATAATAACACACATTACGAATAATAAATAATCTCTGCATAGAAATTGTCGTAGGTATAATCGTACAGAAAAGAATTGTTTAAATTTCAGTCACTTATTTTTTCTTTTCTAACAGTACAGGTTTTATTTACACAAATATATTATCAATTCAGTATAGATTCATTGATCAACATTTTTAAACATAAATCCAATTGCAGGCGTGTTAGATCTGAATCTGGCAATACTAAAAAAAAAATAGGTTTTTCTTTTTTTTTTATTATTTAAGATGTTAATTAAAGTAGAGAATAAACAGACTACTTATAGAAATGACCTCGATTTATTACTTTGACCGCAGTTCATAAGTGCTTTTTTAGGCAAGCAAATAATTGCAAATAATGCCCAAAGAAATTCATTTTGTTTACTTCTTAATACTTTATTTTAATAATTCGACGAACCTATTTTTCAATAACGCTCTGTGAAAGTATTTATTTATATCTTGTTTACAAAAGAATAATTCTGCAAATATAAGTTGTCGCAGTACCATCATGGACATAAATAAAGGTCAATTTATTTTTAATAAGGAACATAATCCGTACTGATGACATCTTTGAACACACCCTCTTCAGTAGTCTTAAACATTTTTTTTTATTTTTTTTTTATTTAAAAGCCAATAATAAATAGAATATGCGTTTTTATATAATTTACTGTTTGGTTCTACATATATTTTATCTTAGTAATTAGATTTTAGCTTTAAGTAATACTACGATTATTATATGGATGGATGTTTCTTTTTTAGATAGTTCCTTCAAATTATTTTGAATCCTAAAAAAAATCTTTAGATCATTAATTTCAATTAAGGAAAAAACAATATTCTACTTATTAATAAGCTAACTTAACAGTATCTATTATCAGACATTATGTCTAACGGTATGATATTAGTGGTGGTGGTAGGTAGTGCTATTGATATAAGTACCATCTTTTTTCTACTATCTAACTATCCGTGTAACCTACAATCTGAGATTTTTTATGAGATCAGATCGATCAAATCATATTGTTACGATCGTCGGTCAGCATATTTTTGACAATCTGAAATATGTATGTAAAAATACTAATAATCTTATTAAGCATAGTGTTCTACAAATTATTAAATACTGCCTGTTACTTGAATCAATAAAGAGAGTAAATATTTTATGAGGGAATCTATAAAATATTTCAACAAGCACCCAGCAAACGTTCAAGTATTACCATTCAACAAATTTAAGAGAGTAAGAAAAAATTGTGTGCAAACCGATACTATAATATTTTAGTTTATTGTTTTTTTTTTTCAAATAACTAAAATCAGTAGGCCTTCCTGTAGGATTTATTGCTTTGGTTCTAATTATTCATAATTTAACACAATGTATTCATGTATTACTATTGACATTTAATATGGATTTTGACTTAATACTACAGGCATATATTAATATATGTTATATGGCTGCCAGCCAAGAAAACAATTCTAAGAGTTTACACATATTAGTATTTTAAAAAATACCTCATGGATATATGGATAATATCCTTGCTATCCGAGTTCTTTTAATAACTTTGCGCTAATATATCTATCCCTTCCCACAACTCCGTCTGCGTCGATTACAAAATGGCGTTATATAAACGGAACAAAAAGGAATCTACAGGAAACATTAGTTCACAAGCACTAATTAATTTATCTTCATTGACTAAAAAAAGGATTAATATTCGTACTTAATGTAAAAATTATTATTTGCCAGTTAATTCCTAAAAAACAATAAAAAATAATTATTCACAGAATAAAAATTTTGTAACTAAACAAAATAAAATAATAAACTAATACAATTAATATATATATATATATATATATATATATATATATATATATATATATATATATATATATAATTTATAAATTGAAATACACAGATATATAATACTAATAGACATATTATAGAAGTATATAAGTACATATGACATAACATCCATATATTTCTTTATCTTAAATATATATCATTACACAAACATATAAATATATACATACATATGAATATTATAAGAAGAGAAGCATTAAAAAAAGAATTGATCCGGCAGTATGTATTACTTTAAAAGCAAGATTCTAATTATCCAATTAATGTGCTCCCAAATGCTTTATTGGGTATAAATATTAGCAAGTTTAAACAAAAAAATATACACGTCCAGTAATTATCAACCATCTCCACGCCTCATGCACATTAAACAGAGGATTTACGTCTGTTGTCTCTCATTGTGAGCATAATTTGTGTTCGGAATTACTTCTATTTATTTCAATGTTCATTTGATATGCCTCTAATATATATATTACGATAATACATAATATATTTTCTGATACATTTTTTGGAACGTAGTTCCTTATCGCGCGGTGTGCAAGGGGGCCAGACGGTAAAAATTCTTACCAAAAGTTGGCACGACATGTTTTGCTATCTCTCTCTCTCTCTTATAGAAAGCAAGCGAGATATTTTCATTTCTATCATTATTATTTTTGATGCTAAATAGGGATTTACTCGAGCGTTATAGATACCTTTTGGGTTGCAAAGCTTAGAGGATAAAAAGAAAAAAAAATGTTATATCTGTTCATCGGCGGGGGGAGTGTCTATAGATTTTCAAAAAAGTAAAAAAACTGTTGCATGGACATACTTGAGCGCGTCAGATAATGATAGCATCTATGTTCTGTATATTTTTAAAGTAGTGTGTTAATCGATCGTTCTCGTAGTGAGGGTGGTCGTACGTATGGGTTAAAAATAAAAAAATAACATTTAATCGCGTATTTCAGATTTTCTAAGGGGATGTTAAGTGAACCTAAAAGAACCTCTCATCCAATAATCTAATGATTTGGATATAGCGCAATACTCGTGGCCATCATTAGAATGTGCAAAAAATATCGTCATTTTAACATATATACTCTTCTTATTCCTTAATCTGACTTGTATCTGGAGGGATTTGCCTAATGTGACAAAAACATTTTTTTTGTTGGTTTTTTTAATCATCCTAGTAGCCATAGGAAAATTATAGTGATGATACGATTTTTGAAAATAATAAACGAAATTTTATAACCCCTAAAAAATGGTCCTCCTGGCACTGTACACTGGCACTGGCACTGTACACTGGCCAAAACCAGTGTGGGGACGGAGTGAGAGAGTAATAGATAGTGAAAGAGTGAGAGAGGAATAGAAACATGAAGAGGAGAATGTAGGCATAGTGTAGCAGCATATACTAAACATTATCGCCTTTTTATGTTCTGTTGGCTAATTCAGATGCTCAGATTATACATTTTTCCATTTAGTCATGCTCGAATGTCAAGATGACATTTCTTTGTAGTCCTTCCCCTTCTTTACGTCACCATAAATGTCAAATTAGTAGAATATAGACCTTATACCATGTAATTAGCCCATCTTTTCTTCATCTGACGCGTTCAAGATTTTCTGATGATCAATTTTTTTAATAATCTGTTCGAATCCCGAAATCCCCTACTCAAAACTCGAAGTATTCCCTCCTAAAAGTATTACTTCCTACTACTTTCATTTTAAATACATAGTTGTCAAAATTTATAAAAAGTATGTGTGTCTGCATGGCAATGGCAATCACGTAATAGGTACCATGCAAATCTTATTCTATACATGTAATTAATCTCTAGAGGAGTAGTCTTTATACATTGAAAATATTTAAAAAAATATACCAGGATGTGAAGTGATAACTAACAGAATCCATTTTCAGCATTTAAAAAATCTTTGTCTGTTAATCTGTTTGTCTTTTAGTCGTGCACACAAGACGAAAAAAAAATATATTCAAAAATTCATACACCTTTATATAAGCAAGAAAACCCAAACCAATGTTTTTTCATTTTGTCTGTTCGTCTGTATGTCTGTATGTTTGTGCACGCTGATCTCAGAAACGGATTAATCGATTTGGATGCAGTTTTAGGGAATATATTGTCATGGAATTCACTTAACATTTTGTTTTTTTTTTCGACAATTAATTAACAAATTAAGAAGTTAATAATCTCTTATTGTACCATTGCTGTTTACCAATTTGAAGGTTTATAGTTTTTACATACATTGTTAAGTACAAAAGGTACGTTTTATCAACATCGAAATTTACGAAGTCGCAGGCACAGCTAGTAGATAAATATAATCAAGTATAAACAAGTAAAAAATATAAAAAAGATATAGATATCATTCATCAATATAACGTATTTTGTTTCTGTAATAATCAGTAATGTGACTTATACTCATAAGTGTCACTGCCATTTATTAAAATGACAGTGAAATATGGATCCCATGCGTGAACTGTGTTGCACACTCACAGCTTAGTATATACGAGCGTATATAGCATAGTCAAATACAGTATAGCGTTTACAAATAAATGATTATTTACTCTGTGGTACAAATGTACATTTACACTGTTGTTTGCTTTTGTCAATAATTGTAATATGATTGTGATGATAGGCTGATTAATTATCTTAACCATAATGTAGTAATAACAAGAACGTGTTATGTCAACATCGTCATAGAATCCGTTGTTTAAAGATGTACCCTGTTGTGTAACCGGATATAACTAGATATATTACATTTAAACATTTCTAAATTTACACATTTTTATTTCATAGACGTTTTATGTAGAATAAAGGCTTAGTATAGGATATAAGATCACTTTGATGTTGTATGATTTTTAGGAATTGGGTATGACAGAAAAAATATATAGAGAGGAGATCGCCTTTTTTCTTTGCATCCTTTATACTATTCGACAATTATTAGTTTTAGAGATATATCGATCTTAAGTTATGCACAAATGTAAGTCATAAAAACTTCTTTAACGTCCCCGGTACTTTAGGAAGGGCAGCCCATACATATAAACTCTTCTAAGCAACTTCAGTCTGTTTGTTGGTCTTCTTCGGCGACCAGGTTTTACCACTTCGGCTCTTTTAGGTTACAAAACAGCGGTACCGCGGCTAAGGGCTGCCCTCATTTCACATCTCCGGATTTATTAAAATTCTTTAGGGTTGGAACTTAGAAATATAATATTATATTTGTATGGCTTAATTTTGTATGTACTAACTAATTAGTGAAAATGACTCTGAGTCACTCTACTCTACTAAGGGTCAGCGCGGGCTAGGGGTAATATTCATAGAAAGAGGACACCTACCCATGCACCCATAGACAACATGAAACCACTTCAATGAGATCTTTTTTTAATCTAAATTCATAGGTCAGTGAAGTGAAGCCATCCCATAATAAATGTTGAGAATGGATTATATTAAAAAAATATTATAAAGATGTATTGATATGCAGTAAATATCATAAAGGCACTGGGACCTTTATAAAAGATTTTCAATAAAAATGATTTCTGACCTAGCCAAACGATAGGAAAGTCCAGTTTCCAAATTAATAGAAAATTTATAGGAAGGAACTATTGATTAATAATTAGTATTACTTAAATATATATATATTTAGATATAGAGATATCTCTATAAACATCAATGTCAAATGTCAAAAAAATAAAACCTGGTAAATAAACAAAAATATAAAAAACAGGCACATTAGATTCACCGTTGAGCAGTCGACCGGGACACATGTCCCTTTTACCTGCTCCGCCTATTCGCGCCACCTACCTGGGCCGTCACGCTGACCGCCCAGCCACCTGCACCGACCACCTGCACCGACCGTTCGTACACCTGCGCCAGTCAAGATAACGACCTCCATTGTGTGCAAGCCAGCGGTGTGATTGTGTTTGTGTGTGAGTCATCGCCGCAAGCACACCTGCGGGCCGGCGAGCCTGCATAGAGGTCCAACAAGTCCGACGTCGCCCTAGTTAGGGTACGAAACGGAATTCACAGACTTCGTCGTAATAGCCTGCGTCGTGTAAGTACACAGTCGTTAGGGTATTAGGCACATCTATGTCACCTACTGACAGAGATTCGATAGGGTTCACGTTAGGCACTCGCCTCCCTGCTCACGCAGGGAGGACGGCTCATATCTCCGGGCTCCACCATGGACCCCAAATCCGCGGCGGAACCCGAAGATCTGTCCAAGTCGCAGTTCTTTGGTTGGGTCCACGGAATTGCGCCTGAATTATGCCTGCGCTACTCTGTCTTGTTAGGCATCGAGTCTCCGCCATCGACCTCGCGCGCCGCGATCGCGACCGAGAGCACCTCCGACATGGAGGTCGAGGCCGCCACTCCTACGGACCAGACGGCCTCGGTAGTAGTCGGGGAGTTCGTCCCCTTCCTCGGACGCTGACGAGGACGACGGTTTCACGACCGTGCAGACCAAATCGGCCAAGAGGAAGGCGACGAAAGCGCTCTCCTCGAACGTCCCGCGAAAACGGGCCTCAAAACCCGCTAGTAGCGAACCCGCGTCGCCCGACCGTTCTTCGGGCCCGGGCCCGACTCGCGAACGCGCGCCGATCGCGCCCGAAGCGCCCGCGTCCGCGTCGCCGTCGTCCGCGCCTTCAGCGCCCGCGGAGGCACCTTCAGCGCCTGCGCCTTCAGCGCCACGGAAGTCCCCCGCGCCGCCGCCGCTTTACATAAGGGACAAGTCTAAGTGGGACACTCTGTCCGCACTTATGACGGAGCACAAGCTCCATTTCACGTCCGCCCGAAATACCGCCGACGGTATCCGCGTTCAAACCGCGTCTTCGTCGGACCACCGTGGTCTGACTCGTCTCCTCCGCGAACGTGGTTACGGATACCACACCTACGCGCTAGAGGATGAACGCCGCTTAACGGTGGTCATCCGAGGGCTCCCCGTGGAGCTCACTACTGAGCGGATTTTCGAGGACCTTAAGTCCCAATCCTTCCCCGTCATCTCGGTGCACCGCATGTACCGAGCGACCACTAGGGTCCCGTTCGATCTCGTTCTCGTCCATCTCGAGCTTTCCCCGGAAGGAAAGCAAATTTTTAACGTTAAGGCAGTCTGCCAACTCTCCGGCCTTAGGGTCGAACCTCCACGCGGTCGCGGTTTTCCTGGTCAGTGTCATCGCTGCCAGCTCTATGGGCATTCCCAACGTTTTTGTCACGCGCGTCCAAGGTGCGTCAAGTGCCTGGACGACCACGCGACAGCCGACTGCTCGCGGAAGGGACCGGTCCCTGAGGATCCTCCCAGCTGCGTCCTGTGCGGACAGAAGGGCCATCCTGCGAATTATCGCGGGTGCCCCAAAGCGCCGCGCAGGACACAGCCGGCAAGGCATCCTCCTCGGTTCGCACAGCCTCCATGGGCTCCTCTAGCCCCTAGGAGGCCCGCGGCCCCTCAGGCATCCCAGGCCCCTCAGGCACCCGCGAACGCGATCGCGAACGCTTGGGTGAAGCCTCCGAGGATTATCCCACAGCCCGTCCCCCAGTCGTTGCCGCCGCCGCCGGTTCGTAACTCCACCGACGGAGTTGCGAGTTCGCTCGCGTGCGTCACGAGCCTCTTCGGTGTAATAGACATCGAAGAGCTCCTAGTCTTTTCGAATGAAATGAGGGATTCCGCGCGGAACCCTCCCGCGAGGATGGAAGTGCTCCTCAAGCACGCCGTCCTAATCAAATCGATATACGAACACACGATGTCAACATGATGACATCGCGTGGAAGGGTAAAACCTCGCTCTCTGACTGTCGCTACATTCAACGCGAACGGGCTACTTAAGCAGATAGATCTAGTGCGCGACTTCGTGGTCACGCACCAGATAGACGTCCTGTTAGTACAAGAGACCTTTCTGAAGCCGTGTAATCGTGATCCGCGCATCGCAAATTACCGTCTCGTTAGGAACGATAGGGCAACCGCGAAGGGGGGAACCATCATCTACTACAGAAGGTCTCGTCATTGCACTCCGCTCGATCCGCCCCAACTAGTCAACGTAGAAGCGTCATTATGTCAGGTGGGTATGACCGGCCATCAGTCGATCGTACTAGCATCCGTCTATCTTTCTCCCAATAAAGCCTTAGTTGAGAGGGACCTTAAGTCCTTACTCCAATTAGGTAACGCAACCATTCTGGCCGGCGACCTAAATTGCAAACATCCCCGCTGGAACTCCACTGTCGCAAACAGTAGAGGAAATCTCCTTGATAGGCTAAGTTACAAGGCTGGTCTCGACTTCGAGATCACCGCGCCTTTGAGTCCCACGCGATACTGCGACACAGACTTCCGACATGACAGACCCGACGTGCTCGACATAGTACTCTTGAAGGGCGTGACACTCCAGTTACGTTCTATCGAGACGCTATCCGAGCTAGACTCTGACCATCGACCGGTCCTATTTCAGCTAGGACTTCCTCCCCTTAGGGAACCCGCGACCAAAACAATTATTAACTGGACGAAGCTTCGAGAGCAACTCCATTCCCCCGTACCAGCGCACCTCGACAAAATTCCCGACCAGCTTACATCGGTCGAGGACGCTGTCTCAGCCGCGACTAACTTCACAGAACATTTGGTAGACAGCATAGGAAAGTCCTCGAGGGAGGTCCGAGTGAACTTCGAGGGTTACCGAGCACTCCCTCCGGACATTAGACTTCTCATCACCCGTAAAAACGCCGCGATTAGAGCCCATGACCGATACCCGACAGATGATAACCGACGGAGGCTGCGCCGTCTTCAGAGGGAGTCGAGACAAGCTCTCGACGACTTCAGAGATAGCGGCTGGGATAGGACGCTAGCGACGCTCTCTCCAACACACCAGGCATTCTGGCGGTTGCAGAGAGCGTTGAAGGCGGACACTGTCTCAGATATGCCTCCCTTGGTTGGACCTAACTCCGCCATCGCGTTTGACGACCCTGACAAAGCTGAGTGCTTAGCCGACAGTCCAGTGCCGTCTGTCTGCTCAATCCGTTGATCGCGATCATGTCGAAATAGTCGACAAATCGGTCAATATAATGTGTTCTCAGCCACCGGCCGGTCCGCCAATCAAGGAAACGAACCTAGACGAGGTGACGTCCATAGTTAGGGCGCTTCACGTCAAGAAATCGCCAGGTCCCGATAGGATCACTAACAAAGTGATAAAGCTTCTTCCGCCTCCTTTAATTTACCTATTGGTTACCATTTTTAACGCTCTACTGGCCGGTTGCTCGTTTCCGGCCCAGTGGAAAGAGGCCATAGTGATAGCGTTCCATAAGCCGGGCAAACCCCGGCATCTGCCTAGTAGTTACCGTCCCATTAGTCTTCTTAGTTCCTTAGGGAAAGTATATGAGAGAATCATCCTCTGTAGACTTAGATCGGAAGTCGAGAGACTCAAAATCATCCCAAATGAGCAGTTCGGCTTTAGAGCCAACCATTCATGTTCCCATCAGGTGCAACGCCTCACGGAGCACATACTGATAGGGGCCACTGTGAGGGCCAAGAAGCATAGGACAGGAGCGCTCTTCCTCGATGTAGCTAAGGCGTTCGACAGGGTCTGGCACAATGGACTGGTGTACAAGTTATACCAGTTCAAGGTGTCGGACAGACTCGTACTCATCATACGGGACTACCTGACGAATCGCTCCTTTCGCTACAGAGTGGAAGGCGTCTTGTCAACCCCCCGCCCCATCAGGGCGGGTGTTCCCCAGGGTTCAGTTCTCTCGCCCATCCTCTATTCCATCTACGCTAGCGATATTCCTAGACTAGATCTAAAGTGCACCTTGCCATGTACGCGGACGATACCGCGCTTTACACATCCTCTAAGGATCACTGGGAGATATACCAACGTCTCCAATCCGCAGTTGACTCCCTTGAGAGTTGGCTGCGGAAATGGCGGATCGAGGTAAACCCTGAGAAGAGCGTTTCGGTGCTCTTCGAACGGGGCCCCCCAAGGATCCTCCCGCGAATCAAACTCTTTGATAAACCGATACCTTGGAAAGACGAGGCAAAATACCTAGGAGTAACGTTAGATAGAAAGTTAGTTTTCACTGCGCATATTAGGACCGTTCGTAGCAGAGCGGCCTACATATTAGGTCGTTTATATCCGCTGTTAGGCAAGCGGAGTAAAATGTCCCTTCGCAATAAGGTGACACTTTACAAAGCTTGCATACGTTCCGTCATGTCCTATGCGAGTCCCGCTTTTGCGCACGCTAATCTGAAACCCCTTCAGGTGATTCAGAACAGGTTTACACGGATTGCAACCGGGGCGCCGTGGTTCGTACGCAACATCGATCTCCATAGAGATTTAGACCTTCCGACCATCGCTCAGTACTTCAAGGGGCTTTCCCAAAAGTACTTTGAACGTGCTGAGCGACACCCGAACCCACTGGTGGCTGACGCCGCAGAGTATAGACCACGTAAGACTACTTTAGTCAGAAAAAGAAGACCCAAGTCGGTACTCGTTGACCCCGACGACGCGTTCACAGTAGGTAATAACGTGTACGCGTAGGCATAATTGACACCACACAACATACAGACACACACCGTCTGTACCGGTATAGACGAGGTCCCAACTGAGTAAGTGCTCCGTTGCTCCGGCGTTCTGCCGTCGGAGGACGCTAGTGTCCAAATTTCCTTAGCTTCCCTCCTGACTAACGACGCCCCGAGCCGAGGTCCGTGTCTCAATCTGAGACGCCCTCGGGACGTCGTTCCCCATGGGGGCCCATCTGGCCCCCCCTTTTTAAGGGTGGGTCTCCTGACCCACCCGCTCCCCCGGTGACGCTGTAATAGCCAACAGGGCTAACAGCATAGACAGACAAAAAAAAAAAAAAAAAAAAAAAAAAAAAAAAAAAAAAAAAAAAAAAAAAAAACAAAACAGGCACATTATATGGTAAAAAAATTAGTATTGAGTAAATGCTTCAAAACCTTTTGATTTTTACTTCACCATCCATCTATGACAAGATGGAATCCCAGAGATCGCAGGTTTGAATCCTACTTCGGACGATGTGTTTTATATTATTAGTTTATTTTACAATTACGTAAGTTGCTAGAAATAAAATAAATACAATAATAAATGATTACTCCAGACAATTCGAGCTGAGAGTAAAATCAAGTTTTTGTTTAGACTATGCTTACATAATTTGGTAAGTGACGTACAGTCAGTACAAGCAGCTAATACAATAATATAAATTAAATCTAGGAACAGAAAAAATTACATTAGGATCATCCTTTTTTATGTTGTCTATTAGATCTTCTTTATAAAGGGGAAAAGGTTAAAAGACTACAACAGCAACAGCTAGATAATTAATTTATAGTATTATAAAGACGAAAGAAATATATATATATATATGTAGAAATATATATTTTTTTAATTATTCGTTTTAACATTGAAAGATACCACAACTGAAATAAAAAAAAAATATATTGATAAACATGCATAGACTCGTTAAGTTTAATAAAATTTATACACATTCATACTTTTATACACATTTTTTAACAGATTTTGGACGAAACTTCTGACGGGATCTAATTCTTTTCATAATTAATTTTCAATTTATTCAGGAGAGTTATAAAAGGAGAAAGTTATAATATAGCTTTTCCCTACGTCCTGCATAGTTCAAGAAAGTGCCATTTTATTATATATAGCACCCCTTAAAAAAAGACAGTCGTGAATGACAGCCTTTATATATTAGACTAAGAATATAAAATGTTAGGTAGTTAAACTAACGACAGCCATCTCTATGTCACTAAATGCGCATTTCCTGTCTCATTTCTGAATGTAATAGGTCTGTGGAATGAATTCTATTTATTACGATATTGGCATTGTTTAAAATTGGTATTGTTTAAAATAAACGCTCGGAATTAGCATAAGATAGACATTAATTGTATAAATTGAACAATAAATTATTAACGTAATTATTTGTTTTATGTGAATAGGAAATGTTAATAGTTTAATATGTAAAAATATATATAATTTTTATGTTATTCTACTTATATTTAACTTTGCATATCGACGTTCGGTTCAAAAACAGCTTGTCTTTCGACATAGGCCTCCTCTAAGTTTTTCCATTTCTCCCTGTCTTTTGCTACTCGGATTCATTCTGGACCAGCCACCTTTTTTATATCGTCCTCCCATCTTTTAGTTTGTCTCCTTTGGTTTCTTTTATCATCTCTTGGGTACCACTCTGATACAATTCTCGTCCATTTTTCTTGATTTGTCCTGTGATTTTTCTTGATTTGACATGTGTCCTGTCCATCGCCATTTCAGTGTTTGATATAATGAATTTGCCTGTTTGAATTGTGTTTTGTTTTTAATTTCTGTTAGTCTAACTTTATCTTTTCTCTTGACTCCAATAACACTCCTCTCTATACTATTTTGTCAGACACTTATTTTATTTGTTAAGTTTTCTGTTAATGTCCAAGTTTGACAGCTTGACAGCGATACGTTAAACATGGCAGAATGCACATATTGTAGACTTTCCTTTTTGCTTTAGTTGGCATGGTCCTATCCTTCATAACTTCACTTAGTGACCAGTATTTTTTCCACGTATTCGTATCCTTCTAACGAATTCCTTATGCGTGATTTTCGTAGGTGATATTAACTGTCCTAGGTATACATATTCATATACATATTTTATTTCCTGCATGTTTACTGTGATCTTTTGGGTCTTTGAGGAATTAGTCATAATTTTTGTTTTTGTTATGTTCATTGTTAGTCCTGCTACTGCACTCTGGTCCGATAACTGTTGCAGCATTTGTTGTAATGTTCTAGGACATTCAGAGAACAGTTTTAGGTCGTCTGCAAAACATAGATGACTTAGATATTCGCCGTTCTGGTTCTTTCCATTCTAGGGTTTGTCTTACTTAAAATATGTAATATTTCCTTTGTTTCGCTCTTCTTTTAGTTTTAGTAGTAAAGCCTTCCTTTTCTCCAGAGTTTCTCTAGAGTAGTCCTCTGTAATATATAAAACTTTCCATTTTTTCTTGTTCTTAAGTATTTCACTCTTTTTCCATTCATTAATAAAAGACAAGAGAGTAGGTCTCGGTTTTACTTGGTTTGTTATTTTCTCGATGCGATATATTTTGTTAATGTCATTATCTTGCAAAGTAATGTCTAATTCTTCTTGAGATTTTTGCTACGTATAATAAATCAGTTCTGTTGTAGATTTTTCACCCTGCTTCAATTCGTATATTTTTATATGTTGTTGCTTTTCTTGTCTCGTTCGAGATCTTTTAATTTATTTTCCAATTTTTCTACCTTCATCTTCAAACTTCTATTTTCTTCTAGTACTGGTTTTAATTTTTCATCCATTTTTTCCATTATAGTATTGGTTATGGACTCGGTTTGGTTTTACATTTCAATTTTCATTTTTTTGAATAAAAGTTGAAATTGTCCATGTTTGCATGTAATGGAACGCAATAGTAGAGATTTTAATTATTCGTTGGCAACACTGCAAGCGTGACGTTCGTAGATCTTGACACTGACCGTTATAGTAAATGATGTTTGTCAGATCAGAAGTGCCAACCTGAATGAGTAAACCATATAAGAATAAAATATGGCAACTAACTTCCAAATTCTGTCGGATTTTTCTATCTTTGTTTTATTGCCGGTGACAGTAATTACACAACGACAATTTCTTAAATCACTTTTTGACTCCAAGTTAATCCTTTAGAATGAATACGTTTCTTAAAACTCTGGTTGTAAGTATTTTATTTTGAGTTTTGTTTCGGAGCGGGACTGTGTTGATGTTTATGTCACAATTTCCGGAACCGGAACCGGAACCTAGAGAAAAGTAGGAAAAAATAAATAAAGCATATTTTAATAATAAGAGAATATAAACCCGAACTACATGGAAATATAATTTTAAAAACTTGTAGAACAAATGTTATTGGGATTTATGAAGAGGGGCTGCCTGCAAGAGGTGACCAATTAATTGGAGGCATATAGCATATACAGGACTATTTCCTGTAAATGCTATATGCCTCCAAAAAATCGAATAAAACCTGTTCATAAAAATGTATAATAAATTGTTGGTATTAAAATATTTAACAATAAATTTCCGCTTATGTAAATGTTATTTTATATAATACTCAGACGGCGAAACATTATTTTTATTTGATGTTATTATTAAAATTGTTATTTTAAAAGCGTCAGACTTAACATAGGTTTATTAGGGTCATAAACCTGGGTGAAAGACCTTGAAATGAGAGTCGACTAAAAGTAATGACGTAGTATAATATTATGACGAGGAGAGATGATCAAGTTTTAGACATTATAAGATTATTAAACTTATCTGTAAGATAGATAAAAAAACTTGTGTGTTTTTATGAAACCACCGTAAAAGTGAAACTTTTTTTCACATTATAGACATTTAACTAAAAATTTTCGGAATAATATTCCATTAAGGGTATAAAAATTGCTTCATCAATCTTAATTTTATACTTAGAAAATGGGAATGATAATGGGAAATGATAAAAGTAGACTAGGTCTCCAACTAATATTTTTATTGAACTCTGTGTCTTAGAGTACGACATACATAATACTTAACAATTATTTAGATGATATACACATATTAAAACACTGAAAACAATATTTTATAATCGTTGAGTCATTTTGATCCGTTTTTCAATTATTTTCAATCATTCTATTATCAATTCCATCTTCATCATGAATTTCACAGTTTATAAATGTAACCAATATTTTATGGTAACTAAAATACGTGAACAGTGACTTACATTCGATTTTTTCAATGTATCTAGTAAAAACCGCATCGATACGAGCGCCTTTCACTTTATCACTACTCCGCGGCCGACCGTCACGCGACATGCAACACACAGACGAAAAAGTTTGAGACGATGTAATAAAAGTTTTACTTTAAAAATAACTATGCTTTCTAATATATATAGCACTAGTCAAAGAAAACTTAGTCATTTCAAAACGAGTTTTAAAATCTCTGAATAATCATTATGTGACAACTAAAGTATTGAGCAGTTAAATTTTAATACGCTATTATTAGCTTCAGATGTGTCTATCTATCCAACTCTGCAACGGATAATTTGAACCTCATTTTGAACAATTTTGAAAGTTTCGGATTACTTTGAATTTTTACGTACCTATCATGGACGGATAACAATACAATACATTAAACAGTTCGTCCCGTTAAAGCCAGGATATCCAGGATAAGCTATTTTTAAGTAAAATACTGATTTTGGAACAAAAGGACAACATTAATTATTGAACACAACAAGGAAAAGCAGACAAATTCGCCAATCGGAAAAGTGTTCTTTTTTCAAATTTGTAATTCCAGTGCTTAATATTAAAACGATATCCATGAATAACAACACCTGGAATGAAACCAGCGAGATATTCCACGTAGAAGGTTATATCTCGAGAAATTAATGGTTTAGTCTCTCGTGTCTGTAATATAACTAGGCAAAGTCAAACCACTGCCATAAACAGTGTGGCTAAAATAATTATGAAATGTATTGATTTATTTATTACCTACTAAAATGTATAATACTAAGTGTTTTATGTATATTCATGTATTTTACAGGTTTAGTTGGTTCTTAATAATCAAATACAATATGTACAAACCAGAATTAATACAAATTAATAAAGAGGTTAATAACAGGTTTTAATTACATGTCTATCTTTAGTAAGTAGTTAGTTTATAGATACTGCTGTTTTTAGTATATTGATACTGCTTTAGCGACAGTTCTGAATTAATAAAAATTGACAAATATGAATACGGTTCTTTACAAATGTATTAACTGAATACAATCACCTATTTAATTATTACTATCGATAAACATGTATTATGTATCATCCAGTGTTTACAATGAGATAGTATATAATAATATTGATATTCATTCAAATGAAACAATGCATGTTAACTAACACCTTTATATTTCTCTACACATATAATTTTATGAATATTTAGTCTGTTTTGTGTAAGGGCCATATCACATGCTGTTTAAATTAGCGGTAACTTTGACTTTTATTTAGCTTTTTTGTAACATTATTGTATTTAATTTATTTTGCTGATTCACGTAACTTTTCACCGCGGCTGGATTTTGTACTTAAATTCCGAAACGCTACTAATTTATTATTATAAACCTTTATTGCTGATACCAAACATATACATAATTATACAAATTTAAACTACATATCATACATCGGATAACACGGTTTAGTGATCAGCGTGTCCTGTGACACATAGGCCTCTTCCAGCTTCTTCCAATCTTCTCTATTTCTGGCTATTCTTGACCGAATTGTTCCCCCAATCTTCATAATATCATCGGACCATCTTTTTACTTGTCTACTCCTTTTCCTTTTACCGTCCCGTGGTTGCCATTCCGTTAACATTTTTGTCCATTTCATTCTACTATCTCTTGTCATGTGTCCTGTCCATCGCCATTTTAACTGCCTTATTTTGATTATTATGTCTTCCACTTTTGTTATTGCTCTGATATCTTTGGCTCTCTTGCGGTCCCTTAGCGTAACACCCAACATACTCCTTTCCATGCTTCGTTGACACGTCCTAATTTTTAGAAGATGTTTTTGAGTTAATGCCCAAGTTGGACATCCATATGTGAGACATGGTATGACACATATGTTAAATAATTTCTTCTTGGCTGTTACGGAAAAGTGTTTGCTTTTAAATACCTCTTTGAGTGACCATTACCTTTTCCAGGCACAAGCCACCCTTCTATCAATTTCTAAATTTGTCTGGACTTTGAATGATATTAGTTGTCCTAAGTATGTATAATTATTAACGTATTCAATTTCTTCGCCGTCTACTGTTGTGATTATTTCTTGTCTATTTGTCATTATTTTTATTTTTGTTTTATTCATGGCAAGACCAGATATTCTGCTTGCCTCTGTCAGCTGTTGTAACATAATTTGAAGAGTGTTGGGGTTATCAGTTATTAGGACTAGATCGTCCGCGAATCTTAAATGGTTCAACTTTCTACTGTTTATGTTTACGCCAAATTTATCCCACTCAAGGTCTCTAATAATACGCTACTAAACTGCCCACTTATTATATTAAAGTTATTTTGTAGCCATTATTCATTCCGTTTATTGTAGTTAAAGTTTGTGTTATATTATAAAGACATAAATTACATATTACATTATTTATTTTTTATAAATATTGTTTGAGAAATGAGACGGAACCCCACCTATTTAACTACAATAATTATGTAGTATTCACCAAGTGTAATATATTTTGTGAAATATAAACAAACATTAACATTACTCAGTCTGTCTGTCACATAACCGATATCTCACAAAAGCACACATATTCAGAGAGCGCTGAAAATGTTGTTCTGAAACTCTAATGCGTGGATTGATACTCGTAAATGACGTTTGTATATAAACATGACATAAACCCATCCAGAGATACTTTTTGTAATTTTCATTTTTTTTTGTGAATTCAAAGCATAAAACACGTATTGGGGAACCACTATGTTTATAATAATAAAATAAGCGATATATATTGATAAATATTTTATCAGACTATGCACTTTAATGTTATTAAATATCGTTATCAAAATATTATTTAAATTTTACAACAAAATAATATTCTGATTATCATTGTTTAACCATAATACTTATATACACACAACTTTAAATAGGAGTTTATTGATGGAAGAAGTTTTAAACACAAAATACTAATTGTGAAATATTTCCTAATTAAATATATGTTATCTACGTTATATAAGTTTTTAAACGGATATGTAGTATTTGAAAATATTTATAAACGTGTATAGCCATGTTAGGCTTATTAACATTTATAATATAGAATGAAAAATAAACCGATACGGGCAGGGATTCGCTATCTAGCGAATCAAGCAGGGATCAAACAGGGATCGCTAGTTAGCGATACGGTAGCTCAGTTGGTAGAACGACGGGACGGTTTCCCAGTAGTCGCGGGTTCGAATCCCTGCCCGTATCGGTTTATTTTTCATTCTATATTTATATAAATATTAAAAAGATATGTAGTACTTTATGATATTTACTTTGTTAATGAAGTACTTTACACAAAACTCAAAAGAAACAATAGTTAAAAATATTTGGTCTGTTTTAAACACAACATAAAATTACTTAAAGGATTAGAATTATATTTTGATCCAAAATTTTCTAATTTTAGACATAATTACAACAGAACAAAATATTATACGCATTTAATGAATATTACACCCAAATAATGAAAGTTTGACTAATCAAATTATTTTTAACATGTAGTATTCCTTTCACCCTGGGAAATTCTCTTTTTTTGTTCTAAAAAAACAAAGTATAATTTTTATTAAACTTTATTTTTATGATTTTTTTATTACAGACTCAAAAAAAAACATATAAATACTGTAATTAATAATAAATAGATTTGTAAAAAATATAGATATGATATAAGTCTGTAAGTTGAATAGAGGGCAGACAAAATCGCTCGCAAAAAATAGTTAGCATTAAATTAAAAAGAAAAGTATTATCTATATTGATAATGAAGTGTGATTACAACACCGACTCTTCATTAGACTCTGTATGAGCTGTTAGTACGGATTGAGATGTCAACAGTTTCAAAATGCGGTTGTATATTCTGCTTCTAGCAACATGTCATCATATGACTTCAGTCGTATCCGAGATCATCAACGATGTTGAATCACGTTTAGTTCTAATAGAATCTGGTCCTGTACGTGGATACAAAGACCCTCAGGAAGATGTTTTTGTGTTCTATGGAATACCATACGCCAAAGCACCCATCGGTACTCAGCGTTTCAAGGTACAGAATACTTTAAAATTATTGCAACATTATTCATCTAACCAGATAAATATTAAAGTATAAATTGGTATTCTGATGTATAATGTATTTACATTAGTTGATTTTTTACAGTGTTTTCCTTGTATATCAAAAGTATATTAAAGTAACCTCAACAAATTAATCACCTTTACATATGACTTAGTGAGTACATTATATGAGAACATGATATTAGGATAAAGTTTCGTATTGAAATGGATACTACAAGACTATGAAAATACATCGTATTATTATCCGTATTAAAACGACTCATTAAAATAGATAAAAATATACTCAAACGGACAATCAATATATCACTAGAGGTCGCGGTGTCAGGAATAAAATGGCATACGATGTTATCAGTCTAATCTGTTACTATTAACTGTCATTTCTTTTTTCATTTTAATTTTTAGGTTTTCCAAAAAAGTCTAATAAAAATCGACTTCGTTCCGACTAAGACGATTGTACAAAAAATGCTAAATTTATCGAAGCGGGTAGAAATGCGGTACTTTAATTAACAGAGTGGTGTGACAATTTTTCAGAGTTGTTTTCATTTAAAATCATTACTTACCATTTCCATAAAAAAATAAATAAGGTTGAATTATAATCTTACATTCAAAAATAATTTTATCATAAATTTCAGGCGCCAGTACCTCCACCTATCTGGGTCGACATCTTGGAAGCAGTTGATAAGGGTATAGTATGCCCTCAATTCATGTACGTGGATATTTTTAACAAATCAAAAAACATGAAAGAAGATTGTCTAATTGCAAACGTGTACGCACCCGTAACAGATGAAAAAAACCTTCCAGTCGTTGTGTATGTACATGGCGGCGCGTTTTTATTAGGATTCGGTGACCTTGCAACCCCTACGAAGTTAGTAAGCAGTCAAAAAATTGTTGTAGTAACATTTAATTATAGATTAAGCGCACACGGTTTCCTTTGTTTAGGCACAGAAGACATACCTGGAAATGCTGGTATGAAAGATCAAGTAGCACTGCTGCGATGGGTTAAGAAAAATATTGCAAGTTTTGGGGGTAATCCTAATGATATCACATTAGCTGGTTATAGTGCTGGATCTGCATCTGTTGATCTATTGATGATATCAAAATCAGCTGAAGGCTTATTCAATAAGGTCATACCAGAGAGTGGTTCCAGCCTATCTCCTTTCAGTGTTCAAATTGATCCAATAGAAAATGCAAAAGAATACGCAAAGTTGATAAAAATTCAAAATGTAGATGATATATTTGAATTAGAAAAACATTTCAAAGAAGTTCCTTATGAAGTTTTGCATTCCGAAAATCTACTGAACAGAAAGGATGCGACATTTCTATTTGCGCCTTGTGTTGAGCGAGATAATGGACAAGAAATATTTCTAGAAGATAGCCCGGTCAATATATTAAAAAAAGGTAACTTTCCGAACTTACCTATGTTGTATGGTTTTGCCAATATGGAAGGACTAATGCGTATACCAATTTTTGATGTTTGGAAAAACGAAATGAATGAGAATTTTGCAAATTTTTTACCTGCTGACTTAGATTTTAATACAGCAGATGAAAAAATATTAGCAGCAAACTCGATTAAAGAATTTTATTTTGGGGACAAAAAAGTAGATGACAATACTGTTCTGGAATATATTGATTACATGTCAGATATTTTTTTTACATGCCCAACATTGAGAGCTGTTAGTCATCTTGTAAAAGCAGGACACAGGGAAATATATTTATACCTATACTCTTATACGGACGAGAACACCCCAGTTGTACCGAACACTAATGTACGTGGAGCCAATCATTGTGCTCAAACATTCTCAATATTAGAAGGATTTACAGGAAATTTATATGAAACATTTGTTATGTCGGATGATTATATAAAGATGAAAAGTACCATGAGGGAGCTTTGGGGAAGTTTCATAGTGAGGGGGTAATAATATTTCTGTATTTTTTTTCTATGTAATTAAGGACTAGTTATTTAATTTTTGAGAGACTAACATAATTTTTTATAAAAATTGCTAAACTTTACATTAATACTTCTAAATTTACAGAAAACCTTCATCTCAAGAAACCCCGGAATGGCCACCCGTGGGAAAAAACTGGTCTCCTCACATGGACCTTAAGAAAAATCCAGAACTTAAGGGCTCACTTTTAAAAGAAAGATGTTTATTTTGGACGAAATTGTATGACCTTTATTATAAATTTCCTAAGCCCCCTTCAAGATCACTGCCAAAACACAAAGAGCTTTAACTATACACAGATAAAATTTAAAGTTAATACAGGTAGACGCCGCTTATTGTGATCACTTTTAGCCAGCCCGGTTTGATAACAATAACCGAATGATAACATTATGCGAATGGTACTTTTACATGCTTGTTGGGGGATTTTAGTGCACATAAAAAATGATCATAATGATAAAATATGAATTGTAATAATTTAGAATTGATTTAAGTACATATTAAGTTTCATAATAAGAAATTCTGTTGTTTGCTCAAATTTTCTATTTATTTACTCTATTAAAAATATTCTAACATAAGATTCATTTGAAATATCGAGCTATTGTTGTTTGACACTTGTTTTCATTCATAATCATTTGAATATAATTCTCAAAATAGTATAATTTTTCCACGTTTGTTGCTCGGTGTTGAACACTACGTCGTATCGAATCGTCGTATCGTCTTTTTTTTTTTTTTTTTTTTTATGTGATCTAGGGCAATGCTTGACTAGATTCCACCTGATGGTAAGTGGAATGTAGTCTTAGATGGTAAGTCGCATTGCCCTAGCAACCTATTCACTCTTCTCTTGAAGACACCCACATTATATTTGGCTGGAAATACCGACGCAGGCAAATTGTTCCAGTCCTTCGCTGTACGCACAAAAAATGAGGAAGCAAAGCGCTTCGTTCGGACCGGTGGAATGTCCACAACAAAAGGATGGATACCTGCCGTGCGTCGGGACGTCCGGTGATGGAAGGGGGACGGGGGAATTAACTCGTGTAATTCCTGCGCACACTCACCAAAATGTATCCTATAAAATACTGAGAGGCTAGCAATTTTACGCCTGTGTTCAAGGCTTTGGAGGTCGGCTTCGACCAATTCGGGATCGCCTATAAGCCTCTTTGCTCGCCTCTCAATTGAGTCCAGAACCGCAAGATGAGACTTTGCAGCACCAGCAAATATGTGTCCACAGTACTCTACACACGACCGGATCTGTGCTTTGTATAAAACAAGAAGCTGTAAAGTACTATATATATATATATCTATATATATCTATATAAAGCACTATACCCGGTGTAAAGTACTGCCGAACCTTAGCAAGAACGGCAAGCTTTGCTGCTGCTGCTCTTGCTCTGGACTCAATGAACGGACCAAAGTTGAGGTTCGAGGAAATCTCTAAGCCTAACAACTGAAGCCGGTCACTGTATTCCAAGAATACATTCTGGAAAGTAGAAGCCAAGGTGAAAGGGCTCCTTTTGGCGGTGAATAGACACGTCTGCGTTTTGGTGGCGTTGAACTTGACAAGATTGGCATTGCTCCATGCGGAGACTGCCTGAAGTTTGTCATTCAAACGTTGTACCATGGCTTCTCTTTCAGACTGTACTTGATCTCGACTAGCCCGAGTACTCGGCAGATATCTTTCTACAACTGTGCTGTCGTCTGCATACCCATAGATACTGGGCTTCGACAGATCATTAATGTGGAGCAGAAACAGAGTTGCAGAAAGAAGGGACCCCTGAGGCACTCCGGCATTTATTGTCAAGGGTTCCGAGGAACACCCGTCGACAACTACTCGGAGAGATCTGTGGCTCAGAAAGTCCGTTACCCAGCCGATCAGACCAGGAGATATACCGTACGCTGAAAGCTTGCATATAAGGCTCGCATGCCAGACCCTGTCAAATGCCCTCGAGACGTGGACGTCTCGAGGGCATTTGACAGGGTTCTCTGGAGAGAGACGGCGACCGCTTCTCCGTTCTTCTCGATGGCCTCGCCTAAAATGTGAGTAGCATACACTAGGAGGTCCCCAGTAGACCTATTACGGCGAAACCCATATTGTCGGTCACTGAGGAGATCGTTACCTTCTAGGTATGCTAGTAGGCGCGAGTTCAATACACGCTCCATAATCTTGGAGAGTATGAAGGTGATTGAAATCGGTCTGTAATTGACAGGGTCGGCACGGCTGCCTTTTTTGGGCACGGGTTGCACATTAGCAAGCTTCCAGGATTTCGGCACTATTCCAGTCATGAAAGAGAGGCGATACAGACGTGTCAGTACAGGAGACAACTCAGCTGCGCATGTCTTGAGCAGAATGGCTGGTAAACCATCAGGACCACTGGCTTTATTCACATCTAAACGACACAATGTTCTCCATACCTCTTTGTTAGTGATGCGGATGCGAGCATCAGCCCAAATGAGATATGCCGAATGTTTTCGGTCTTGAGCATGACCACATTCGGCATTAAACCATGGGCGAGCTTTACCACCGATGGGTACGTCAGCAAAAGGAATAAAATACTCCATTGCCTGATGCACCACATCGGTTATAGCATCCGCGCAACTCGACGGATCCAAAGAAGAGAAGCAGACCTGCCGCCAAGGATAAGACGCAAAAAAGTGTCACATCTCATCCCAATCTGCTGACTTGTATTTCCATACTCGCCTAACACCATGAGGTTCGAAAGCTGGTGGGGAATATGTAAACACAGATTTCACCAGACAGTGATCGGAGGTTCCCAAGGGGGAGGTGACTTCTACACGATACCTGTCCGGATCAGTTGTCAACAGAAGGTCCAGGCAATTGGCTGTATGGCCTACCACATCTGGTACCCTTGTCGCTTGCTTCACCAGCTGAAAGAGGTCCAAGGACAACGCAAAGTTCCGCGCTTCTCTTCCAGCATGGTCGGTCTTCTGGTACGGGAACAGCCAGTCCTGATGACAGGCATTAAAGTCCCCCAGAAAGACGAGCTGCGACGAAGGGTACTGATATAGAGCCATATCTGCAGCCTCACTGAGATACTCAAATAAACGAGTTGTCTCCTGGTCACCGCTGTGCGATCGATAGACACAGGTATACAGGATTTTTTCGTTTCCTGTGTCCACTAAAACCCATAGGGAAGAAAAAGTGGGGTCCTCAAGGTGACGGAGACGCTGAATACAGAGGTCGTTCCGCGCGTACATACAGACTCAAGCCCGTGAGCGAAAGTTGTGCTCTAACGAGTAACCGGGATAATCCAAGTATGCAGCGCTCAAAGGACATTGTATCTGCGTCTCCGTCAAAAAGAGCAAGTGCGGCTGCTCTGTCTCCAGGTGGTGGTGGACAGCTAAAAGATTTGAGTGCAAACCCCTTATATTAGTGAGGTGCACTTTGTATGAGGAGGAGTGCAACCGCTGTGTCAACTTGTTTCTTTTTATTACCTTTTTCATAATAAAAAATAAATAAAAGTGAATAGGGATGGGAAATGGCAGTTGAACGAGGCGGTACATATCGAACCCGACGTCGAAATTGGTGATGTCTTGTCACTGGGAGGCTAGTCTGGAGACTGCGGGGACGCCCGAACCCCCCCAGGGATCGCCATCGGGCCTCCTCGCCTGGTCGCCAACCAGCACGATGGAGCCACCCTGGGATTTTTCGCAGCTGGCGGGGCACCCTTTCGTGGGTGGCTAACCCACTAATTGGGCCCCCAACTATCTGCGGGCGGCCAGCGGAAAGCCGTCGCTTCGGATCCCGCTACCCTCCTCGACTAGACACCCGACAAAACAAACACCAACTCGACGTCAACCGGTTCGCCAACGTACCGCAGCTGTTCAGACCCATTTCCCATAAACGGCTTCATCGAGCAACGTGCCGGAACACGAATATGTCGCTTTGCGGCACGACTTTTGCCCGATGGGTGGTAAATTTGCCGGCGACCCGATGTTATGGTCTACCACCACGAAAACGTCTTCTAAATCGATAACAATAAGCGACTTTTGTTCACAATAAGCGACTTTTTTCAAATGTATTTCTAAGGAGAAATTACATATTAAGTTTCATAATAAGAAATTCTGTTGTTTGCTCAAATTTTCTATTTATTTACTCTATTAAAAATATTCTAACATAAGATTCATTTGAAATATCGAGCTATTGTTGTTTGACACTTGTTTTCATTCATAATCATTTGAATATAATTCTCAAAATAGTATAATTTTTCCACGTTTGTTGCTCGGTGTTGAACACTACGTCGTATCGAATCGTCGTATCGTCTTTTTTTTTTTTTTTTTTTTATGTGATCTAGGGCAATGCTTGACTAGATTCCACCTGATGGTAAGTGGAATGTAGTCTTAGATGGTAAGTCGCATTGCCCTAGCAACCTATTCACTCTTCTCTTGAAGACACCCACATTATATTTGGCTGGAAATACCGACGCAGGCAAATTGTTCCAGTCCTTCGCTGTACGCACAAAAAATGAGGAAGCAAAGCGCTTCGTTCGGACCGGTGGAATGTCCACAACAAAAGGATGGATACCTGCCGTGCGTCGGGACGTCCGGTGATGGAAGGGGGACGGGGGAATTAACTCGTGTAATTCCTGCGCACACTCACCAAAATGTATCCTATAAAATACTGAGAGGCTAGCAATTTTACGCCTGTGTTCAAGGCTTTGGAGGTCGGCTTCGACCAATTCGGGATCGCCTATAAGCCTCTTTGCTCGCCTCTCAATTGAGTCCAGAACCGCAAGATGAGACTTTGCAGCACCAGCAAATATGTGTCCACAGTACTCTACACACGACCGGATCTGTGCTTTGTATAAAACAAGAAGCTGTAAAGTACTATATATATATATATCTATATATATCTATATAAAGCACTATACCCGGTGTAAAGTACTGCCGAACCTTAGCAAGAACGGCAAGCTTTGCTGCTGCTGCTCTTGCTCTGGACTCAATGAACGGACCAAAGTTGAGGTTCGAGGAAATCTCTAAGCCTAACAACTGAAGCCGGTCACTGTATTCCAAGAATACATTCTGGAAAGTAGAAGCCAAGGTGAAAGGGCTCCTTTTGGCGGTGAATAGACACGTCTGCGTTTTGGTGGCGTTGAACTTGACAAGATTGGCATTGCTCCATGCGGAGACTGCCTGAAGTTTGTCATTCAAACGTTGTACCATGGCTTCTCTTTCAGACTGTACTTGATCTCGACTAGCCCGAGTACTCGGCAGATATCTTTCTACAACTGTGCTGTCGTCTGCATACCCATAGATACTGGGCTTCGACAGATCATTAATGTGGAGCAGAAACAGAGTTGCAGAAAGAAGGGACCCCTGAGGCACTCCGGCATTTATTGTCAAGGGTTCCGAGGAACACCCGTCGACAACTACTCGGAGAGATCTGTGGCTCAGAAAGTCCGTTACCCAGCCGATCAGACCAGGAGATATACCGTACGCTGAAAGCTTGCATATAAGGCTCGCATGCCAGACCCTGTCAAATGCCCTCGAGACGTGGACGTCTCGAGGGCATTTGACAGGGTTCTCTGGAGAGAGACGGCGACCGCTTCTCCGTTCTTCTCGATGGCCTCGCCTAAAATGTGAGTAGCATACACTAGGAGGTCCCCAGTAGACCTATTACGGCGAAACCCATATTGTCGGTCACTGAGGAGATCGTTACCTTCTAGGTATGCTAGTAGGCGCGAGTTCAATACACGCTCCATAATCTTGGAGAGTATGAAGGTGATTGAAATCGGTCTGTAATTGACAGGGTCGGCACGGCTGCCTTTTTTGGGCACGGGTTGCACATTAGCAAGCTTCCAGGATTTCGGCACTATTCCAGTCATGAAAGAGAGGCGATACAGACGTGTCAGTACAGGAGACAACTCAGCTGCGCATGTCTTGAGCAGAATGGCTGGTAAACCATCAGGACCACTGGCTTTATTCACATCTAAACGACACAATGTTCTCCATACCTCTTTGTTAGTGATGCGGATGCGAGCATCAGCCCAAATGAGATATGCCGAATGTTTTCGGTCTTGAGCATGACCACATTCGGCATCAAACCATGGGCGAGCTTTACCACCGATGGGTACGTCAGCAAAAGGAATAAAATACTCCATTGCCTGATGCACCACATCGGTTATAGCATCCGCGCAACTCGACGGATCCAAAGAAGAGAAGCAGACCTGCCGCCAAGGATAAGACGCAAAAAAGTGTCACATCTCATCCCAATCTGCTGACTTGTATTTCCATACTCGCCTAACACCATGAGGTTCGAAAGCTGGTGGGGAATATGTAAACACAGATTTCACCAGACAGTGATCGGAGGTTCCCAAGGGGGAGGTGACTTCTACACGATACCTGTCCGGATCAGTTGTCAACAGAAGGTCCAGGCAATTGGCTGTATGGCCTACCACATCTGGTACCCTTGTCGCTTGCTTCACCAGCTGAAAGAGGTCCAAGGACAACGCAAAGTTCCGCGCTTCTCTTCCAGCATGGTCGGTCTTCTGGTACGGGAACAGCCAGTCCTGATGACAGGCATTAAAGTCCCCCAGAAAGACGAGCTGCGACGAAGGGTACTGATATAGAGCCATATCTGCAGCCTCACTGAGATACTCAAATAAACGAGTTGTCTCCTGGTCACCGCTGTGCGATCGATAGACACAGGTATACAGGATTTTTTCGTTTCCTGTGTCCACTAAAACCCATAGGGAAGAAAAAGTGGGGTCCTCAAGGTGACGGAGACGCTGAATACAGAGGTCGTTCCGCGCGTACATACAGACTCAAGCCCGTGAGCGAAAGTTGTGCTCTAACGAGTAACCGGGATAATCCAAGTATGCAGCGCTCAAAGGACATTGTATCTGCGTCTCCGTCAAAAAGAGCAAGTGCGGCTGCTCTGTCTCCAGGTGGTGGTGGACAGCTAAAAGATTTGAGTGCAAACCCCTTATATTAGTGAGGTGCACTTTGTATGAGGAGGAGTGCAACCGCTGTGTCAACTTGTTTCTTTTTATTACCTTTTTCATAATAAAAAATAAATAAAAGTGAATAGGGATGGGAAATGGCAGTTGAACGAGGCGGTACATATCGAACCCGACGTCGAAATTGGTGATGTCTTGTCACTGGGAGGCTAGTCTGGAGACTGCGGGGACGCCCGAACCCCCCCAGGGATCGCCATCGGGCCTCCTCGCCTGGTCGCCAACCAGCACGATGGAGCCACCCTGGGATTTTTCGCAGCTGGCGGGGCACCCTTTCGTGGGTGGCTAACCCACTAATTGGGCCCCCAACTATCTGCGGGCGGCCAGCGGAAAGCCGTCGCTTCGGATCCCGCTACCCTCCTCGACTAGACACCCGACAAAACAAACACCAACTCGACGTCAACCGGTTCGCCAACGTACCGCAGCTGTTCAGACCCATTTCCCATAAACGGCTTCATCGAGCAACGTGCCGGAACACGAATATGTCGCTTTGCGGCACGACTTTTGCCCGATGGGTGGTAAATTTGCCGGCGACCCGATGTTATGGTCTACCACCACGAAAACGTCTTCTAAATCGATAACAATAAGCGACTTTTGTTCACAATAAGCGACTTTTTTCAAATGTATTTCTAAGGAGAAATTTGGGACCGACCATTTCGATAACAATAGCCGGCTGATAACATTAACCGTGATCACAATAAGCGGCGTCCACGTATTAGTTTAATTATTTACTGGGTGAAGTGATTTTATGCCATTGCTTCAAAAATGGGCGAAATATCTGTTGCAATTTGTGTATAGGAATATATATAAGTACATATATATAGATGTAGAGATCGCATTTCTAAACCCAATTACTTGTGAAAGATTTCGTACTTTAAGTACGAAATCTTTCACACCTATGTAACGCATTTTTGGTATTTTTGGTCTTATGTTAAGCATCTTTTTTGTACATTTTTTTTTATTATTAGACAGACCTTGAGGATCCCAGTCCTCAATAACATGTATCCGTCTCGTGTGTACAGCTAGAGGATGGTTTTATTTAGTTAATAGGTTTTAAATATTTCCTAGACTATCAATTATGTATCAATTGTGAACGCACAGAGGGTAGCCTCTCTGTCCGTTCACAAAATTTGTCGTTACGGTTAAAGGGATTAAATTGTAAGAATAAAAATGTAAGAATATTTTTATATTACTTCTAATACCTCCAAAAGTATGTTTACAAAGTTTCATAAAGAGCGGTTGAGTAGTTTTCGCGCGAAAGCGTAACAAACAAACTTACATTCGCATTTATAATACTAGTATGACTGGTGAATATTTTTCTATGGACTAACAAAAAAGATATGTATTTTCTCATTATTCTTATTTTTATTATCGCTTGTCTTTAAACGCACAAATGTAAATTATCTTTTTTGTATTTTTGAAGTGAAACTTCTTTATCGGGGTTGGAAAAAAATGTAGTGTTAACATTTTTTCGTTACGGTGACATTTTTCCGTTACGCGCCACCTTTTTTCGTATAGCTTCATCTCTTTTACACCATGTTGCTATGGAAATACTAAATAATCAAAATGACAAGTATGTGGATTATAAAACACAATTTACATTAACCAAAAATAAAATTATTGGATTAGAGTTTTATAATTAAATAATGAATTGTAATTACATACTGGACAATACGATTTTATGGACTTGGTATTGAAACTAATAAATAAATTAAGATTATAACATGAAGAAGAAATTATGAAATATAATTTATAATATTTTTAAAATACATTGATTGTCTGAAATAGAAGAAGAACGAATGAAAAGAAATACGAGTTTTGGCTGAGAAATGGAGCATTGGGGTCCTGATCTTTACAAGGTCTGTTTTGCTATACCTAGAATGAACAACAACTCGAAACAGCAGAAACCATGATGAAGAATAATTTTATTTGTGATATAGGGGCCTACCATGAACTCATAAAAACTATCATAGTTTTAAGACGTTTCGTAGCAATATTACAATAATATTACTTTGATTCGTACCATGAACTTTATTTATTTATTTATTTATTTTACCATTTTGGGAAAACTTACAGCCAATGATTACATAGATAGTGAGTAGGTATATAGTTACTTAGAGCCAATTACAAGTTTCCACTTATTAATAATCAAAAAGTACTAACAAATTTAAGCTTTTACATTTACACTTATAACTTAAACTAATAAGAAAATTAACTTATTCACTTCCGAAATACATACTATTTATAAAACAATATTGTTTTATTCCTGCTTAGTGACGTAGACGTGACGTAAATGAACGAATGCTTTTCTATTCCTGCAATAGGAGGAAAAGAGACATCACTTTTATTTCGTATAGCTTCATCTCTTTTACACTATGTTGCTATGGTAATAATAAATAATTAAAATGACAGGAATGTGGATTTCAAAACAAACAAACCAAAAATAAAATTATCGGATTAGAGTTTTATAATTAAATAATGAATTGTGATTATATACTGGACAATACGATTTTATGGACTTGCTATTGAAACTAATAAATAAATTAGGATTATAACATGAAGAAGAAATTATGAAATATGATTTATAATATTTTTAAAATACATTGATTGTCTGAAAAAGAAGAAGTAAGAATGAAAAGAAATAAGAGTTTTGGCTGAGAAATGGAGCATTGGCGTCCTGATCTTTACAAGGTCTGTTTTGCTATACCTAGGACGAACAAAAACTCGAAACAGCAGAAACAATTCTGAAGAATAATTTTATTTGTGATATAGTGACGATCCAACATGTTAAGAAGTCTAAAGTTATTATTTTTAAAGTGAATAGTGTACATTTGTCTGTTTTTTATGGTACTTATGTGTTTCTTTTAGGAGAATATTATACGTCAGAAACAGTTGATGTACTGCTTACGTTTTAATTAATTAATATTAATGAAAATTATGACGTTTTTCTGTTACGCGCCATCTTTATTTCTAAGTCACATTTTTCCGTTACGCGCCATATTTGAAATGAAACTTTTTTATCGACGGATGGGAGAAATTTTATAGCAATGTCAAAAAATTGTAACGTTTTTCTGTTACGCGCCATCCTTATTTTTGCGTAAAGCCATTCCTGTAAAGTTGTAATTAGTGAATCATTTTTCAAAAAATTATGTCATAAAGAAGTTTCACTTCTTACATGTGTACACTAATACACAAACACATATATATATTTTTTTAACTATTTGTTTTTTTTAACCTATAACATAAGCCCTTTTGAAAGAAAGTATGACTAGTGAACCTTAACACCTTATAATAAACAAGTCTTTTAAATTTCGTGAAAGAAACACAATGACTGACATTACTTTCTCTGTCACATAAATGGTATATTTTTGAAAATAATACGATCTGAGGTTTTTCCAATATCCACCAGAAAAAAATCTTTTGATTATAGTATAGCTCTAAAAAAATTATATATCGAAAGAGAGGCTATTCTGAGACTTGAGTCTCCGTTATGCGTTGCAAATATATATTGATTAATAATCAAGGAAGGACACCCGGATGGAACGAAGTTCCTTTCGATTAATTTTGGATTAATTTGATTTTTTGCGTACCTATCACGGACCGATAACAATGCAATAAATTAAATAGTTCGTCCCATTAAAGCCAGGATATCCAGGATAAGCTATTTTTAAGTAAAATACTAGTTTTGGAACAAAAGGACAACTTTAATTATTGAACACAACAAGGAAAAGCAGACAAATTCGCCAATCAGAAAAGTGTTCTTTTTTCAAATTTGTAATTCCAGTGCTTAATATTAAAACGATATCCATGAATAGCAACACCTGGATTAAAACCAGCGAGATATTGCACGTAGCGTCTCTCGAGAAATTAATGGTTTAGTCTCTCGTGTCTGTAATATAACTAGGCAAAGTCAAACCACTGCCATAAACAGTGTGGCTAAAATAATTATGAAATGTATTGATTTATTTATTACCTACTAAAATGTATAATACTAAGTGTTTTATGTATATTCATGTATTTTACAGGTTTAGTTGGTTCTTAATAATCAAATACAATATGTACAAACCAGAAATAAATACAAATTAATAAAGAGGTTAATAACAGGTTTTAATTACATGTCTATTTTTAGTAGGTAGGTTAGTTTATAGATACTGCTGTTTTAGTATATTGATACTGCTTTAGCGACAATTCTGAATTAATAAAAATTGACAAATATGAACACGGTTCTTTAAAAATGTGTTAACTGAATACAATCACCTATTTAATTATTACTATCGATAAACATGTACTATGTATCATCCAGTGTTTACAATGAGATAGTATATAATAATATTGATATTCATTCAAATGAAACAATGCATGTTAACACCTTTATATTTCTCTACACATATAATTTTATGAATATTTTGTCTGTTCAAGGGCCATATCACATGCTATTTAAATCAGCGGTAACTTTGACTTTTATTTAGCTTTTTGTAACTTTATTGTATTTAATTTATTTATGCTGATTCACGTGACTTTTCGCCGCGACTGGATTTTGTACCTAAATTCCGAAACGCTACTAAACTGCCCACTTATTATATTAAAGTTATTTTGCAGCCATTATTCATTCCGTTTATTGTAGTTAAAGTTTGTGTTATATTATAAAGACATAAATTACATATTACATTATTTATTTTTTATAAATATTGTTTGAGAAATGAGACGGAACCCCACCTATTTAACTACAATAATTATGTAGTATTCACCAAGTGTAATATATTTCGTGAAATATAAACAAACATTAACATTACTCAGTCTGTCTGTCACATAACCGATATCTCACAAAATCACACATATTCAGAGAACGCTAAAAATGTTGTTCTGAAACTCTAATGCGTGGATTGATACTCGTAAATGACGTTTGTATATAAACATGACATAAACCCATCCAGAGATACTTTTTGTGTTCTTTATTTTTTTGTGACAATTCAAAGCATAAAACACGTATTGGGGAACCACTATGTTTATAATAATAAAATAAGCGATATATATTGATAAGTATTTTATCACACTATGCACTTTAATCTCATTAAATATCGTTATCAAAATATTATTTAAATTTTACGACAAAATAATATTCTGATTATCATTGTTTAACCATAACACTTATATACACATAACTTTAAACAGCAGTACGTTATATAAGTTTCTCAACAGATATATAGTATTTGAAAATATTTATAAACATGTACAGCCATGTTAAGCTTATTAAAATTTATAATATAGAATGAAAAATAAACCGATATGGGCAGGGATTCGCTATCTAGCGAATCAAGAAGGGATCAAACATTGATCGCTAGCTAGCGATAGCTACTCAGTTGGTAGAGTGACGGGACGGTTTCCCAGTAGTCGCGGGTTCTAATCCCTGTCCGTATGGGTTTATTTTTCATTCTATATTTATATAAATATTAAAAAGATATGTAGTACTTTATGATATTTACTTTATTAGTGAAGTACTTTACACAAAACTGAAACGAAACAATAGTTAAAAATGCTTGGTCTGTTTTAAACACAACATAAAATTACTTAAAGGATTTGAATTGTATTGTAATCCAAAATTTTCGAATTTCAGACGTAATTACAACAGAATAAAAATATTATGCACATTTCAATAAAAGTTTGACTAATCAAATTATTTTTAACATGTAGTATTCCTTTCACCCTGGGAAATTCTCTTTTTTTTATTCTAAAATAAATAAGTATATTTTTTATTAAACTTTATTTTTATGATTTTTTTATTACAGACTCAAAAAAAACATATTTTTATGAAAAAAAAACAATACCAATTAGTTTGTAATATAAATATAATAATTGATAATAAATAGATTTGTAAAAAATATAGGTATGATAAGTCTGTAAGTTGACGAGGGAGCAAACAAAGTCGCTTGCAAAAAATAGCTAGCATTACATTGAAAAGAAAAGTATTATCTATATTGATAATGAAGTGTGATTACAACACCGACTCTTCATTAGACTCTGTATGAGCTGTTAGTACGGATTGAGATGTGAATAGTTACAAAATGCGGTTGTATATTCTGCTGCTAGTAATATGTCATTATATGACTTCAGTCGTATCCGAGATCACCAACGATGTTGAATCACGTTTAGTTCTAATAGAATCTGGTCCAGTACGTGGATACAAAGACCCTCAGGAAGATGTTTTTGTGTTCTATGGAATACCATACGCAAAAGCACCCACCGGTACTCAGCGTTTCAAGGTACAGAATACTTTAAATTATTGCAACATTATTCATCTAACCAGATAAATATTAAAGTATAAATTGGTATTCTGATGTATTATTTATTTACATTAATTGATTTTTTACAGTGTTTTCCTCGAATATCAAAAGTGTATTAAAGCAACCTCAGCAAATTAATCACCTTTACAAATGACTTAGTGAGTGCATTATATGAGAACATGATATTAGGATAAAGTTTCATATTGAAATGGATACTACAAGACTATGAAAATACATTGTATTATTATCCGTATTAAAACGACTCATTAAAATAGATAAAAATATACTCAAACGGACAATCAATATGTCACTAGAGGTCGCGGTGTCAGAAATAAAATGGCATACGATGTTATCAGTCTAATCTGTTACTATTAACTGTCATTTTTTAAAGTTAAACTTTTATTACATCGTCTCAAACTTTTTCGTCTGTGTGTTGCATGTCGCGTGACGGTCGGCCGCGGAGTAGGGATAAAGTGAAAGGCGCTCGTATCGATGCGGTTTTTACTAGATAAATTGAAAAAATCGAATGTAAGTCACTGTTCACGTATTTTAGTTACCATAAAATATTGGTTACATTTATAAACTGTGAAATTCATGATGAAGATGGAATTGATAATAGAATGATTGAAAATAATTGAAAAACGGATCAAAATGACTCAACGATTATAAAATATTGTTTTCAGTGTTTTAATATGTGTATATCATCTAAATAATTGTTAAGTATTATGTATGTCGTACTCTAAGACACAGAGTTCAATAAAAATATTAGTTGGAGACCTAGTCTACTTTTATCATTTCCCATTATCATTCTAAGTATAAAATTAAGATTGATGAAGCAATTTTTATACCCTTAATGGAATATTATTCCGAAAATTTTTAGTTAAATGTCTATAATGTGAAAAAAAGTTTCACTTTTACGGTGGTTTCATAAAACCACACAAGTTTTTTTTTCATTTTAATTTTTAGGTTTTCCAAAAAAGTCTAATAAAAATCGACTTCGTTCCGACTAAGACGATTGTACAAAAAATGCTAAATTTATCGAAGCGGGTAGAAAAACGGTACTTTAATTAACAGAGTGGTGTGACAATTTTTCAGAGTTGTTTTCATTTAAAATCATTACTTACCATTTCCATAAAAAAATAAATAAGGTTGAATTATAATCTTACATTCAAAAATAATTTTATCATAAATTTCAGGCGCCAGTACCTCCACCTATCTGGGTCGACATCTTGGAAGCAGTTGATAAGGGTATAGTATGCCCTCAATTCATGTACGTGGATATTTTTAACAAATCAAAAAACATGAAAGAAGATTGTCTAATTGCAAACGTGTACTCACCCGTAACAGATGAAAAAAACCTTCCAGTCGTTGTGTATGTACATGGCGGCGCGTTTTTATTAGGATTTGGTGACCTTGCAACCCCTACGAAGTTAGTAAGCAGTCAAAAAATTGTTGTAGTAACATTTAATTATAGATTAAGCGCACACGGTTTCCTTTGTTTAGGCACAGAAGACATACCTGGAAATGCTGGTATGAAAGATCAAGTAGCACTGCTGCGATGGGTTAAGAAAAATATTGCAAGTTTTGGGGGTAATCCTAATGATATCACATTAGCTGGTTATAGTGCTGGATCTGCATCTGTTGATCTATTGATGATATCAAAATCAGCTGAAGGCTTATTCAATAAGGTCATACCAGAGAGTGGTTCCAGCCTATCTCCTTTCAGTGTTCAAATTGATCCAATAGAAAATGCAAAAGAATACGCAAAGTTTATAAAAATTCAAAATGTAGATGATATATTTGAATTAGAAAAACATTTCAAAGAAGTTCCTTATGAAGTTTTGCATTCCGAAAATCTACTGAACAGAAAGGATGCGACATTTCTATTTGCGCCTTGTGTTGAGCGAGATAATGGACAAGAAATATTTCTAGAAGATAGCCCGGTCAATATATTAAAAAAAGGTAACTTGCCGAACTTACCTATGTTGTATGGTTTTGCCAATATGGAAGGACTAATGCGTATGCCAATTTTTGATATTTGGAAAAACGAAATGAATGAGAATTTTGCAAATTTTTTACCTGCTGACTTAGATTTTAATACTGCAGATGAAAAAATATTAGCAGCAAACTCGATTAAAGAATTTTATTTTGGGGACAAGAAAGTAGATGACATTACTGTTCTGGAATATATTGATTACATGTCAGATATTTTTTTTACATGTCCAACATTGAGAGCTGTTAGTCATCTTGTAAAAGCAGGACACAATGAGATATATTTATACCAATACTCTTATACGGACGAGAACACCCCAGTTGTACCGAACACTAATGTACGTGGAGCCAATCACTGTGCTCAAACATTCTCAATATTAGAAGGATTTACAGGAAATGTACATGAAACATTTGTTATGTCGGATGATTATATAAAGATGAAAAGTACCATGAGGGAGCTTTGGGGAAGTTTCATAATGAGGGGGTTATAATATTTCTGTATTTTTCTTTTTTATTTAATTAAGGACTAGTTATTTAATTTTTGCCAGACTAACATATTTTTGTATAAAAATTGCTAAACTTTATATTAATACTTATAATTTTACAGAAAACCTTCATCACAAGAAACCCCGAAATGGCCACCCGTGGGAAAAAACTGGTCTCCTCACATGGACCTTAAGAAAAATCCGGAACTTAAGGACTCGCTTTTAAAAGAAAGATGTTTGTTTTGGACGAAATTGTATGACCTTTATTATAAATTTCCTAAGCCCCCTTCAAGATCACTGCCAAAACACAAAGAGCTGTAACTATAGACGGATAAAATTTAAAGTTAATATTAGTTTAATTATTTGCTGAGTGCAGTGATTTTATGCCATTGCTTCGAAAATGGGCGAAAGATATGTTGCAATTTGTGTATAGGAATATATATAAGTACATATATATACGTGGAGAGATCACATTTCTAAACGCAATTTTAAAAAACGAAATCTTTCACACCTATGTAACATCCTTTTTAGTCTTATGTTGAGCATCTTTTGACAGACCTTGAGGATCCCATCTCAAAAACATGTATCCGTCTCGTGGTTACAGCTAGAGGATGGTTTTATTTAGTTAATAGGTTTTAAATATTTCCTAGGCTATCAATTGTGTATCAATTGTGAACGGACAGAGGGTAGGCCCTCTGTCCGTTCACAAAATTTGTCTTTACGGTTAAAGGAATTATATTGATTCATAGTGTGTACCTACGTGTATGTAAGAATATTTTTATGTTACTTCTAATACCTCCAAAAGTATGTTTACAAAGTTTCATAAAGATCGGTTGAGTAGTTTTACATTCAACAAACTTACTTATAAACAAACTTACATTCGCATTTATAATATTAGTATGATTGGTGAATATTTTTCTATGGACTAACAAAAATATTTTCTCATTATTTTTATCTTTATTATCGCTTGTCTTTAAAAGCACAAAAGTTTTTTTTAAACTGTTTAATTTTTTAACCTATAACATAAGCCCTTTTGAAAGAAACTATGACTTACCTTAACCTTAACACCTTATAATAAACAAGTCTTTTAAATTTCGTGAAAGAAACACAATGACTGACATTACTTTCTCTGTCACATAAATGGTATATTTTTAAAAAGAATACGATCTGAGGTTTTTCCAATATCCACCACAAAATTTCTTTTGATCATAGTATAGCTCTAAAAAAATTATACATCGAAAGAGAGGCTATTCTAAGACTTGAGTCTCCGTTATGCGTTGCAAATATATATTGATTAATAATCAAGGGACACCCGGATGGAACGAAGTTCCTTTCGATTAATTATTGAAGGAACAGGGAATATGCTTAAAATTTAAAATAATCTCAAATACTTTTTTTTCGGATACCTATTATTATCTTATTATAATAAAAACATTTTTTTATATTTACTAATTATTTAAGGCCATAAAATAATTTGTGAAAAATGTAAATTAAGGGAGCGAAATTCAAACTTCCAAAACGCGCCACCATTGGTCGAAAGGAAATGTGACGTCATTTGACACGCCATTCAAATTATCGGCGTCGAAGTTCATACTGTGGTATTAGTGTTACTGACAAAAATAATTAATTTAAACCTATATTTTCGTGCTTAAAGGTTTTATTAAATTATATGGTAGTTTAGGTAATCATTTTCCACTTCACTTGACTCAGATAAATAACTTGGTTGATAATCAGCAGATATAGAAGATATAATATGCTATAGAAGTATTATCAGCTGTGTTTTCAGTAAACAAATTGCTTTTTAAAACAGATACTTTTAAAACTGTTGTGTAACAATGTTGTGTGTTAAATGAGGAAATGGTGACAATGCTACATTTTGTTTTTCAGCAGGTATATTTACATTGACACCTTAACTTCCATACTTCGGTTTAATATTAACTTGCACAGCTTAGTCACTTGGTAATTTATCTTTAATATGCAAAAAGCAAGGCTCTGCCTTGTGATCACATTTAATAAGTCTTGGCTGATTAAAATCGCAGACATTTGTATGGGCAGTACTAGGACATACTTACTATATCACTTCTTTGTAAAGGTCACCAATTTTTTTAAACACTACTTTTGATATCTAACTCTGAAAGCTTCATTAACCGATGTCAATCTTTGCCTTTTGATTCAATTATGCACATTCTCATTCTATCAGCTGGTGTTTTTGCCAGAAAAATATATAAGGAATAACTCCTTTCTTCAAACTTAGATTACATTTTTCTCCTTGTTGTTTCCTTATACATATTATATTCAATATTATTAGCTGTATCTTCCTTAACCTGAAATAAATCTACAACCATAAAAATTTACCATAGACCATTGTTTATGTATATTCGCATCTCTTGGAATTTAAAAAACACTTTGTCGGGTGTTTTTCTAATACTATTTTTGCACTCCGGTACTATACATTACTTGTAAGATGGTTTTTATCTTCTTCCATGCTTTGTAAATCACTTAAAACTTAAAATATGTATGAAGCATTTATAGTACTCTATGGTATGAAGTAAATAAAAAGTTCATAGGAAATATTGACTGGACGTCTCATTTGACGTCACGCAGGGCGCGACGATTATTATTTTCTACGATATAGAGGATATAGAGAGGTAAATGATAAATGTACGTTAAAAAAAACATGAAATATTCATGTTTTTTTTTACCTATTGTAATAAAAAATATTAAATTATTATTATAAGCTAATATGCTAATGAATAATATTTGTATACTATATTTGTATGATATTTCGCCGATAATTTATAATAAATGTAAATAAAATTAATAACTAAATTAAACAGTGTTAATCAATAAAAATATGAGTTATTGTCCCGCCACCTAGCGGTTTCATTTTGCACAGATAAGTTTATATAATAGATGTAGTTATGTTTCCCTAAGGTATAAATAGATGGCGTTGTTACAAAACATGACGAGTTTATTTGATCATAAATTTGTATTATTATTTTCATTTAAACTGTCTTATTTGCAAATTGATACTAAAAGAACAAACTCCAATACCAAATAAATAATAAAGAATTACTAAGCAATTTAATATGATACAAAAAATAATAATTATAGAAATAAAAATATCTCGCTTGCTTTTTATAAGAGAGAGAGAGATAGCAAAACATGTCGTGCCAATTTTTGGTAAGAATTTTTACCTATCAAAACGCGCGATAAGGAACTACGTTCCAATAATTATCAACGCCGATTCATATTAGGACCATAGCTAAGAACCATCTCTACACACAATCTAAGATATCACAAGCCGATACAAAAAAACATACATACACGTGTTAAACTTACAACACCCTTCGTTTATACCTACGTTTAGGAAAAAAATAAATTAAAAAGCGTACGTATAATTCGATTGTACTTAGTATCTAAACTGATGTGTATAGATCTAAAATAACAAACCTTTTTGCGTAAAATGAAACGAAAATGAAATCAAATATCAAATAATAAAAGACTTTGTAGTCTTAGATAAAAACTACTATTTATCATAATAAATATAATATTCAAAATTACAAAATTATATTTCCTTAACGGTTGGTCCGTTTAGATAATTAATCAATTAATTGAAGTCGCAAGTCAGTATAGTACCCGGCAATATATATTGCACATCGACCTTTGGAAAGAGGCAATCGGCTAATTTCGGCTTCATAGAGCGTTATCACTGTCGCAAGAAATACAATCATTCCTGTATCTATTAGGAGCTGTTAAAACAAGTATAATTTTCTTCTTTTCTAATTATATTTATTTTATGTATAAAATCATTTTTTTTTCTATAAGTGGTTATTTTAATTGGGGAGTAATATAATTTAATAAACATGCTTATTATTATTTAGGAAAATTATAACTGCACATAATAAAAACCATTATACCCATTCTTAAAATGAGACGTTGTAATACAGTAGCCGGCAATAAATATTACACATCGTCCTTTTGAAAGAGACAATTGGCTGATTTCGACTTCGTAGAGCATTATCTCCTACACTACCTATTTCTCAAAATAATAATTAAAGCATAGAAGGAGCTTCATATGTTTAAGGCGTACACTGCCGTAGACAACAATTTTTTTCTAGTGATGTAACATTGTGTAAACTTATCCGCGACATCGATAGTGATCCTTATCTCTATGTTAGTACCTACTATTTTTAAAAGGTTGTTTAAGTGCTTTCCATCACTTGCTAGAACGAGATACATCAAAAAGTACTATCACCTAGAGGATTTTGCCGTGTGCGATAAAGTTCATCTATATTCCGTTCTAGAAAATAACTAAGGTAGCATTTAAAAATAATCAATACGACAAATAAACTAGAAAAACAAAATCAAAAACATTTATTGAAAGTAAATTTAAAAAAAAAGGGTCAGGTTAACACATATTTTTAATTTTTTAATTTTTTATTCGCCACTTTGAGAACGTCTTATAAAAGAAACGACAAATAAATTACAATAAAACTACAGCCTTATTTTTCTAAACTATTAAATATTAGTTATTAAAATATTGCGGACTAAAATGGTTCTATTCCTAATTTTTCTGTGCAATCATGTCGATCCATATCTGTCGTCAGTTAACGTCCACGGGAAATCTAGAATAATAATCCCTAGATATAGCACATAGATGTTGCAGAATTCATTAGAATAATACTGGATTAAATTATTGATAACTGTGCTTTTTACAACACTGTAGCAAAAAAATATAGAATACTTTAAAATACTCAAATATCATAATAAATATTGCATATAGCAGTCCTATAATTTGGTCATAGGATGATTTTCTCTTTATAATTTGTAAACCATTTAAAAAACAAAAATAGTTTATTGTAATGAAGAACAACGTAAAAAAAATACCATGTTGGATCACTTACCGATGGAAGGTTACGTTTTGAACTTAATTTTCTTTCTGGAAAGAATGGGATTTAAAGCCCCTTATAATGTAGGACATTGCTCTTGCTATTAGGTCATATTTTCTTTCAACAAAACGGAGAAAATATGTAAATAACTATATGAATTCGTAAATGAAATTAAACAAGAATAAACCACTGACAGCCGACATCAAACATCGGCGCTGAAGAGTGGAAAAAGGTTTGCGATCATACAATCAAATGTGAAAATAAATATAGAAGCATTCAACACAGTTTAGACAATTACACTGATGGACTAGTGATAAAAACAACTGATAGTGACAGTGATATTGACCTCTTTGAGAGCACAGATAGTGTAATGGAAGTAGCTGAGAATTAGAATTATTATTATTACAATGTCTCATTTCAAGAATAGCTATGATGGTCTTTATTATTTACAGTTATAATTTTCCTAAATAATAAATTACGTGAACATAATGTAAGCATGTTAAGCTATTGCATGGCTTCTATCGCGGGCCTTGAGCGTGGAGACCGAATCCAGAAATTCCGTAATGAAAATAACCTAACACACCAGTATTGTGTACCTATCATTTAACAATAGCGTAAGCGCCAAGTTGATAATATGTCTTATGAACTTTATTGTCTTTAGCTTAAGGTTTAGTTTAAAATAAATGTTTTACTTGTACAAATGTATTTTTTTCAACAAGGATTTTCATTTCAATGACTTTCTGTTATGGTGTTACAAAAGACCCTGAGTACAAGAATTTATCAATCGTAATTGAACTTTATTCCTGAGATTTAAGATTAAAAACGTTTTAGCTGTTAATATTATTAACCTTTTTATGATATTACACAGTACTGATAATTTCTCATTTAAATAGGACTATATGGTCCTATTTAAATTGAGAAATTATACCATTCTTATTTAAAATTTTATCCTATATAGCGTAGGAAAACCCTATAAATGAGTAATTTATTCACTAAAAGAAAAAAAAAAATTATAGATCACCACGCACACGCAAGTTACACAACTTGAATTAAAATCAAAGAAAAAAAAACAACTACATAAATAAATAAATAACTATAATTGCATAAGTTGATAAAAAATGCTATGCAATAGCTTTACTTGTTTTAACAGCTCCTTATAGTTACCATACTGTTTCAATTTCGTGCGACAGAGATAATGCTCTACGAAGCCGAAATTAGCCGATTGTCTCTTTCCAAAGGTCGATGTGCAATATTTATTGCCGGGCACTATAGTTTGTATGACACAGATTTGCTAGGAATTAGAACTGAACATGTTTTAGCTTTCTATTATTTAGATAATATGTTTTGTTACTCGTATCTTAGAGTTTAAATTATTTGCAGTAGATATAATCTTACTGCTACATATTAGTACAAAGTACACAAACACAGTGTAATTGTATTGAATCTTAATAACTGATGGTTAAGGAAATTGAATTCATGCTTAGAAAATTAATTATATATCTTCAAGGACGGCAAAACACTTTACATTATGGGTCAATTTCAATATACTAATCTCAGTTCAATAAACAGCTGACAGAATATTTACTTACTTATAACTTGTCTATAAAAATGTTAAGCTTATTTAAATTTTTAATTAATAATATAAAATACTCTGATTCGAGTGGGGATTCGAACCCACGACCTATCTATATTTCTTCATATGTTGCAGTGGTTACAAAATATCAGGCCCTGTACTAAAAGCGACGCGACGTAGTGAATAAATCATATGATGTTTTATTTCAACAAACTTTGTTTTTTGTCTAATGTCAACCTTATAGTATCCGAAGCCTTTTGTTTATCTATATAGTATTAATATTGTTAATCAAACAAAAAATAATAATACTAATAATAAAATTAGTTACTAATTGGACTTAGTTACTAATTGAACAAGTTGACTTTGTAAAACTACCAAAGGATGTGAAACTCGTTAATTCACAACTTAAATACCAAATTACTAGAGAGTCATATAAGCACTAGTAAACCCAGGAGACATGAGAAACTTATTTGTATGTATTTGCTCATTGTATGTACTCGTAAATACTAGGATTCAATATACTTGAAGAACGTGACTCCTTCACGCCAAAGAAGATTATAGTTGTTTGCAACCACACCGTTCAGTTGAATGATGTAGCTGTTTAATACTTATATAGATTTACATGACCTTAGTAAATATAGTTTAATATTTGATAGTTTGTGTTCTCTTTATGCATTGGTAATATATTTGTTAATGATTAAATTTGTACTATGCGGTCTTGAAGTCAAAATCCTTATAGGAAATATTCATTAAAGACATATTTTTATTAGATATAACTAATAATAAATATATTACTTTATACAAATTAAAAAAGCCAACCGCGCAAATAAAACATTCTGAGATAAAGACGTAAAATATCAGTATGTATATATATATATATATATGTATATATATATATATATATATATATATATATATATATATATATATATATATATATATATATATATCTATATATATATATATATATATATATATATATATATATATATATATATATACATATATATATATATATAGATGTACACGTCTTTAATTATTCACTCACTGCCTCACTGTATTTAGAATTCTTGCACGTCATTGTTTTTGACCTGTTTGAAACTATACTGTATATACTTAACTACATCTTTAAGCGAACCAAAGTTTAGAAATCCTTTTATTCCATTAAATTACGAAACTTTGGTCCTCTTCAAGTTTATAACTGATGATTCAGTATCTAACAATTCTCCCGATGCATAATGATTTCTATGTAATTTCATGACAAACAAGAAATATTAACAAAAACAATTTACCAATAATCATAGTTCTCTAATATATTAACAATATGACAACGCTACAACATAACAAACAAGACAAGGACAGTACTATATCTATGTCAATACATCATTGCAGCATCCCGCGATTAAGAACTGTCATGTTTGAGTGAAATGGCTTAAAGATTGATGATTGAATAAAGTTTCATGACCTAGTTAATGATTTTAACAATATTTCGAAATTAATTTAAACTCTCATCAAGCCAACAAGGTTCTATTATTTTCAAATTTAAAAATAATATTATGTTGTGGAACATTGTTAACTTGGGTTTGTTTCCGCTGACAATTTTTTTATAAATATAACATTAACTCCATATTCATTAAAATGTGTTCGTCTGAAACGAACTCAAATAAATACGATAACGAGTTTCGAACATATCAGAAGCTATTAAAAGTTTGAGTAGAAATGCGTTTAATAATATATCGAGTTCATAACTATCGACTAGCAGTAGATAAAAGGATTGGGAATCAAAGCAGATGTTAAATTATCGTTAAATCCACGTATTATTACGAATAATTTAATCGCATAGAACGATAAAACTATAGTTTTGAGAAAAGATATATCTCTCCATCTCCCTCTAATATCGCTTGCATCGATACATTCAAGTAAAATCCACAACAAATACACCCCATTTTGCTACATAGCCTCTTCAAGACAATTGGCTTTCGATCCTTTTCGGCGATATGATTCATATAATCACATTTTTATTATAATCTGTCTTTCTAATTCTAATAATCTTTGTATTTTACTAGTAATAAAGGAAAATATTTTATAAGTTATAGGTTTATTAAGAAAGACTTTATAATGATATACCTTACGATATGGGGACAATGTAACTAAAGGAAATTCGCTGTATAAAAAACTTTTACAACTTTTCAAACATTCTTAAAATGTTTCTTTTTGCTATGGTAAATGAGGACTCGAAAACATTTTACAAATTAGAACCGCAATCCTGTGTATCACAGAAAAGTTTTTTTTGTTTGTGAAGTTCGCTACAGTCTGGTGAGTTTTAAAAAATGTAATCCGCAACTACACCTTTAAAGTACTGGAACTCTGTAGAATTTTCCCTAGTTGTGCCAATGACATACACTATATATTAAAAGTATTTTTTCTAAAGCGTTCATTTTCACTCATATAAACATGACATTGCGGGTTTACAGTATTAATAAATCTGAACGTATTAAAATAGTAATAGCTACAGATAAAAATATATTCAAAATTGGTCAATACATAAATATATAACGAAAACGAAATTACTTCATAAATTACAGGAACTATACTATATACTATAACTATCTACGTTTTGTACTGGTACACCAATGTATAATAATAACTCAAAAATTTTCAAACACTCTTTCACGGTCAAAATTATGGAACGCGCTGCCTCTCTTTATTAGAAAATCTAAATCCTTGCCTATATTTAAAAAATCTATAACGGAATATTATTTATCAGGGTAAATCAAAGACGACTTATTTTTATTATTATTATTATTTTTAATGTTATCATTAAGTTTATTACTTATGTGTATAATTTATTCTCTGTTATATATATGAAACTGTATAAATTTTAATTGTATTGTTTAGTTTATTAATTAATATGTATTTTATATAATAATATGCGTATTACGTTTATGTATTAATGTGTATTTATTTTTATGTATGTTTACAATGTTTAATACTTTTAGCCACCTATCTATGTGCAGTAATATTAAATTCCTATCAATATGGTTGTCTGGAAGAAATCGCCTTTAAGCGATAAGACCGCCTTTTGTATTTACCCTGTTTTTATTTGTAATTGTTTAAATGTATTTTTATGTGGTATACACTATAAAATATAAATAAAAAAATAAATAATCAGTTTTATTGTTATTGTTTTGTAAGTCGTATTTGTGGGTAGCATTTAAAGAATTAAAACACGTGGATGGAATAACCTTCAATCAAAGATTTTTCTTATTGAAATCGAGATTAATTCAGGTGACTGTTTAAAAATTTATTTATACACCATTAATTTTACCTGTGTGATCCATTTTTCACTATAATTTTAAATGATATTGACAAAAGTTTTATGAATATAAACCACATGGGGACTGAATCCTCTTTGGGGAAAATAACAACATTTCTTTATTGCTGGAAAGTGGTCTCATATGATAGATATATATACTGTTAATTAAAGAAGCTATTTTCTCTTTTATATTTAAGACGGTTATTTTTAACTTCTACTTTGTTAATATTAAGATCTATAAAGTTTTTTACATTGGTTACTTACTTGAAGTGAAGTTCAATCTTCTGTGATCTCTGCTTCATGTTTTTTTGGAAATAAACAATTTTAATTTTGCGAGGGGGGTGATGGGGTGATCCTCGCGTTATGTTCGTGAACGGGAGTTATTTTAAATGGCTGGTAGTTTTGCGGGCCACGCCTGTTTTCTTTTCTTTTTTTTTATCATAGATTATTATTTATTTTTTAATTTTTATGTCATTTTTATTTAGGAAAATAACACTAACTATAATAAGATTTCCCATCCAATTGACTGTGACTGTTCTAGCTGCTCGTTGATTGTTTATAAAATATTTGCTTTTGCGAAACAGTGATCACAATAAAAAAATATCCGGCTGAGATTTTTGGTTCTTCTCAGACTCCGTATTTTTTATTTTAAGCTGTAATGTCGTTACACAAAGGCTTATTTTGTTTAAGTATTGTATCCAAATAGGACCTCCTAACGCTTCCCTTTTGAAGTACACAAGCTATGTCTGATATGATTCAAATTGGAAAAGATATAAATAAATAAATAGATAAATTAATTAGTAATTTTACCAATTAATAATATACATTTTAAATTAGAATATGTAAAAGCAACTATCTAGAATCTATGATTTCTATGTGCTAATGTATGCTGATGTAAATAAAATAAAATATGACTTTGATTTTAATTTACCAAGTATCAAGTTTATACATATGTTTATAGATACTTTTGTAAGTAAAAGATTTGATAATAATGATAGAAAATCAATAATATGTACAGAAGTGTATTATTTATATTCGTAATATATATATACATTTTTAGCATATCAAATGAACATTGAAATAAATAGAAGTAATTCCGAACACAAATTATGCTCACAATGAGAGACAACAGACGTAAATCGTCTGTTTAATGTGCACGAGACGAGGAGAGACGGCTGTTGGTAATTACTGGACGTATAGCTTTATTTTGTTTAAACTTGCGGTTTACGGTTATTATTATAAACAAGCATTAAAGTAATACTTGGCGAAGTTTTGAAAATTGTTTAAGTTTAAGCTTCTGTATTAAACCAAACGCTGGAAAATCAGTTCTGACATATCTATCCAAGCAGTAGCAGCATTATTATAAATAATCTATTTTTAAATTTATATAATAATTTGTTTGTATGTATATATTTATATGTTTATGTAATTTCTAATTAGTAATATGTACAATTTATGTATGGCAACTTTATTATTTTATTATCGTATTACGTTGACCATTACAACAATCTGGTTTAAGGGATATTATAAATGTATTAGTTTTTATTTTTATTTTGTACAGTTATAAAATAAGAAATCAAACAAAAAAAAAATGTTTCCACTTTTACTTATTATTCTGTATTTTGTAAGAAGTACCTTAAAGGTCTACGCCCGGGCGCCACACATACTCCCAGAGTTAATGCCAGTTCAGAGGCAACATATACATTTTATAAGGAAACATTTAAATTTTAAAAAGTCATAGAACAAATGTTGTTGGGATTAATGTAGACAGGTTGCCTGCAAGAGGTGGCCAATCTATTACAAATAGCCCTGTATATATACGGATTTCTTATTTTATAACTAAAAACAAAATAAAACTAAAAACTAATAAACTGGAAAGTGGTCTTGTATGATAGATATATACTGTTTAATAAAGAATCTTTTTTCTCCTTCATATTGAAGACGGTTATTTTTAACTTCTACATTGTTGTTATGAAGATCTATTATTGAGATATTTTGTTTAGTAACAAAATTTATATATATAAATTTTGTTTGTTTTTTTATTTTCTTAAATTTGTTTTTGAGTACCCTATGATACAAAAGTGGATTCATACATTTTTACCATGCTGCCGATAATATTGTTTATGTATCTTGCATCATACAAGATACATAAACAATATTAAATTTTGTTATAATATTATCTAAAATAGTGGCACATTTCCGACACAAATCATTTAAAGTTCAGCAAATATATTACCTTAATCCAGTATACTTCCATAACTAGAAACAAAACACTACTGTTGCCAAAACAGAAACGACTTTTAGCTTGTCCTATTCATATATAATGTCCAAACTTCATACAGATCATTTTATTATGAAAAATAAAGTGACTTTCGACTTACCTTAATTATGCTTAATGCCTTATCCATGATACCTGATACTTGATGTTTGATGGTTTATGCTTTATGCTTGATAATTCATACTTTATACTTGATGCTTAATGCTTTATGGTTAATGCTTAATGCTTAATTCTTAATGCTTAATGCTTAATGCTTAATGCTTAATACTTAATGCTTAATGCTTAGTGGTTAGTGCTTAGTGCTTAGTGCTTAATGCCTAATACTTAATGGTTAATGCCTAATACTTAATTGTTCTAAAGAAGAATCTAAATAAGAAACATCCATGTGATATTGAAGGATTATTTGAATCTCAAAACTAATACTAGGATATAAAGTACATAAAGAACAAAACAGTAAATTATATAAAAACATATTTATTATTTACTAAAAACAACAACCACAGCTTAAGTAAATTAAATAATTCCCATTCGGGTGCTGTCGCGTTGATGGTTATAGCAATGATCCTTAATTTTGCCAGCAATTGTTTGGCTTTTTAATAAAAAGTTTAATAAAGGCAAATATTTAAGGCAACTGAAGAGGGTATGCTCGGAGATGTCATCAGCATGGATTATGTGTTCCTTGTTAAAAGGAAATTGATCTTTATGTACCGCCATGATGGCATTTTTCGCAGTATTATTGCTAGTATTATTCTAGTCCATAATACTTACATTAGTATTATGGACTAGAAATACTAAAATATGAAATACTGAAAACTAACGAAAATAAAAACACACTGCGTTCAAAGAAACATTTAAACATTTATTTTTTTAAATTTCAACATTTAATTTTTGTGATTAATATATACCTACGTTTTAATCGATATTTTAATTATTGTTTAACAACTTAATATCGTAAATACAACATTTGAAAAAGGAAAGGAACAACGATATGACATAAAAATAGAATACTATATCATTATAGATTGCTCATACCCAGGTGAAGGAAGGAAAGAGTATCAGAAGAACTCATTGGCAATAACTAGTATATAATAAGAGAAGGCTTGCATTAATATTTAAATACATATAAACTTGATACTTACTAACACAATTTTTGCTAACAAGATCAATAACATGATAATCATTTACAATGAGCGCCATACACTCAATTTGTTTGAAGTAATAAAAAGTAGCTTGATAAGCAGCTATTGTTAGATAAATATTAATATTATCAGTATGAATTGCATATTAAATCATTACATTACATTTATTATTTAAAACATATTTTTATAAATTATTTCACTTCGCTTAACTAAAGCTAGGTCAATTAAAGTCATTTAAATAGTTTTAATCACGACCTGTCATATTCAGTGTTTTAATGAGCGTTAAAATTTGTAATTACGAATACTATTTTTATAGTAATTCGTAATCACTAAATTATAGTACCTACATCAAGGAGCTGTCAGTGATATAAACCAACCGGTTGGATTCTCAATTTATTTAATTCGTTTGTGCGCCGCCTGACTTCGTATCGATCTACATATCATGGCTATGTCTAATAGTTTCTACTTTAAAATATTTGAAGTAGATATAACATGTTTGGTACGATATACGTATTGTTTGAATATTTCGTTTTTAGTTACTGCAAAAATACTATTATATTATTATATTTTGTAAGGCCAAAAAAAAAAATTTAGTTACTAAAAGAATCTATGTTTTTTCTCAAATTGGATGTTACGCAATTAAGAACTCGTTTTAACTCGCAAATGCTTAGTTAAATACCACCCTTAGAGTTTTATTTATTATGGGCTAAAATTCAATTACCCTTGAAAACTTTTTTTTGATAAAAGTTTAGGTAAGAAGTTATTTGAAAATTGACAATATAAATAGTTAAAGGCTATATTATATTACGTCATTTTATATCATAACAACTTAGCTTTTAAGATTATGTTACAGTTTGTTACGTTTTATTTTTTCAAGAATACAAAACAAAACAAATAATAAACATTTGTCGCTTATTAAAAACTCGAAATATAAAATTAAAAGCTCTGTTCTAAATCAATGATACGGACTTTATAAAGAAACATCGACAACAGAAAACGCTACTTTGATTGAGTGTCAAATTTATGAGTTTGTAAAACCTTTAGACTCAGCAAGATTAAACAATTTACACATTTATTTTTATGTTTATAAGATTAATTTATCGTTTATTAAAGTGGTCCTGTTCTAAATCCATGCTACGGACTTTATGAAGAAACATCGAATAAAAGTGTAAATATGTTCATCTTATGTCAAAAGACAGACTACGCTAATTGATTTGAGTGTTAAATGTATGAGTGTGTGAAATTAGACTCAGCGAGGTTAAACAAATTACACGTTTGTTTTATACGTTTAGAATATTCGACTATTAGGTTTGGTTATTTAATATGTAACAAATTAGATTCATAAAAGACACCTAAACAGAACATAACCTAAACAAAACATATAAACAGATGATGAATGTAGCAAACATAACAGTTCAACACGAAAACCTTTTTATCCCTAATTTATTTATTTTAACTATAGGAACCAAACCGAAGACAATAGTTAATATTCTCTATATTTACAGTAACTATTAAGTAATCCTTTTACATATTCCGTCTCAAACAATATTGAGTGTAATTTGTTATTGTTATTTAAAATGTATATTAACGATGAGATCTCAGTTATGAATTTAAACATTTACCTACTTCGGTATTTATATTTTTATGATATAAATCAACTTAATTAAATAAATTTTATAATCCTTTAAAATAAAGAAGGTTATTGTAATTTTACACACCTATTGTTATATTAATTTGATATATATCTTATAAAACAAATTATTTTCGATGTACGACACTTTGTTGTTTATTCTGTCCCTTCTCCCAAATCTAAAGTTATATTAGCTGCACATAAAAAAAATAACTTTTTTATATTTAAAGCATTATCATCAATTAATAGATTGGTTTGTAAACGATTTCTTTTGAATTCAGTATATCAGTAATGTTTTAATAATATTGCATTAAGAAGTACTTCAGAAAACTGACATGACAGACCAGATAGATACTTTCAAAGATATAACATTTTCAAATGCGTCGCTGTGAATGTAAAGGATATTGCATTTATTTTTCTTTTATAAAATATCGGCTTCACTATTTATTTCAGTTTGGATTTTTATTGCATTTTTTAATTTTAAAACCGTCTCTTTGAGTGAAATATAGCTCAAGATTTTTTAACAAACGGATACAAAAAAACGTTATTTTTTATGTTATTAATTAATTATTTTTTATTAATAACACTTCTTATTTGTTTCTTTGTTCTTCAAAGAGTACACTGTGTTCAGTTAAATGTTAATTTGTAGTTAAGTAATAATATTCTTTACCACATTGATGACATTATTCAATTATACGTAAATGTTTTGTCAAAATTAGAAAATAATGTTATATTAGGCAGTAAATTTTATACAATAAAGATTTATCCAGGGAACTTACATTGTTGATGATATTAATTAAGGATTAACAGTTAATATACCAACTATTCCTAATTTAAAAAAACTTGGCTGTAATTACCGCAATTATATTGCAATTATATACTCGAATAGTTTCAAAAGCTTTGTTCACATAACATCATAAAAACGTTTTCAGCTATTTAAAATATTTAATTTTCTCTTTTGATAAAGAACATTTCATGCTAAGGTCTAAGGATACTTATGTCAAATTCGTGAATAACTGTGTCGAATCTAGCTTTAGTTAAATTTGGTCACATTTTGCTAACTGCTCTTTACACTCACTATAAACAGGAATTCTATTATGGTGTACCCTTTATTATTATTTTTTTTATCGTTGGAAAAATGCGTTTTCGCATCTTCACCCAGGCCAGGAAGGCGATGGCGGGGCGGTATGTGCGGCACCCGGCGGCATGGAAACGCTGCCATTTTTAAGGCACCCCACTAAAAAACCAACGGCTGCCCACGACGCTACAATGGGACGCCACGGGATCGCTTTCGCACTCACCGTGGTGCCCCGGCGGAACTCCTCCATATAGGGGTACCCCGGGCAACCAGTGTACCCCTACCTCATAGACCTAGTGCAATGGCGAGAGAGGTCGCCCTTCCCTCTCACCTAGGCCTACGGCTGGGAAGGAACGGGCTGAACCCTTCTCCTTCGCAGCCTCTCCCGCTGAAGCTCGATGTGACTATGTTGCCATAGCCACAGCCGGCTCCGTGCTGGGCTCCGCGCTCGAGGGTTTTGCACCAGGTGCTAATCCAGGTGCTAGGTGCTAGGTGATTAGCATTATGGTGTACCCTAGGAAACTTCGCTATTAAACATTTGTAGTGTAATAGCTCATAGTGTCTTACAATAAGGTATAAAGTCGCATGGATATATTGTGAAATGGAACTGCTGCTGTTTATTGAGCGTTAAATTTTGATAACTCGATTCCGTTTGTTGGAAATTGAAATTTGGAAGTGTTAATTTAGATTCTACAAATTTTATTTGATATTTTTATTATATTTCGTGTAGAACATTGCAAAGCTGTGAGAGTTTGATGTTGAAAATATTTTAAGGCTATTTATAAACTAAGTTAACATAAATATAATTTTAAGATACATTAAACAATAATTCCTAATGTCACGCTTTGGTTCTTGTGTGTCAACAAAGCGTAATCCAGGAGAAATCCATTATCAGATTTGATAAAAAACAGATTGGGCTACAATGAATTAAAAAAATTGGTAGTTACTTGTGCATGTTAATTCAAAGTATGACAGGTTCAGAAAAACTGCGAAGCATTTTGTATAGTACTAAATACTATAATATCTATTATAGAATGATTTCTAACACATGATATTTAGTATTATTTTGTTAATATGTACTCAAAACTTTTCTACTTCTGTGACGCATATGATGAAAAAGCCATTAAAATCTTTATATGAAACTATTTCGCATAACATAAGAGTAATTTCTTGTCGATTTTTCTGCATGGATCTAACCCTTGGCATTGTGCAAATTGAGTCTGAGGTTTTATAAGTGCAATGTAGCATACATATTTCCATTTTAAAACTTTTAAAACTTTATTCGTGGAATGGCTACTGTGATTTTATAGAGATACTATTCAATTATTTTTAGTATGTCCTTGCAATACTAGTAGTGTTACTGAATAAATAATATAAAAAAGTATGTTTAAAATTTTTTTAAGTACTAGTGAAGCGTCAACACGTTTTAAAAAGCACCCTTGCTTTTGAGCCCTTTGCGGCTTTGCCAAGTTTTCGTAGAGCGACAAATGAGGTCTACTAATACACACGTTTTATGAAAAGGCTAAAAATAGATATAAAGAACGCCTGTAGGCTTTAGTTTTAACAAATAAACGGCAAATAACACTTGCCAGTTCAAAGAACAGCTCTGTCATAAAATATGTTAATATTATAACATACACTTTTAGTTGGAAATATCAAAGTTACAGTATAAACTTCAAATGCAGCGAAAGATAGGTGGCTAAACAAGATGATCATGTTTACGAAATTCCTTTAAACATGTCTATTTAGATTCTACTAAAACACATAAACAAAACTGAAATACTTCGGCATGTCTGTGTACCGGATTTCCTTAGCTCTTTGGCGCTGAGCCAAAGAGATGATGCGTTAGAGATTATACAAAGTGTCCTTTTAGTTTGTACATTTCATTTATAATGTGTATATTACATTACTTTTATACGATTAGTGTTATTGGATTATATGTATTTGTATAACACAATTGAAATTAAGTTATATTCTACTTATCGTTTGTCTCATTAATATAGGAATAAAATGCTTTTGTCAGGCGTCTGTACATCTAATCTCAGTTTTAAATAATAAACCGTTTCTTCTAGAAATTAAATAATTATATTAATTCAACCATCACTACGTTCATTTATTATGCTCACTAAGCGCATTTATGTTTTTTTTCTTTTTATCTGTTCGTATAGAAATATATATCAGTAATTAAGTAATCATTTTCTTTCACTAAACAAATTTACATGAAATAATGTCTGGTTCCACATAAATATTTCATGATAAAATAGTATTCTTACCTAATTAATTCATTATTTAATAAATGATAAAAAAGTTTCTATCTCTAAAAAAAAATATTCCGATTTATATTCTGATATTTATATATAAAGAACTTTAGATCTATTTCTGAGGGATCGACGAAAAATTTTTATTGAGTTTGCGAACTGTCTATTTTGATGAAAAAATGTCTGCGTCATATTAAAGTTTCGGTCCTCAAAATGAGTAATAGTTATAAAGTAAACCAATTTATTTATGCGATAATTTTAAAAGTTTTAATATTTTTGGAAGACAAAATATTTCTTTTCTGGTTCTATTGGACTAAGTAGTTCAATAGATTAATATTTTAAATATTTAATTTACAATAAAGTACATAATATAAAATTAATAGGCATGTCTAACATTATTTTCTTAAACATTTTCAAATTAGGATGGGCTAGAGGACTACTACAATCACCAATTTGCAATAGCTTTAAACATATATAAAAATGCCGTTATGCCCTTTTTCGGACACATTCATACAGAATATAATGAATATCTTCAAGCTTACCACAGACAGAACCACTTGGGGAAGGAATTTTCCCCATTAAATTTCCAAATTTAATCAAAAATATGTGGAAAGCCGCAGAACAATATTAACATTCTTAGCAATCCGTTTGTTCAGATCATGAAACATTTTTTTTAAGGAAATTTGAATAACATTCAAGATACTATTTGTAATAAGTATTTTTACTAATATATTATTAAGAAAGTCGTATAATTTCTATTACATTATAAGGGTCAGATAAAGAACGAATAAAAACATTACCAAAACCTGGGGCTCGTATTTATTACAGAGAATGTCCCAAGTTTGTAAAGAAGCGAGGGTAAACAAGCTATTTTATTTTTAAGGAAAGTTACAAAACTCAATTCAAGAGTTTCAGTAAAAGGTTGTAAGAATTATAGCATCTTTTGGACGCCCTCGTTCTCAGTTTTGTTTTTAATAATCGATTCATAAATACAATATCTTATTATGTTAATTGGTATACGTTATTAATTTTTTAGTTTTATAATACAAACTGTAAAAAACTAGAAAATACATATTTTAGATACAATGAAATATATATTTATTTCAATATTATAATGTAATAATATTACTCCGAGCTGTTTAATGCACTTTAAATTAATGAGTTCGTGTAGGGTGCTTGAATTTTTATCAAATTACAGAACTTTTTATAAAGTAACAAGTCGCGCCACTCGCGTTTCATTTAATTATGTTCGCATTAAACGTACAGTATTAATATAATTTTATCCATTCATTTTCAAAAGCTATATTTTAATGAATAAACGATAATTGAAGACTTAATTTTTTATGACGATTCTGTTCTCGTTATCTTTGTTCCGGCAGTATTCTGACATTTTGATTTTTATAGGAAAGTCATAAAATACCATTTTAAAAGAAGAATTTACTGGTTAAATTATTAATATCATCTCGAACTATGTACAATTAGGTTAGTTAGGAGAAAAATCTAATATATTTATGTTTGAATAGTTAATTTTATATAGCATATTTTCACCTAATTTGTATTAAAAAACTATGATAAATGTATATTATTGAAGTAGTGTCGTGATTTAACCCTACTTGTTTTCCTTTATTCACGCAATATTAATAGAGATTCCATTCACAGATTCTGAATAACTATTCAATATAAACAAGCATATTCAACTCAAAATAGTCCAATTTTAATACAAAGCAAACATTTCAGATACGAGCTTACATTATGGTTTGGTAATTAAGAGTATACATTAAATATTTATCAGAATAAATGGATACGTTGAATTTTGTCCATCAATGAAGAGTATAATATGTTTGACATATTTATTATTAAATCTATATATAAATGGATGTTTTAATTAAAGGTGGGTAGCAGTTATAATTAATGTTGAAAAGATTGACTTCAAAATTTTTAACTTTTTTTTTACTTATTACCTACCCATATAATATTAACCGACCCTTGAATTGTTATTATAGAGACAGATTTAGTGCCATAATCTTTCTGTTTTAGTGTTTTTTATAAGTTGTCATAGTATTGACATATGAGGAATACTTTTATGATAATATGTCTATATAATCACTTAATGACAACAAAATACCTTCTAAGTAAAAACAATGGTCACCGTACACAGAATCATAAAAATAATTTTGAGTCATCGTTTCTATTGCATGGGTTTACGACCCCTGAGGGGTTTTATCTCACTTCTCTATGTACACATTAATGGTAAACTATCACAGAGATAATTATTTTTTGTTACCATTTATATCTTATAAAAAGTTATTATTATTTTGTTGCAAGTTTAGAGTGCTCAAGTAAATATTTATATAGTGGTGTTTTAATGGAAAATGTTTACTGAATTTCTTTCCTAAATATCGATATTTTTCATTTTAATATTATCTACATTACACTTGAAGTTTTACTTGCTAATTAGGTATAAATCCTAAAACAAAAAAAAAGTGAAATATAATACGGTTTATTAAAAAAATATTTTAAATAATCCCAAAGTGAATAAACAAATTATAACATAAATAATTGTTTAGTTTATTGACTCACGAAGAACAGGGAAAGAAAATTTTCAGAATGTTCCTTATTGTTTTCTTTTAAGTTAAGAAATTTGTATATAAAGCGAAGATCGTATTTAAAACTATGTTTTACTACACCTATTGTGTTATAAACATCAATTATAAGATTTATTAAAATAAATTACTACTTCCTTCCTAGTCTTTTTGATAAATTCAAAGTAGATATTCCACTAACATGAATATTTTATGATCGTAACTAATTTAACATTTATTTAATTTAAAGTTTGTCCACATCACACTTTATTACTATGATTATTTAATAGTAATAGATTTACGATGAGTGATTTAAAAAATAAGATTGCTAACTACAGATTTATTTAACAACTCGGTTCCACCGGGCTCATGAACCTTATTTCTAGTGTAAAAAAAAAACAATTAGGCATTGATGATCGTTAGTCGTTAATAAAAACTATACAATAGTATTATTACTCAATAAAGCTTAACTTGAATTTGCTGTAGTTTCACAATAAAGTATATTTATATTAAATAAATTAATTCTCGATTTCATAAAACTTTATGTAATAAAATATTGTATGTGTATAATTTTCTTCAATGGCAACTGAAATCATTAAGACATTTTTAATGTTGTATGGTACAAAAAAAAGTAAAATGCAAAATGTTTTATTTACGATAAATATTTAAACTTACTATTTGATTTCAGATGTGGTCAGGCAAGAAGTGTTCAGAGGGGGGAGCGGGTACCCCCACAGAGGAGAAGATTAAAGTAGTGCTTGTGGGAGACACTCAGTGCGGGAAAACATCACTCGTTCAGAGATTTGTGTCTGACACATTCGTTGAGGTGAGTACACTTCATTGCACAGTTACATAAGTACTCATCCAATCTTATCATCACAAATACGCCTTTATATATTTGCTTTATCATAGAAGATATATCGACGTTGCAGCGTACCAACTTTTAAAAAGAGCATTGGTATTTTTGTTTTATTTTATTTATATATATAAAAAGAACAAAAAAATAAAAAAATAAAAAAATATATATTAATTTTATAGTTTGTTTCCCAACCCAAACTGTAACGAAAATCGTAGGTATTACATTCTGTTCTCGTCATTAAATACATAGTTAAAGGAAATTGCTATTATTTTATAGATATAGTTCAAATCATACTTATCGCCAGTTTTTAAATTAAAGTGGGTACTATACAAAAAAACAAGTGCAAACATTTTAAAATATAAAATATATATATAAAAACATGATATTGCATCAGCAAAATTGTAGGGCGATACATTTCAAAAGTGTTCTACTTTTCACAAAGCATGGCTCATGTCACACTTATAATCCTTTTTTAATGAAAAAAGTTTTTAAACATTTTGTTAAATTTTGTTTTATTAATCGAAATATATTGATAATCACTAGAAATAATTCAACGATACCATTACCTTTTTGAGTAATAGATGTTTTTTTACCGTTTCGGTATTCATCTCGATCGCGAAGTTTATAATAATAATATCACAGGCAATTTGTCCTGACACACATTGATCTAACCCCGAAGTAAGCAAATTATTTGCTCGACAATGACATTTGTTAGACAATGATACAAATACATACAAATATACATTATTAATACTTCGTATAAATTTAATAAACGACTAAACTAGACCGACCGGCATTAAAGACATCTATGTTCATCACAAACATGCCTGTTCCTGTCGAGAATTGAACCCGAGTCCCATTGTGCAACGTATAGTGACGTTAGGGGTCTACGCTATCTGCTCGACAAACACATTACATTTGGATAAATGAAAGTAATTTGAAGTGTAACTGAGTATAGTTTTATATACGAGTAGGTACATATTTTTGGCATTCAGTTAATTGTTGATAATTTTTCAATAATTATCTAAGATTAAATAAAAAATAGATTGCTATAATAGACAAAAATCCAAATAGTACCTTGACAGAATAATAGTTACATTATAAAAATACAACAATTTACTAGCCTTTTTATAAATTATACTTTATATTTAAATTTATATTTGCATTCATGGATTTAGAGTTATATAAGAATTTTAAATTAATTCAAGTAGGTACCAGCAATAACAAATTACATTCAAGACTGTTTGAGAAGTACTACGTGAAAGGATTACTTAATAATTTCTCTAACATTTTAACGTTTATTCATAAATCAATAATTTTATTTAACATTTCAAATCTTTTCATAGCAGTAAAGGTTTTTTAACATATTTTTGGTATTTGGAGATATTTTTATATCTGTTCATAAAATCATCTTTTTTAAGTTAAAATTGTTATTTACAACAACACAAATTGACTATAAGATAAATTTAATATACATGTCTGTATAGAAGCTACTTAAGAATTTGAATAACTGGTTACTTATAAACTAGTTTCATCAGTCTAGATGAAATATCAAGTAAGAGGTTGGTCTAGTTCTACTATAAGATACTTCAATACTTAAGAAACTTTGGATATTCCTAGACAGTTATTCGTTGCCCCCTAAAAAAGCTTTTGTTTTTCATTGGAATATCCGTTACGGGTTCCAAATGAGGGTGACCCTAGCAACCTGTAAATAATCTCTAGTTAATAGTCTAATTCTACTATAAGATACTTGAAGAAAGATATGTTTTGGATATTGCTAGACATTTATTCATTGCCACCTTTTTTCGACGAAAAAATCCGTTACGGATACCCGCCGCCCAAGAACCCCCTAAATGAAAATGCAACTTGCAAATAGCCCCTAGTTTAGATTTTTATTAAAGTTGTTTTTACACGAAGCAAAAGATATGTGTACGTTGTGAGTGTGTTTTTATATTGCTATATAATTGCTATTTATCTAAATATATAAATTCTGCATCGAAATTTCTGTCCTAAGCCAGTGTATTCAAAGAACAAAAATAGAATAGAATATAACCGTTTATAATTTTTTGGTAAGTTCCAATATAAATAGACAAACTTCTAATATCAATAACAAATATATTTTACGAACAATTATGTTTTTGAGTAATATTCAATTAAAAAATTTCTTTTCAGAATTTTAAACTGCTATACCATATGCAAAAACATAATAGCGAGTTCTAAGAAAAGTAAGCGCCATCTATTGAGATTTTATGTGACTAAATTTATAATGCTCATATTCAATTTGTTATTTTATTAAATTTCAGATAAAACAAAGTAGAAATTGTAGCTTTATATAAATTTAATACGTTTATGTAAGTCGCATTCAATTCTGTTTAAAAGTTTTGAAACAGTGCTTGAATAAATTTTCAATTGACCATAACTTCTATTCCCCACAACCCATTTTGACGAAACAATGTTTTGACAATGCTCCAGGTTAATATAATCCACCTGTGAAAACCGCGTTCAAATCCGTGGAGTAGTTTCGAAATTATAATGTACCAAACAGACAGACAGACAAAATTAACAAATAAAGTGTTTTTTAGTTTCTGTTACTCGTTTTTAGTCGCCCCTATAAGTTTTTCGGAAAAATATTTAATGCACAAACACTCGATTTTTACTGTCTTATTATATATTTGAGATTTCACCATAATTTACCTACCAAATTTTTTTTTTAAGATTATGCGAATACTCGTTACAAAAAATCAATGCACTGACAGATAATTGGAGTGAACTTTTAAATATCATACATTCCAATTGTATAATCCGATAATTGTTATAAAACCGATCCCTTAATCAACAATTAATCAATAGTTAATATAAATTCGATATTCAGTAGTCGGATTTAAACTCAAACTTTTAATAGCTTCGAATGTTCGAAACTCGTTATATTATTTGTTTTGGTTCGTTTTTGTTGAACACAGTTTAATGACTACTGGCATGGACGTGTAAATGAGTTTAAGAATTGATTGTAATTCCACATACATAAAACAATAAAACTAAATGAAAAGTTCATTGGTTTAATTTCGTGCATATACTCTTTAAACCGCGCAATTCGCATTGCTGTATTTAAGGGTTGTCAAACAAAATTACACATGAAAGCACTCGATCGAAATGTGTAGCAGTTATTTAGTGGAAGAATAGTGTGACTGATGATTATTGTTAAGAAATATTTAAGTTGATTTGACACAAGTCATCGTTTAGTTTTTGTTCGATATTTATAGTTTAAAAAGAACGGAATTGGGCAAAACGGTTTTTTTTACAATATTTAATATAAAATAAAAGATAGATATCTCATAGTAAATATTTTTTTGAGAATCAAATTAAAGGTGATTTTAAATTAAGAACAATCAATGTAATGATTTTTCTGTAAATTATAGTTCATAAAACAATATGCGAGTTTATTAAGATTCTTATTATACAGTTTATTAAATTTAAACGATATTTTTAAAGCATACCAGAACCCACGTTATTAAAAGATCCGGAGTAGTCACTTTTGGAATATGCAAATTGTATCTAAACTCCAACAAAGACCTTTAAAAAAAATTATACCGAAAAAGGCCATTTCTGTTAAAGATATCTAACCTAATCCTGTTATGATAACAAGAAAGTCTAGTTATATACCTACTACTGCTGTCGTAGCGATTTGATGATGTTTTTATATATGTAATAAAATAAATGTGTTGATAATGTAATGACATTTAAAAATAAAAAAAATGATGAATAAAAAGTACTCGTAGTTTTCCAATTTTATTTAAACTGTGGCCAACAAGCATGAGAAGTTTCAAGAAGCAATAATAAAAATCATAAAGCAAATACTAAGCGCAATATTTTAATTGAAAAAGCATATTTTAAACACTTCAATGAAAAAAAATATGGTGACGGGCGAGTGAATTCGAAAACAGAATGGCTGCGGGCAGTGAGTGAAAGATTACAGCCATGTATTGAGAACGTGATTTGATTGATGAAACTGTTCCGCTTTTCATTCAGCTAGTGTTTGATTAGCGCGTTCGTGTATTTAGAATTTGAAAACAATATTTTCCGATTACAAATTAATTAGATATACTCAAATAAAAAAAACTTGTGTGGTTTTATGAAACCACCGTAAAAGTGAAACTTTTTTTCACATTATAGACATTTAACTAAAAATTTTCGGAATAATATTCCATTAAGGGTATAAAAATTGCTTCATCAATCTTAATTTTATACTTAGAAAATGGGAATGATAATGGGAAATGATAAAAGTAGACTAGGTCTCCAACTAATATTTTTATTGAACTCTGTGTCTTAGAGTACGACATACATAATACTTAACAATTATTTAGATGATATACACATATTAAAACACTGAAAACAATATTGTATAATCGTTGAGTCATTTTGATCCGTTTTTCAATTATTTTCAATCATTCTATTATCTATTCCATCTTCATCATGAATTTCACAGTTTATAAATGTAACCAATATTTTATGGTAACTAAAATACGTGAACAGTGACTTACATTCGATTTTTTCAATGTATCTAGTAAAAACCGCATCGATACGTGCGCCTTTCACTTTATCACTACTCCGCGGCCGACCGTCACGCGACATGCAACACACAGACGAAAAAGTTTGAGACGATGTAATAAAAGTTTTACTTTAAAAAAAACATAATATTTATTGTTCTAAACACACTTTTATAAAATATATAAAATAAACAATACAATGAAATTGGTAATATATACCTAGTAAATAAAGTTATAGAGTACGATACAAGGTTGTAAACAACACTAATCTTTCCGGGGCGTGAAGGAGTCACGTATTTCAAGAATATTGAAATCTTAGCATGCTATCTACAATGTGCAAGTAATCTCTTCTCCCTAGTACCACATTCTAGAACTTAGTTATTTGAGGATATCATATTCAAAATTAGCTTTAATAAGTAACAAAGTTGTAGAATTTATAGAATAATTGTTACATAAAGGTCGTTTATTTCAAATACAGTATTGTCTAAAATTATATCTAAATAAATGATAAGTCATTTATTTATAAAAAATCTAGTTTTCTAGTTAATAAACACCTAAAAAAGTTTTACTGCTGAAGAAGAGTGGTCAAAAACTATGAACTCTGCAAAACAATTGGATGCACAGTCATTAAGTTTCTTTAATAAGAAAGAGGAAAACTATTTTGAATATCGTCAAATTAAAAAAAAAACCCTGGGAATATAAACTTCACAATATTTATACCGGAAAAGAAATGATAGGTCCGGCGGACCACAAATTATTCCTTTTTTGCAATTAAAAAATATTTTAATTAATTTTCCATAATATGTATAATTTGATAGGAATTCTTGAGCCTGTGTTTAGTCTTATTGTTATTGAAATAGTATTAAAAAAAATATTTGTAACACAAGAAAACATCTGTTATACATGTATCTAATAAAAATAAGAGGTCTTAACTGTTAATTAAAAAAATATTTAAAGTACACATACATACAAAAAGTGTCTACAAAAATTAAGAAACCAATAAGCCTAAACCAATTTTACGATTACTTTCTTTTTAATCTAGTTAACGAAAAAAGTTTCTAAAGGAAATTGAATTACATCTAAAATTAAATGAAAGTCACTCAAACCACGGTATTTAACAAAGAGCAAAGTATTTGTGAGTTAAAGACGAGTTCTTAATTCAGTAAGATTTAATTTGGGATAAGACCCTTCCTTCTTCGATTTACTATTTAAACATTTTTATCATTGGTCTTAGCCTTCAATTATATTTGAGATATGAAAACAAAAGCTTACCCAGACTTGTACAAAAAATATACGAGTAAGTGCAAACTTATATCAGAATATCCTATACACTTAATACTAGCTAAAAATTTACCTAAATTTGTGTAATATAGAAGTTAATATGAGTAACGTTTTATCTCAGCCTACTGATGCTGAAATTGAGATCAAGACTATAGTAACTTAACAATTGCCTACCTCAAGGGTCTACTCTAAGTCCTTCTCTATTTTTGGGTTATATCAACGTTCACCCTAATTTCACTGCATCATTATTATCATCCTATCTTATTATTGAGTGTAATATATGACTGCTTTTGAAAAAAATATTTCTTATTAAAAATAGATAGACAAGTTCCACTTAAAACAATAATTGTTATAGGTAGTAACTGAAAAACATTGTAAAAAAATTACACTATGAATTTACTTTTTATTAACACTAGGAGCATTACCCAGAGTCAAATTCTTTTAAGTTCACAGCAACCGAAAACACACATTAATGAAATGTATTAAATAAAAGTAATTTCTCCAAATGAATACCTTATGTATATTTAATCTCAAAGATGCATGCATGTCTAGAATCTAGATCATAGGAAGCTAGGACGTATTTAGTTCTAGGAAATTTGTGCACACAAACGACTTCCAAGTGCTAAAATTAATCCTGTATCTAAACGGTTTATATTACGGAGAAATCTGAATGTACTAAATTTCACGTTTCTAGGTATATTATTATTAACACTTGTCTTAGCTTACACATCTAAATGAAAAGGTATTTTAATATTTATATAATTATAAAACAAAAAGCAACATGTTATATGATTAGCCCACATAAGAAGGTGCTAATAAAAGGAAGTTCATTGTAGCACTATCTATACCTGCCTCTAATGAATCTTTTTTTTTGTGTCGATGTTTATCACCACCCAGATTAAAACTCTGACGATTTTAAAATTAAATTGTTACTCTATTGTCATTAATAGGAGATTTACTACTATATTACGATATATTGGTTGTATATAAGGTAAAAATACATACTTATTCGCACATAATCTAATAAAATTGATTTAGATAAATCTAAAATGCTGTGAACTGAGCTTATGAAATGAACTCCAGGAAATGACATCATCCACGTATTTAATTAGACGGGTTGTTATTTTATTCGCATTATTAAATTTCCAAAGTCAAAGTTTTTTATGTTTATTTTAAGCCAATGCATACATTGCACTTTTGAAACGGCAGACTCTAGACTAATCTGGACTAACGGCAAACTTAGTTGTACTAACGATATAATGTTACTTTTCGGAGATTTTGACTTTAAATTGAAGAATTTAAAGTAAAAATATTATTATTTAAAGAACAAGAGAGATGTGAGATAAAAAATATTATATAAAAGGGTTAGTTATACAGACAAACATTTATCAAACTAATAATAACTAATGACCCAATTAATGTAATAATTATCTATAGCACATTAATACTCCCGCGAGGAACTGAAATAGTTTTGTCCAGAACTTTCACTATTCTTAGTACATCCCAACATATAGTTGGTAATCATTCACCATCTTAAAGTAATATCAATACTTTTATGAATTATCTTAATCAAATTACTCACTTAAGTACGCACAAAATATAGTAATGGTGGGTGGTAATATAAACATAAATAGTAAATTTGTGTTAACTCCAAAAAATATTTGTACATGTGTGCGTCACGTGGAACATCGCCCACACACTTGTTCCTATATCTAGAGGATAGATCTCTCGTATTGAGATCAAATAATTTAACTCTCAAATGCAAGCAGTCCGCAGGTAACAAAACAATCTATTGCGCAATAGAGCACTTTAATATCAGGGTTTTTTAAAGTTAGACATTACCTAACAATATGTAACTGGAGGTTCCAGTCATAGTCATATTAAATATTGATTAATAATAATAATAATCCGGTTGTAATAATTTTCATAATTATTATTACCTAATAAATAATCAAAGACTCCTGTAGGAGTATTGGGTGTACCCAATACATTCATAAAACACAAAATACATTATTACTTCTACCAATTAAATTCGCTATTCGACGAGAAAGAGATTCATTATATGACGATATACAACGCTTGGAATAATGACCACATTTAAATAAGTTACTTAGTAACACAATTAATTTATAGCCACAATATATAATGAATTTAATCTAACTATAAAATCCTGGCTCATTTAAAGAAATTTTATAAAGTTTACAACAACCATTAGCGTTTCATCTGTTGTAACAAATTATTTTTTATGGCATTTTCTGTAGCTTTTAAAAATAAAACAATTTTTCTTGGTGGTAGACCATAACATCGGGTCGCCGGCAAAGTTACCACCCATCGGGCAAAGTCGTGCCGCAAAGCGACCTAGTCGTGTTCCGGCACGTTGCTCGATGAAGCCGTTAATGGGAAATGGGTCTGAACAGCTGCGGTGCGTTGGCGAACCGGTTTGACGTCGAGTTGGTGTCTGTTTTGTCGGGTGTCTAGTCGAGGAGGGTAGCGGGATCCGAAGCATCGGCTTTCCGCTGGCCCCCCGCAGATAGTTGGGGGCCCAATTAGTGGGTTAGCCACCCACGAAAGGCTGCCCCGCCAGCTGCGAAAAATCCCAGGGTGGCTCCATCGTGCTGGTTGGCGACCAGTCGAGGAGGCCCGATGGCGATCCCTGGGGGGGTTCGGGCGTCCCCGCAGTCTCCAGACTAGCCTCCCAGTGGCAAGACATCACCAATTTCGACGTCGGGTTCGATACGTACCGCCTCGTTCAACTGCCGTTTCCCATCCCTATTCACTTTTATTTTATATTTTTTTATGAGGAAAGTTAAAAAGAAGAAAATGTTTTTACAGCGGTTGCACTCCTCCTCATATAAAGTGCCCCTCACTAATATCAGGGGTTTGCACTCTAATATCCTAGCTGTCCATCACCACCTGGAGACAGAGCAGCCGCACCTCTTCTTTTTGACGGAGACGCAGATACAATGTCCTTTGAGCGCTGCGCACCTGCATTATCCCGGATACACGTTAGAGCACAATTTTCGCTCACGTGCCGGAGTCTGCGTGTACGCGCGGAATGACCTCTGTATCCAGCGTCTCTGTTACCTTGAAGACCCCACTTTTTCTTCTATATGGGTTTTAGTAGACACAGGAAACGAAAAAATCCTGTATTCCTGTGTCTACCGTTCGCACAGCGGTGACCAGGAGACAACTAGATTATTTGATTATCTCGGTGAGGCTGCTGATATGGCTTTGCATCAGTACCCTTCAGCGCAGCTTGTTTTTCTGGGGGACTTTAATGCTTGTCATCAAGACTGGCTGTTCCCGTACCAGAAAACCGACCATGCTGGAAGAGAAGCGCGGAACTTTGCGTTGTCCTTGGACCTCTTTCAGCTGGTGAGGCAAGCGACAAGGGTACCAGATGTGGTAGGCCATACAGCAAATTGCCTGGACCTTCTGCTGACAACTGATCCGGACAGGTATCGTGTTGAGGTCACCTCCCCCTTGGGAACCTCCGATCACTGTCTGGTGAAATCTGTGTTTACATATTCCCCACCAGCTCTCGAACCACATGGTGTTAGGCGAGTATGGAAATACAAGTCAGCAGATTGGGATGAGATGCGGCACTTCTTTGCATCTTATCCGTGGCGGCAGGTCTGCTTCTCTTCTTTGGATCCGTCGAGTTCCGCGGATGCTATAACCGATGTGGTGCATCAGGCAATGGAGTATTTTATTCCTTTTGCTGAAGTTCCCGTTGGTGGCAAAGCTCGCCCATGGTTTAATGCCGAATGTGGTCATGCTCAAGGCCGAAAACATTCGGCATACCTCATTTGGGCTGATGCTCGAAGCCGCAAAACTCCGGATGTAAGTACAAAGAAGAGAGCCTTTAACCTAGCTGCCAAGTCCTACAAAAAGGCATTGCGGAAAGCTCGTCTCGATCGAATCGCTAAGAATGGCGAAAAGCTCTCTGTCAAACCAACTGGCAGTCGAGCTTTCTGGTCCCTTGCGAAAGCGATCGAGTCGAATTTCTGCCAACCCTCACTGCCTGCTTTGCTGAAGCCGGATGGATACCTGGCCCACACAGCAACAGAGAAAGCGAATGTATTTGCTTCTCTGTTTGCTGATAATTCGCATCTAGATACTGGCAATGCTTCTCTAGCACATCTTCCTCACTGCGGTATTTCGATGCCTGAAATCCGCATCACTAACAAAGAGGTATGGAGAACATTGTATCGTTTAGATGTGAATAAAGCCAGTGGTCCTGATGGTATACCAGTCATTCTGCTCAAGACATGTGCAGCTGAGTTGTCTCCTGTACTGACACGTCTGTATCGCCTCTCTTTCAAGACTGGAATAGTGCCGAAATCCTGGAAGCTTGCCAACGTGCAACCCGTGCCCAAAAAAGGCAGCCGTGCTGATCCTGTCAACTACAGACCGATCGACAGGGTCTGGCATGCGAGCCTTATAAGCAAGCTTTCAACGTACGGTATATCTCCTACTCTGATCGGCTGGGTAACGGACTTTCTGAGCCAGAGATCTCTCCGAGTAGTTGTCGATGGGTGTTCCTCGGAATCCTTGACAATAAGTGCCGGAGTGCCTCAGGGGTCCGTTCTTTCTGCAACTCTTTTTCTGCTGCACATAAACGATCTGTTGAAGCCCGGTATCTATGGGTATGCAGACGACAGCACAGTTGTAGAAAGATATCTGCCGAGTACTCGGGCTAGTCGAGATCAAGTAAAGTCTGTAAGAGAAGCCATGGTGCAGCGTTTGAATGACAAACTTCAGGCAGTCTCCGCATGGAGCAATGCCAATCTTGTCAAATTCAACGCCACCAAAACGCAGACGTGTCTGTTAACCGCCAAAAGGAGCCCTTTCACCTTGGCTCCTACTTTCCAGAATGTATCCTTGGAATAAAAATACAGTGACCGGCTTCAGTTGTTAGGCTTAGAGATTTCCTCGAACCTCAACTTTGGTCGGTTCATTTAGTCCATAGCAAGAGCAGCAGCAGCAAAGCTTGCCGTTCTTGCGAAGGTTCGGCAGTACTTTACACCGGGACAGCTTCTTGTTTTATACAAAGCACAGATCCGGTCGTGTGTAGAGTACTGTGGCCACATATTTGCTGGTGCCGCAAAGTCTCATCTTGCGGTTCTGGACTCAATTAAGAGGCGAGCAAAGAGGCTCATAAGCGATCCCGAATTGGTCGAAGCCGACCTCCAAAGCCTTGAACACAGGCGTAAAATTGCTAGCCTCTCAGTATTCTACAGGATACATTTTGGTGAGAGTGCGCAGGAATTACACGATCTAATTCCCCCGGCCCCCTTCCATCATCGGACTTTCTTACGCACGGCAGGAATCCATCCTTTTGTTGTGGACATTCCACCTGTCCGAACGAAGCGCTTTGCTTCGTCTTTTTTACTGCGTACAGCAAAGGATTGGAACAGCTTGCCTGCGTCGGTATTTCCGAAAGAATACAATGTGGATACATTCAAGAGAAGAGTGAATAGGCTGCTAGGGTAATGCGCCTTACCACCTTAGACTACATTTCACTTACCATCAGGTGGAATGTAGTCAAGCATTGCCCTAGATTATATAAAAAAAAAAAAAATGTAAAGCAATTTTAATAACCGCTCATTTAATCGCGACTTTCCCATGGTTAGGTTACACGGTGCATTAATTATATTATTTACTTTGAACGCTTTTGTTAACTAAATACTTGAATAATAGAGATCATATTATATTGGCCGCTACCACCCAAGTGGATCGTCAACCATCTGACATTTCCATTTGAAAGGTTTCTTTCCTCCAAAAATATTTGAACCAAACATCTCTCTAAGCCTTTTAAGATGGTAATAGTTTAATAAAATTTTATAAGAAAAAAAATACTTCACATATAATATATCTCTAACAAAATACGCTTCGTTTTATTTTTTTTTCTTTTAATTTCAAGTTGTCAACAAGTTTTATAATATAATAATTTTAAGATTAAATAAATTAATTTAATTTATATCTTAAACAAGTCTGAAACATTCATTTATTGTTCAACTCTTGTAATTTAATCTGCAACTTCATATATAAGATTCTATGCAAAAAAAAATATAATAATTTAAATTAATTACATTTAATGTCTACCATTAATGTATGAGCTTAAAAATAACATCTATTTTAGATATGTTTTGAAAAAATGACAGTATTGTTTACTTATAAGCAAAAACGTGTACCTGTTCCGAGTGTGGGAACGACCTTTGGTTTTTTTTTAAGTTGCTCACACGAAGCACTTCCTGCATTTGTGATGTTTGGACTGCTCTTAATTAATAGCGCTAGAAATGTCTTATTAAAACTAGCAATATTTTATTTTTGTATTTTATTATAAAGTGTATATTTTAAGTAAGAATCGAACCCAAAACTCCTTGATCTTAAATCAGCTAAAATTATAATATATACAATATTTAAATAAATATCAATAAATAATAAATTCTAAGAATAATAATTCATAATTTATTGCTATAGCTGATTTAAGTATTTTATAAGTAATATAATAATCCATATATTCTAAATATTTTTAAAATGCGTGTATATAACATTATTATTTTAAGAAGTAAAAACATTATACTTATAAATATCAAACAGATCAGTTTCCGTGGTATTTTGTAGTTTGTGTGTTTTATCAAAGGTGAAGAATGATATTTGTTGTATTGCTTTGAAAAATTTATCAATTAAACACATCTTATTTTATAGTCTTAGTAATTTAATTTATCATCGCAATATACCGAGTTTTTGCAAGATTCTCTTTAAATAACTCGATTTTAGAACGAACTAAACTAATATCCATACATTTTTTTCGTACATAATAAGTACAAAATCTTAAAGAGCCCTCTAATCTTATAATCAAAAATGTACAACTTATTTAAAATAATATATTTAGATTTAAAAGAATTATATTTGTACAGAATATTACACTTCAAATAATAAAGCGACAGCTTTAAAATACCACGTACTAATATTTTATATTACTCGAATAACACAAAACATTATTAAAGAAGATCGAAAAATAAATGTTAGAAAAATTCTTAAAATATAATTCTTAAGAAAACTCAGCAATATAAATTAATTAACCAGTATTTTACGCAGTAACTTGACTTTGAAATCCATAATAAGTCACTAATTAATCTTTGAAAGAAATTTTAATCTCCATATTAAGTCGTCGAGAAATTCCTTTCAGTATTTTTTTAATTAAATTATTTTTCACGAAACTGTTGACAGTGAGCAGACTGGGTTTTTATAAGTAACTAGCTTTCCGCCCGCGGCTTCGCCCACGTGTAATTCGGTTATATATAGCGTTTTTTAATGATCTCGACAGGGCTTTTTCTTCCACAGGCTGAAATCTTGTTACAACTGGAATTAAATATAGCCTGTGTTACTCAGGGATGATGTAGCTTTCTAATGGTGAATGTTTGAAATCGATTCAGTAGTTTCGGAGTTTATCGATTACATGTGTAAACAAACAAACATATAAAAAAATAGATTGTTCCTCTTTATAATATTAGTATACATACAAATCTATATAGAAAAAGTAAAGTGAGACAAAATCATCGTCTCAAAAGAAAAAAAAACAGGATTTATAGGACGAAGAGGCCTTACAGGATTTCCTTGTAAACAATATTTTTAGTTTTTTTATTATTTACCAGGATGAACAGGTTAGAGGGAGAGCTGACACGCGAGCAAGCAACATACAGTTGTCCATGAGAGAAACAATCTTCTCTTAAATCAACACCAGCGACTTTAAAAGTTTGCCCTTGAGACTTATTTATCGTCATCGCAAAGCAAACTTTTAGAGGAAATTGAAGGCGCTTAAATTCAAATGGAAGGTCATTGGGCATTAGAGGAATGCGCGGGACGAATACCGTTTCTCCTCGGGCACATCCTGTCAAAATAACGGCCTCAACTAAATATTTATGTAAGGCTTTGACTTGCAACCTGGTGCCGTTACACAATTTCGGTGGTTTCAGATTACGTAGCAACATTACCGGTGTATCTTTTCGCAGTGCAAGCCTATGGTATGGAAGACCAGCTGGTTTAAGTGAATTTAAGAATTCGACCGGATAATTTGTAGCGTCGTCTGCATGGCATGGTGTGTCTATGGATTTATAAATCTTTTCTTCTCCGTCGAATGACTTTAAAAGTATGTCGTTAATAAATGCAGCTTGTTCGTTCTTCGGAGTCAAAATAGCTCGTTCGCAAAACCATTCTATAGGCTTGTCTTGTATGTCGGAAATACCTGGATAAATGTGTTGTATTAGCTCCTCGATGGTATATACTAATGTACACATATCTTCAGGGATGTCAAATATACCATCCCTGGTAGGATGTTCACCATTTCCTATTTTTAGAAGACTGGTTGAAAATATACCAGCCGTCGAATCACTCCCCAGATAGGCTCTCATGTTTTTAGTTAACGTTATACTTTTTACGGAGGACCACAAAATCGATCTTTTAAGGCATGCTTGTACTTCATCAGCACGAGTTCCCTTGGGTACCACCGGTAAGGTTTGTCTAAAATCTCCAGCAAACAGCACGGTTACGCCACCCATTAAATTTTTATTACCCCGAATATCTTGTAAAGATCTGTTCAAAGCCTCAATTCCTCTTTTGTGTGCCATGGTGATTTCATCCCAGATAATAATTTTTGTATTTTTTAATACTTCAGCTAGGTGACTTTGTTTTGAAATACTGCATAAGGGTGTTTCTACGCGAGTCAAGTCGAGTGGTAACTTAAAACATGCATGCGCAGTTCGACCACCTCCCAGCAATGTGGCCGCGATCCCTGATGAGGCGACAACCAAAGCAATATGTTTTGAGCTTCTAATTTTAGCTAAAATTAAGTTTATTAAGTAGGTTTTTCCTGTGCCACCTGGCGCGTCTAGAAAGAAAAGTTGTCCTGAATTTGTGTTAACACTATGCATAATTTTATCGTATGCTTCCGTTTGTTCTATTGTTAAAGTATTTTTATGGTCCTTGACGAATCTCTCTAGAAAATCTGTATTGTAATTAGTCTCTCTTAATAACATAATGTTCCCTAAATCGAGTGGCCTGGTTGGTTGTGGCAACCCATATTCCTTAAGTGAACGCCCACCTAATGAAAGAACGGCTTCCTCAAGAACTTGCAGGCATTTGTTGTATACTTCACTACAAATGTTATCAACATCCTCTATGTTTCTGTGGACTTGATGTTTATAATCTTCCGATAAAATATCTTTAAATTTATCCCAAAGTCCTAATGGATCTGACACTTGACAAAACACTAATAATATTACAAACAAATCCCGAATTCTAGAGGGAGATTCAGAAAGTGCAGCATCTTGTAAGGTAGCATACCAGTACTGGTCGTCTTCAAGCAAACCCAAAGCTTTGCAAGCAGATTGAAAAGTGGGATGTACTTCACCGTTAACCGTTCTTAGAGCCTCAAATGAAGTTGGCCCTTTTACTTCATGCAGAAGCATACGTAAATAGAAACACTCCGCATTATTGGGATGCACAGTATACACTCGGCCCAACGCGTTTTCTTTTTTTATATCTGGCCAGTCCTGTACGTCAGCTCCTCTTTTTCTTCTTTCAAAGTGACTATTTTTATGCCAAGTATAATACGATGGTACATCTGAATAAATCAAAGTTTTCGCAAAAATATCTACTTGACAAAGTTTAAAGAAGGCTAGAAGCGTAGTATTTGGTGGATTATTTAATCTTTCGATAATATTTTCTTGGTTAAAGTATATTCTCTGTCCGTTCTCTAAGTGTACTGCAAGATGAATAACTGGAGGAAAATGTTCATGAATCGGAAAGCCAAAAATCCGCCAAACAGCCTCCGAACTACTTATATATCTACCATTTTCGTAAGTAGTCACCTCGTCATTTTTATTTTCAAGGGCGAAAGTAGCCTGATCCATCCCTTTATTCACATATTTGCATACATATTTAATAGAGTTTACTGAATTACAGTACTCGACGTTAATATGAGCACCAAAACTTCTTGAAAGTACAGCATTGTAAGGAACAACCCATCGATTATCTAAACATACTCCTTTAATGTCAACAGTAAAGCCACCATCTTCTGGAGAACGACGCCTGTATTGTGGGTAACCGTCTTCGCCAGTTTGAGTTTCTTTAATGAGTTGTTTCGGAAATCTTTTACTGCAACTGTTTTGTTTCATGCAAGGTGACTTGAAATTAAAACTTCCACATGGACCATGCATCATGTTAGATTTAACGATTTCATACAGTTTTGGGTCTGTTTCTGGATCTGGTATTTCGGCACTAATAACTTTATCAATGAGATCTGTCGTTATGCTATTTTTAAGCCAGAGTAGTATGTGAATGTGTGGAAGGCCACGCTTTTGCCATTCGACTGAGTACATAAAACAGCATACTTCACCGAATATTTTACGTTTCGTCAGTAAGTCCATGATTTTTCTAACTTTTAAACGGAACACTCTAGCGATTAAGTCATGACGGTCGTGGGAATTTTGACCTGGTAACAAATGTTTTGTAATGTCTTCCCATTGTGGGTTACATGTAAATGTTATAAAAAGATCCGGTCGTCCAAAACGGCGAACGTAGGTCATGGCATCTTGGGTTCGCTCATGCATGTATCGAGGTCCACCTGTAAAAGAAGAAGGCAACACTACCATTTGACCAAGATCATTAGGGTCTGCGTCTTGCCTACCTACGGCATCCTTTAAATGGATATAATTTTCTGCTCTTAGTTTAGACTGATTATGACGTATATAATTGAGTCTTTCGGTCTCAATCTTAGCATATACGTCAACCAAAAATTGACTGAAGAGGGAGCGATAGTAAAGGAGATGATTGATTTGACCGTCTCTGGACATTATTCGGTAAGAATAGAAATCTGCGGCAGAAATTGTCTTTTTAAGACCCATTTTAGTTTTCGGATCGATCTGGGGTAAATGAATAGAGTAACCATCCTCACCACGACAAAAAAGCAAAGGATATTGCAAAGCGTCGTAAGATCTATGGATTTCGCTGATTCGATGCAAACCACTACTATGGCTTTCTAAGACAATGTCACGCTTTTCAAATTCTTGCCCAACAATGACTAACGCTACTTCATTTGTCGTAGGTGCATTATAACGACCTAAATGACCATCTATTGGTTTTTTTTCGGCGTTAATAACAACTTTAAATGTTTCACAATTAGCTGGAACCTTTTCGATAGCTGTTTTTAAGTCTTTTATGTATGGATTTACATCATGAAGCATTTTTTGAAGCACTTTCACTAAATTTTTCTTTACACCTGGAAAATTTGAACATCTCAAGTTTGCTTCCCTTTCGTCCTCTCCTACAAAATAAATTTGCAAAAATCGAGCATTCTGTTGATCCATAGGCAGTAAACTTCCAATCAGATGATAAACCTGGCCTTGTACCTTAAATGTCGGCATGAATCCATCTTCTGAGACCAGTTTTGCTCCAAATGAGGTCATTTGAAAACACCCATTATATTTTCGGATGTTACTCATAAAATGATTGTGATCAGGATGAAAATCCATAATTATTAAGCTATAAAGTGGCTCTGGAGGTAGTTCAAAGGCCTCAAGCAAAACCTTCCCTCCACTGCAACACATTCCAACAGTTTCTTCTTTCCACTTTAAAGCATTGCACCACTGGCATTTATGATCCATAGTTCCTATACATATATCTTTATCTGCTTCGTATGACAACTCAGGATTATACGCCAGTCCCGACAGTAATTTTGTATGCCATGTTTTTGCTTTAATATTTTTACGATATTGAGACTGAATATTTCTTCGTTCCTCCAAGTGTGTATGTTGATAATTTGCAACTTCCTGTCGATGTTCGTCAGGATGTGAAGTTCGATAAGCAGCTTGTGCTTTCCTGTGTATTTCGGGGTGTGAAGATTGGTAATCAGCTTGTGCTTTCCTATGAACTTGGGGGTAGTTTCGTTGATACACTGTAACCGCTTGCCGATGTGCTGCAGGGTTACTTCGAACTGACTTTTTTTGCTGATTTTTCCGAGTTTTATTCGTGTATCGAGCCCTACGTTTTTTGTTCACTTTTTTTATTTGTTTAGGCATTGGTTCATCGTGTTTTAATTCAGACTCAGACTCAGTCTCGGACTCACTGTTCGAAAATATGATTTCGGGAATGGGTGAAGGCGTTTCTAACCTTCGTTGAGTAATTTTTTTTGCGACCTTTGTTGCCGAAAACGATGAAACTGGAACATAAACGTCAAAATGACCACCAGAAAGCCCGCCAGTAAAGCGAAGACGTTTTACAGGAAGACCTTCAACTCCAGTTTTCACATAAAACTGGCCATCACGAAATACTTCGAAAACATATTCGTATATTCGCCCAGCAGCTTCTAATTCGCACAAACTTCCATATGTAGTGGTTTTCATCATGTCGTTGTAATATTCATTTGGCGTTGAATAATTATCTCCAAGTGCAGTACACGACATAATCGAAAATTCCGTCCAGTTTTCAATAACAAAGCCGATTATGCGTTCACGTACATCCCTAGCCCTGTCTTAAGTTCCGAACATCAAAAAAGATAAAGCTCTAAATAAACAGGCTCCATCTTTTTCTATATCTACCACAGCATGAGGAATATAATTCCCATTAACAAACAAAATTTCTTGAACCATTTTAATTAGAAAATTTTTAACTAAAACTATATCTATGGAAATTAACTAAGACTAATAAAGTAACAAACAAATGAATAAAAAATGAAGAATATATTAAAAAATCAACTCACACTATAAAACTTATCCAACACTAACTAAATATACTATCAAAAATATCAAATCTAATCAACAAATCAAAAATTAACTGAAATAGAGAGTAAAATAAGTTAAATAAATCAAGTTAAAAGTTAATGAATTAAACGTTAAATATTTGTAGTGTGTAATATGTAGTTTCGCGTATGTCCGCTAGGGGCGCTGCTAAAATTACACGATAAATTAAAATATTTTACGCTACCTAGCTAAATGACGGTAACGAAACCATAGCGCGATCTATCTCGATGCCAACGCCATCTATCGAGCATCGAGACAACTCGTGATAGTTAATAGAAATCTTTTTTTGTTCGGTAGAGTATACTTTCAAGTTGGTCCCGTTGTTACCTAGTCAGGATCTGATGATGGTATTCCAGGGAAATCAAGGGCAAACCTCAAATTTACAGGAAATTACGTTTTTGACAATTTCATAGATCTGTTTAAGTATTTGCGTCTGATAGTCATCATCCCATGTGAATGAGCTGATGATGGAAGGTACAACTCCTCAACGGTTAGGAGTTGAAAGAAAATTGTGACTTTTACTGACTAAAACCCACCTCGTTCCTTCAGTTGCCCTTTGCGTTCCGGGGCCACGGTATCTCGTTAGAACTTTCCCGCAGCCCCGGCTCAGTTTATCCCGTTTCCCCCCCTTGGGGGTTGACATTTCAAAAATCCCTTCTTAGTGCTCACTTATGTTACTAAAGGAACCTCTGTTCAAAATCTCAGACTCCTATACCGAGCGGTTTCGGCTGTGCGTTAATAAATCAGTCACCCAATCGCACCCCCTAAATCACGATTGGAGGGTAGTTTGAAAAAACTTATAATGTCAAACATATTTACTTGCCTATGTACGTGTTCATGCCAAGTTTCAAGTTTATAAACCCAAGGAATAAGATTTTTCATACAAACGTTTTTACCCCTTTTCCCCCCCTTGGGGGTTGAATTTCCAAAAATCCTTTCTTAGTGCTCCCCTACATATCCCAAGGAACCTACATTCCAAATTTCAGCTGTCTACGACCAGTAGTTTCGACTGTGCGTTGTCTGTCAGTCAGTCACTCAGTAACGGAAGAGTTTTATATATATAGATTTGGTCATAACAATAATGCCATGTGCAGAAGTTTACTGGATAGGACAGACTGTGATCATAAAAATTAAGTGATACATACTTATTTTTTTTGTTTATAATAATAATGTTATTGTTTACACTTTTTAGTTTTGTTTTTAATTGAATCGTTAATTATATATAATTGTCATTCATTATTAAAAAAATATTGTAATTATTTTCGACAAAGATCTTATTCAGGCCATAAATCTATTCGCAAAATTTTATGAGGTTGTAAAAAGAATATCGTAATAGGTCTTAATTTAAGAACGTACTATATTGTATTAATTCTACAATATTGTATTCGCTTTACTAAGAACTAATCACGAATCTAATATATTTTTAAAAGAACAAAAGAATTGTCTTATAATTGTATATTTTATTTTATATTTTGTTTCAGGCATACACACCCACCGGTTTCGAGAAGTACGGCTACACATGCACTGTCGCTGATTATAAAGTGAACTTCTCCGTGTGGGAACTTCAGGTGAGTTTAGTATTCTATGTTGCATCCATAGAGATTTTTGGTTCTTCTCCGTTGACAGTTTAGACTTTAGAACGTGTCACTGCAGTCTGACGTTTTATATAATATATATTATTATTTGAAATAAAAAACTTTTATCTATTAATATTAATATGCAATAATTGGTTTTTTAATAATAATTCTTCATAAATTTATTGTAGGTTTAATTGTAGGTATCTCATATATGTATTATTTTTATTTTTTAAATATTGTACTTATGTTTCTAATATAAGACCTTGTAGCTTTACCACGACATATCTATGTAGTTACCTTGCAATAAAATTTTGATACTTGTATACTTTATACAAACACCTTAAAAATATATAATAAACTTGATAATAGAGACTGTCTTTTAGTTAGTCTTTAAGTTATGAAGGTATTATATCCATTACGACAAATATGTGTTATTGAACACTGCTGTTATTCAGAGCTGTTATAAGCAACTACAACTACTCGTACTTAATATATATTTTTATTGTTTTTCTCATACAATCAAATATACAAGAATTTACATACGATCCGACACATGCGTTATGATACGATAACCCAAGTATTATTACAACATCTATTAATCTGTATGAAGCTCTATCCAAGTAAGGTAGAGTCGTCTTGACTATTAATGGACTGAGTTTTGACAAACTTCATAACAACAAGGTTACGTCAGAAACATTTGTTTTCCTAATTAAGGGGTGGTAGTTTTTTACATGAACATTTTCCCACAGTACTGTCTTGTCATGCCTTCCTGACCGACGGGTTTCCGGTTTACCAATTCCTTACATTTGCCATTGACGTCATCTTAATATAGCCAAATAAACTATCTATCACATTGGTAGCGAAATAAAATGCGAATAAATTAGCAAATGAAATGTTGGCAAAGACAATTTATTAAAAAATGTAGAAAAATTCAAACAATATAATAAACACACAGAAGCAATAGCTGTGAATATTGTTAATTAGGTCAGTGATTCCTAAAGGAACGTTATTACCTTATATGTGAATTATATACCAGCTTTTTGATTGAGATAAATGTTTTTGTAAGTAAAGTTTTTTAATATGTTTTTTTATATATATATTTAGTATTTATTAACATTTTAATATAAAAATTCATCTATCTTGAGAATGTTAGAATAAAGATTAAAATAAAGATCCCCGGTTCAATTTCGCCAAAAAAAATAAAATATATTGCGTTTATATAAATTTTATATTTATCAGTGTTCCGAAAATCATTTTAAAAAATGACGTAGAATTTTTCATTGATAAGTGAAAACAAATTAGAATTTATATTAAGCGTAGTACTAAAATTAGACTAGACATTATAAATATTTCTCGAATTATCTGATAGAGAAAATTAAGTTATAGGTTATATAATTCTACGTATCAAATCAATGCGATGTAGTAATTTTATTGTTTACTTATATATCAGTGAGTGTGCTTTATATATTTTTAATGATGAAAGAAACGGGATCTTATGGGAATTGGAAATCAAATCTGCTCAAGAATTACAGTTCTAGCGGTTAGTGCGACGAAGGAACAATTGTAGATAACTAGTCGAAAAGTAACTGCTTTTATTTTATTTATATAGTGGTAAGACAACAGTTTCTCACAAAAATGCAGGTTCAATGTTTAGTATGAAAACTTAAATATACCTATATTGTATAATTACTCTAAAAAAAAAATATTTTGTTGTCAGGAACAACAGCGTACGATACAGTAAGACCGCTGGCGTACCAAGATGCGAAGATATTTATGTTGTGCTTCAACATCGCTGAACCAGAAACCTTAAACAACTCAGCTGCTAAGGAACTTAACTAACTTTGATACATTGTCCAAATCTAAATAAATGTTGGAAACACAATCTATTTATTTAGCTTTAGACCATTTGTTGTTAAAATTACTTATATTAAAAGTTTGTTTTATTTATAAGAATTGCAACGGCTGTCTGTTATTGCTTTTGAGCACATTCTCTAGCATTACAGTCACTGAATCCAGCTTAATAGCCTCGAATTGAAACATGGCTTAAAGCCAAATAGCTTATAAAAAAGTAATGAAAGCTTACACGAGACTGCAACAAAGTCTTAAATAAACTGGATTATATTATACGAAATTTGAAAACACTTTTTCATGCTTTAAGCATCAGCTTTGACATCAGTCAAAATGTTTTATTTTATTTTATATCAATCAAACTTTCATTCGTTTATCTCTTAATATAACTCCAAAAGAAAATTAAGTTATGTACTAAAATTATAGGAAATTGCTCACCAAATACATAATAGGTGAAATGGGTTCGATCTTTTAATTAAAAAGTGAAGATAACGAACAACGAATTATTAAATTCCTTATCTTATCCAACGGCCATTTGATCATTTTTTTGTTAGATAATGATTATTTGATGAGATGTAAATTCCTAAAAAGTACTGATATTTAATTTTAATTTTAAACTTATTGATTAATACGCGTATCGTATCGTTTTAAGCAAATATTCAATCACCTTATTACAAAACGAAAAAGTTACTACTACTACTACTACTAATACTGGATATAATATGAAATAATACTAGAATTTATAGTTTTTTCTTATTAAATTACTGAAATTATGTTGAAAATGTAATTGATATTTCCAGTGGTACAGAGAAGTGCGGACTCACGGTGGTTCAGCGCCAGTACTGCTATGTGGATGTAAAGCCGACCTTAGACACGACAAGGAAACCCTTACCATGCTGTCCAAGCTTAAAACACACCCAGTCACCAGTGAAGAGGTTTGTTTCTTCCTTTAATTAAAAAAAAAAAACCTTGTACCCATTTCGGGGTTAGACAATAATTTCTTTGATAATTAAAGCTGGTAATGCTGTAGTATATTTCGTACTTGTGTTATATTTCACAGCTATGATTAATGCGTTTTAAACACTCGGGTCATCAGCCTTGACGTGTCTAATATAATTCCTGTGACAAATTGTTTTGATGTCACTTCAATGATATTCTGCGCTACAATTGAAACTATGTGGAACACTATACCATTTATCCAAGGTTTTACGTCAACGATCTTAATTTTATGTTCATTGATAACTTTTATATTTATGCAATCATTATTTGTGAATATAACGAAAAAACATAGTGCAATACAACCTCATTTCAACACTTGTTGTGCATTTAATAAAAAACATTTATATATCTCATGAATCTAAGGATGTATTTTAGGTTCACAAAACGGTAAACTGTTAATATTATGACTTATTAATATTATGACTTGTTAATGTTAACTTATTAAACTTTTAAAAGTATATTATTGAATTCATATGACAAATAGATCTTTGACGTATTAAAAACTATAAGGTATATCGAAAAAACAAAGTAACCACTATTTGTCACTAAAGGACAAAATAGAAAGCTACTACTATCTGTTACTTGGGTTTACTTGGTTTAAGTATTCATCGCATTGCTATCCTCTTTCCAGAGCCAGTTAGTATTAAAGAAATGATTTTTCTCAGGCTCTATCAGTAGCGAGACAGCTAGGTGCAACGACTTATGTGGAGACCTCCGCGCGTGCCTCCAGCAAGGGTGTGAAAGACGCTTTCGAGGTAGCAGCCTTAGCAGCGCTCGGCAAACTGAACAAACAACAGATAAAGCAACAAGTAATATTATTTTTATGTCATAATCCTATTGGAATTAATTGTAACTTAAAGACTATTTTATAATTTATAATCGATGAATTCTTTGGTTGAAATTATATACTACAAATGTGCTTTTATGTATATAATTGTTGACAGAAGCAAGTGGGACGTAGTAAGAGCAAGCGCGATTTGAAAGCTGAGCTGAAGGGAAGAGCGAAAAGTTGCTGCGTCATGTGATCCGTAGCCGGCCACCCCTCAAGGTGGCCGCACGACTGTTAGGTGACCACCGCCCTCGAGACCCTTTGAATCTATTTGGATGAAAAATACTACTTGTTCCGAGCATGTATACTAGGAACATTTTTAGGCCTAAAGAAGCGCCTTGTGTAACCCCAAACCGGAATGTGATGAATTTCAAGTCGGGTACATTCTAAAGACTTTAAAATTATGGTGTGAAATTATACTCAAAATTTAACACTAAATAACAAATACGGAAACTGAAGAATGAATATTTAATATCTTAATATTTTTAGTCTAATTGGAACCGAGTTCGTTTTATTAAATTTATTGTAAGGATTAGGGAATTCCTTGAAATCTTTGAATAAAGGTGCAATGAATGAACCTCAGGGTTAGGAGCGTGAAAAGCCTGTGATAATGTTAAAAAGTAGCATTCGGATAACAAAATTAGGAAAGATTGTTTGGAATATAGTGAGGCAATAGCGTTCTTGTTTCATCGAATACTTACACAATATAAAGGTTTTATATTTACTTCAGACAATTATTTATAAGACAAGCATTACATAGTTTAAAGTGATTTCATATACAGAAACTAGATATAATGTGAACTTGATGTTTTTCTATAAAGCATTTAAATGAATAATAAGAAATGTAAAATATTGAATAAATTCGATGTGCTCAAATCGTTTAGCGACTTTTTAATAAAATTAAGATGAATGATTTTGGAAAAGTTGATGTTTTTCTTTGTGATATTAATACGTAAATATATAATACTGAAATGCACAATGTTGGACAATATTAATTACGGTGGTCCACACACTTAGTTCCACGTCCATGTTGCTTAGAATAGTTTTGTACGTTTTAATAAGTGGAATAAATGTTGCTTGTAATAAAATCATTTATATAGTTGAAATCATCATTGTCTTCGGTGTCTATGATATTTAAACGATATATTAATATCTCATAAATTAGATTAGAGAACATTTCATCTATCTGTTTTGGTTCTTTGCATGGATTGTATATATTTTACTATTTATATCTGATTTCATTTTGTATAGGCAACTCAAATAAATTGTTATAAAAAACATTGATTTTTAATCAGACTTGTAATGAATATATATATATATTTCTATATTTTATCATACAGATTAGATTTGGTTATGCAAACTTTATCGTTTAGTATATAATTTTATTAAGTATCAAATTATTCCAACATTATGGTATGGAATGAATAAGTGTAAATTTTTAATTTAGAAACAATCTCTTACAGCATCGCAAACTTTGTTTGTATTGAATAGAAACAAAGTCGTTTTTAAAGTCTTCAAAGTCGCGATCTCGTAATTTGAGTCGATCGCTAATGTACAATAATTATTTTTTATTGTATTGTAAGTTGTAAAAGCTTTAAATTCAAGATTAGCTTTAATTACTAAATAAAAGTTATTAATGTATTTACTATTTAATAATTTTCTTTATTTATAAACAGTTTAGTGACAACTTTAAACGTCTTTTTTATCACAAAATAACATATCATTGTAAAATTTTCATTCTTCGTAATTTAGATGAGAATAAATTTATTTTTAACGTTTAAAAAAAGTACCAATAAACAAAGGCTAATAGTTAAAATTTTAAAGCAGCATAGATTTGCGACGTAAAATATTTTACGTACAAAATTCACCATGAAAATAATAAAATATAGACGTATTTTGAGTGAAATAATAGCTTATTGTGTAAATGCTAAATTTTAATTTGTTTCTGTTTTGTATTCGTTTTAGTGTATAGTATTGTTTGTTATGTAGACGGTTTTAATTAAGTCACTTGAATGTTGTTTCTAGACTATTGAATATAGATTTCAATGTTTTTGAAATAATTGTTTTATTTTGGGGCTTTAAAATCCTTGAAATTACAGCAGAACTATTATCAGCTAGTCATCAGTGAAATTATTTTAAACTCATTAATATATCGCAATGTTTGATAATGATATGATGATAATTATAAAAGTATTACCCTAATTATCACATCTACGCTATGAATAAAGAGATGGAACCAGTAAACAAAAACATTACCCCATTTTAAGACTAGTTAGAAACTAATTTATATTAATAATATAACTTCCCAAGATTACTGATGAAATAAATGAAGTTTGATTTAAAATGTACAGTCTGAATTAAAGTAATCCAACTAACAGTGTCTTTGGAAAGTTCACAAGTATTTAATAAAAAGTGTATTGTTGAGAAGTTTCACAATACTGTCCAAGACGGTCTACAGATAAACTTTGGCCTTTGTATTTACTCCTTCAAAATTAAGATACACAAAGATCCTTTAAAATTAAGCTTTTGACTTCTTGATAAGTTCCACTTAGTGCACTTGCAATTCATTGCAATTTTGTTTTCTTTATCACCCTTTCATTCATTAATATTAATAAATGAAGTTTGTGGAAATTGTAAAAAAATCTAAAGTTATAAATCGCTTTTGAATTTTAAATTCGGAAAATAATCAGAGTTTTTGAAATTGTAATTGTAAACATTAAATGTTGTTAGTAATAGTAAAAACTAGTGAAAACTACTTAAAACACGAAGGCTAAATGTTATAATAAAAAATAAATCTACACTAAACTACACTGAACTGTACTGCACTGCGCTGCACTGCACTGCACTGCACTGCACTGCACTGAACTGCACTGAACTGCACTGCACTGCACTGCACTACACTACACTGCACTACACTACACTACACACAACACTAAACACTACACACTACGCTATATTATACGCACTATACTATACGCACTATACTATACACACTATACTATACACACTATACTATACTATAAGACTCTAAAAAATACTTTGTCTATTTGCATATCAAGCAAAAAAAATACAAATTTTAATGATATTTGGTGGTGTTTATATTCTCAAAATTTATATGTGCTTGTTAAAAAACTACTATGGGACAACACTAAAGTTGGTTACAGTTGTAACTGGTGACTGCGAATGTAATTTTATTAAATTAACACAAAAACACACAAACTCCAATTTTTTTTGTTGCTCTATTACTGCAAGGTTCAACTTTGCTTCATAATTACGCTTTTCGTTTTCATCGAGGTTGTTTGGAATGGTTTCCCTTGGATCTGCTCGGCATGTATAGGTAAGATTTTTTTCCGGATTAAAGCTATTGTCTTTAGATGAAAGTATCCTTATCTGTATCCCACATACCATGTATATGATGTAAGATATTCGCTTGAGTCTTTAAGGCGTAAAATCTTAAGAAACAAAATTTTAATTTCAAGTTTGGTTTAATTTTAATATCGTAGGGATTAGGTTATTACTTTATAACATTTCTTATATCATAGCGCAAAGGCTTGAGAACTCATCGGCTCAGCTCGATTGAAAATATTTTTGATTACTGGACTGCTATATAACAGATTGAAAATATTTTTGATGAAACTAGCAACGGAATAACAAATATTTTTTTTAAAAAGTAGGTAAATAATTATAATGCTAACGGATTTCGGTAGCACATTGTATAGTACGGCAGCATAGTGTATTGTTCTTTTAGTTATTTAATTCATTCCAAAGGTTTGATTTTGTATGATTATACTATTTCACGAGAGACTAAACAACTAATTTCTCGAGAGACGCTACGTGCAGTCCTTCGTTGCATACCTCTTGGAATGAAAATTACGTAGCGTATTTCGTAAATTGCAATTTAAATAAACAAATGACAATGTTTGTTGGATCCAAACTTCCCGTCAAATGTTGGGTAAAACAGTCACGTTTGTATTTGGATTTAATTAATAATGTAAAATTCTATTAAATTCTAAAAAAGTCTATTAGGTAATTTGTCTCAAAATATTTTATATTCTATTTAAAATGCATATGCAATTATATTTTGTCCTTGCTGGGTTCGATCATTAGTAATCCATTTAATTCACTATAATTAGTGAATATTTAAAACAGAAGTTTGTTACAAAAGGAAAATGTAATCTACATAAATATTAAGTCTATTTATATACCAAAAGTCTCAGCAATCTAAAATATAATAACACTCTTAGAAAACGTTCGGCTTTTTTCATTTCATGTCTTGTGGTCAGCTACATTCTTCTGGAAATTGCCATGATACTTCCCAATACGTAAGTAACGAAAGTTTACGGAATACTCCACCCAATAAGATTTCAAATTTGGTTAGGTAGGGAGAGGAGTGTGGAGGGTGAAGGTGAGCGTTTTTGCGCATAATAAAGGGGCCCCTTAAACCTACTCCTGGGTCGCAAGTCCCAGGCACTGCTTGCACTCCTCTCCTTGCAACGCGATGGGCCCGGCACCCGCACGGTGAATCCAATGAATGCCAAGAAGCTTCATCTTCGTCTTATATCATTGTAAAATTTTGAAGTCTACTGATACATACACCACCATGCACGACGGATGGGTTTTGTAATTTCCACACCAAGACTCAGGACTCTCGTACTTTCAAAGAACACCGACTATCGGTTTTTGGGATATAAAACTATATAGTGATGTAGATGTAACCGGGATATGATAAGTACACTGTTTCGTCTCTCGAGAAATCTGTGTCTCCGTTAAATACAGCAATGTCAGTGGCGCCATCTTCACATTGTAGTAGACAGCATTTAAGTTTGTATGCATTTTGCAGAAATCTACGTTTTAGGTTTAGCAGGATTTTGCGGAGACAGCCTTTTTCTCTGTTTGCTGTTGGTAATTCTGGGTTCTGTACCGTACGCAAACTATGATTGGCAACCCCAGCAAGATTGCTCAATGGATCTGGTAGTCCTCCGGAGGTAGAATCTCTTGACTGTCATCATATTCAGGGAAGGGTTTAGGCGTGTGATACTACAAGCCAGTTATGCATTATTTTTATTTATCTTCCTTAGAGTGAAGCTTTTTTATAAATACTATATGATATGATGATTTTATAATATGTATTAGTGATATTTTTTTATGTATGTATATAACAATATCAAAAAAATAATAATAATAAAAATGATATAATTACATAGCAGATGAAAATGCTTTAAATGACAAGAAAATGCGTTAAAAAATATTCACAATTTTAAAAGAATTTTTTGAGAATATTATTTAACAAAAATGTTCATTCAGTGAATTCACAAACAGAATGGCTGCGGGCAGTGAGTGAAAGGTTACAGCCATGTATTGCGAACGTGATTTGATTGACGAAACTGTGTGGCATTTCATTCAGCTAGTCTTTGTTTGATTAGTGGCTTCGCGTATTTGGAATTTAAAAAGCATATTGCTCGATTGACAATTTTATTTGTGGTACTCTAAAAAATCTTTTAATTAATTATTTTAATACAAACTTTATTGTAGTTTGTGTATAAATAATATTTTTTGAAATATATTCGATAGTAATAATAATATATAAAATTAGAAATATATAGCTACTTTCAAGAACTTAGTAAACTTTAAAATATATCTATAAATGTGAATAATGGCTTAGATATATTGTTTAAAATTGCAACTCTTTATTTGTTAACGATTGATCGAAAATTGTCTTTTCAGTTTACAGTAGCCAAAAATACAACGTAAGTGAATCATATTTGATTAAGAATATTTTGTGTAGAGTTAAACTAAAAGATAACATCTAAATCTAGCTCATAGAAAGCTAGTGTTCAGTTCTAGGAAATCTGAGCACACAACCGACTTGCAAATGCTTAAATTAATTGAGGAACTAAACGGTTGGTTTATTTTACTGAGAACACCTGGTTGTGTCAAGTTTCGCCTTTCCAGAAATAATATTATCAAAACTTGTTATCTCTACATTAAAGAAACTTCTCCAGATTTTCCAAAAGAACTGATCTACGTACGAAACGTAATCTTAAAATTAGAAGATAAAATTCTCCTCTCAAATAATTTATTTCAGCGCTATCTATTCCATAATAGACATTAAATGTTGTGCAACTTTTGCGGTTTATTCAATATCCTTTCTATTACCGTAAATGGGGTAATTCTTTCAGAGTGCTACGATTTTCAACCTTGGTTTAGTTATTTAGGCAGATAGCAAAATCGTCACGGTGAGTGCGAAAGCGATCCCGTGGCGTCCCATTGCAGCGATGAGGGCAGCCGTTGGTTTTTTAGTGAGGTGCCTTAAAAATGGCAGCGTTTCCTATGCTGCCGGGTGCCGCACATACCGCCCGGCCAAGGCCCGCCTTCCTGGCCTGGGTGACGATGCGGAAACGCATTTTTCCAACGATAAAAAAAAAAAAGGCAGACAGCAAAATGGACTACGATCTTAAGATTAGAATAATGGTACTATGGATGGATGAAGTTGCAGCAGATAACGTAAACGAGGGTTAAATTTATAAAAGTGTAATTATCCCGTATCGTAATATATAGATCAAAGCATTGAGAAATAAATAATAAGAATAAAAGATGAATGCATGTCAAGGATATGAGAAGGATAAGGTAGATGTGTGGCGGAAGAAGAAGAGATAAGATAAAAAACAACTATAAATTATAGAGAGTAGTTAGAACGTTGGAACTGTAAAAATTAACACAGTATTATCGTGGTAAGAATGAAAGACCTTAAATTTATATCAGTCACATGTACCTACTATAAATAAGCTATTTTACAATTCGTATTATTACTCGTATTTTATTCCAGTTTTATTTTTATTTCAAGCAATTTCACTTTTCAGTTATAAAATGCAAACTCTAGTTGACATAACGAAAGAATAACTTTTTGTAAAGAATAGCATGCAATGGATTATTTTAAAAGGACACTATTTTTTATACTTTTTTTTAATATATATTTTTTTATTTATAAAATGTTAAAGTTCATTATGCATTAAGTACGATTTTTGTAAAATCAATAAAGGTTAAATAAATAAATATTAAGTGCATCCAAACCTTTTTTTTCCCAGAAAAAAAAAACTATCCCGATTTTCACTAAGTTGAATGCATTCAAGTATTGTAAAAGTAAGAGTACAATACAAGTTTGTAAAAAAGTAATATCTTGACTTTAAATGTAAAATCACGTACACGTAACTTATTGTACCTTAATTAATTTATAGCATTTTATTAAAAGTATTCACACAATAACTACTATAACATTTAAAAAATACACAATGTTGTTCCTTGAGGTACGAACTTGTACTATCCTGAATTTGACTATTTTTATAAATACCTAGATAGGAAATAGATTCTGTTTCCATATATTCATTCTGAACCCATTTAATGTGTTTAAATCATACAAAAAATACAACAACTGTTCGTGTTTTAACTTTTGTATCAAATTAAAGAACGATTTTTCTGTAGCTTTTAAAAACAAAAGTATGTAAAATAATTTTAGAAAATGCGCCTCATTTAACTCTGCCACGGTTAGTTTACTTACTGCATTTAATGTCTTACTTACATTGAACTCTTTTGTTAACTACATACTTGTACAATAAAGATCTTCATGTATTGGCTGAGACCACTGCAGTCAATCGCCAACCAACTGACATTTCCAATCGAGAAGTTTCTTTTCTTAGAAATTATTTTAACCATACAATTTCTTCGCTTTTTAATAAAATAAATTGGTCTTTGAAATAGCAATAATCTTATATGAGAATATTTATATTTAAAATAATACAATTTAGCACAAAAAATAAATTTATGTCGGTTTTATGTTTTGTTCTTTTTAAATGTCTAGTATTAATGAGAGTTCTCGTAACATTTTTTAATATAAAGGCATATATTTAGATTATAAAAAGAAAAACAATTTATATACCATAAGTAAGTCTGGAACATTCGTTTATTGTTCAGTTCTTCTTACAGTTCTTCTTACAGTTAATATATGCAGATAACGTATTAATCTAAATCTCTCTATCTCAGTTAATATCTGCAGATAATGGATTAATCTAAATCTCTCTTGAAAACAATTTGTGCGTTGTTGTCTTATAAGCAAAAATTGGTACCTGTCATTCCAAATGTGGGAACGGATATTTTTTTTTTAACTCACTTCCTGCATTAAACTCTTAATTAAATGGGATAAAAAAATATTTATAGTAGCAATATTTCTTTTTAAGTACTTTTATAGGCTTTTGGCTTGAAGGTAAAACCGAAATTTCGCGTCACGCATATTTGCATAGACGAAAGTTGACATTTGGTAGTAGTGTGTCGTTGAATCGAACGTGGCTTCCTAGTTCGATTTATTCGTTTATTTATGTGTATTTATTAAAAAAAAACGGTGGTTTTTGTATGTGCCATATCATGCCATAAGGTGAACGTATTTTCTTCCAGCAATTCGAAATTTCTTATAATAGCAATACACCTTCTTTCTGCAACATATTCTTTAAATATCTAGTTTCCAGAAATACCTAAACTGATATGCATACAATTTGGCTCTTACGTGTAATGTCTTGAAGATCTTATCTTAGATTCAACTATTTACAACCTTGTTTAAAAGCAAGATCTCTGAAATAATAATACAAATTATAATATGTTTATTTGTATGTTAACTTGAAATTAAAAAGATACCATTTTAAGTTACCACTTAGTGATAAGTATAATTTATTCATTTTTAAAATGTATTCAAATATAAATTAAATAATAAATCGATACGGGCAGGGATTTGAACGGGTGACCTCTGGGAAACCGTGTCTAAGACGGTTGATAAATCGTTTAAGGTTGTTAAAGGTTAAATATTAATTAATTTAAACACTTTTTATTTGAACAATACAAAATGTTATTAAAAAAGAAGATAACGAAGAGAATATTGAAGAATTCTTATAAAATCTTTTTATTAAAATCTTATAAAAGTCCGACAAATAAGTTCATTAATCTTTATATTAATCGGTATCTTCAATTCAAATCCATAACTAGTTAGTCCTTGGCAATCAATTTTGCAAGCAATTTTGATGTTCATATTAAGTTTTAGTAATTATTAAAAAAATGCCTATTTCAGTAGACTAGATAGATGTACTAAACTAAAAAAAATACCATGTTTATAAAATTACTGTGCAGCTTGCAGGTTGTGATGTAAATAAATTATTTATTTCGGCACTTAACTATTATGCTTATAATAATTATATTATTCTTGTTTAATAGATCTATAATTATACAGTAATTGAGATATTCTATATTTTTTATTAATGTCAAAATCTAACGTTGGGAGCCTCACCTTCTAAAAATTGAATAAAATGTGTTTTCTTATATTACTTTAATATTTAAAAAAATATATATATTGAACCTTTTTTAAATCAGGTAATATTTAACATTATATATTTAATTCGAATTTTAATTAGTAAAAGTCAAAATGATTGCTTTTTAAATCAATCTATTAAAAAAAATTAAAAGTAACATTTTTCGGTACGATTCTTATATTATTCCTATACCCATGAAGAAGGGTAGTAGACACGTCCACTCCCTTAAAGACCTCGCAGCGATCTGCTCTTAAATGAATTGCTCGCTGAGTTGTGTTACAATTTTAAAGTAGTTTTATTATATGTTTAAAAAGAAAACTACTTTACTTTTTACAATTACATTCAATATGTTCTCTTTTATATAACTCTAAAATTTTATTTTATACTCTCACAAAATGTATTTTATAAAAGGCCAATTTAAAGGCTCTAGTTTCTTAAAATTTTCATAATTTTTTAGATTTGCATATTTTGAAATTTAAAGTCAAGCTAACTTAGCTTGGATATATTTATAAGAAGGATATTTGATTTTTTGCTTAATATGTAAGTAAGTTATTAATAAAGATTTTAGACTACAAAATTAAAAGTGAATTTGAAATTAGTTATCTGTCCTTAATCTAAAAATTATTCAACAATATTTTTTAACGTTTTTTTAAATTTTTATTAATATGAGGTGTTCGAAAAAGTTATTATCTATTTTATTTCCACTAAGAATTTTATATTCTACGGAACCATAAATCAAATGATCAACAAGTGTAATATATTCTGTCGAAACACAAGACCTGACATAACTCAGTCTGTTTGTCATTTAATCGATATCTCACAAAAACACGCATTGACAGAACGTGCTGAAATTGTATGTAATAACAGACATTTCAATAGGAATCTGATCATTTATTTTTTCCGTAAATTTTTTGACTATTTTTCCGTATATTTTAATATATATTTTTTTGATGTAGAGACTTTGATGGAAGTCAATCAAAATTTACATTATAAATTATAAAGGATTATTAAAGATAGTAAATAGTTATAATTCAATTAAAGTTTGGGCAGAATAACAATTTGGGGAGGGTTAATTTATTAAGATTTTATTGAAATTTGTTTGTATTCAGGTGTACTGAATACAAACAATTTTTTTGATACTTAAATGACTGTTTATTTTATAATCAGATTTATAATATTTGTTCTCCAATATATTTTTTAAAATTAAATCTATACAATAAAACCTTTTGTTATAATGATTACATTATAAGTAATAAAACTTGAGACCTGTAAATTTTCTTCAAAGCCCTTAACGTTTCCAATGGGAGGCTATATTGTGTTTGAAACAATAACTCCTCACATATACCTACTATATAACAGCTTCTTGCTTGAGATTGATGTTTTCGCCCGTGAGGTTTGTTAATATAATTGAACTAATATGTTTTGTATATCTTGTATTAATTACATTTATAATATTATCAGTTAACGGCAAATTGTATCAACCTATGTAAATCAAGTCACTAGGTAATATCTGAACCTAAATTGAAATAGCTCATTTGGGAAAGCACAAGACTAAAGATCTAAATATTCCCTGTTGAACCCCTGGCTTCAGCATAAAATATATGCGGTTATGTATTTTTTAAATTGTTAACTACATTCATTCTTAGTCAAATACAAAGTTTTTTATTCAGTCGACAAACGATAAAATCTAATTCCAAAGGGTTAGTATACATAGTAAAACCGTCAAAAAAAATCCTTGATCTTCTTTGAACCTATTTATTAACAATCGTTTTGTGTGTTATTGGTATTGAATCACATTTGTTACTGATTAGTGAGAACAAATTAGAATTCCAGCAAAGCAAGTTGCCAAAGGAAGACTAACCTACTACTAGTTCTATGATGTTTTCATAAAATGACTTTATTATTCTAACTTTAAACTTCTTTTTATTACATAACCTAGGTTTTCGTTGCATCAAAGCAACATGTGTTGATTATTGCCCGACTCCTTTTGTGAAAAGTTTTATAAATACTTTAGATTATCTATGCGGTTCACGTAAGTGTATATTTATTTACTAATTTAGTAAGCAAACATTTTAAACAATTAATTTGATGAGTTGCTTTAATATAATGTAAATTTATATTTTTAAATAATATTAGTGACTGAGCATTCAGAACATAAATTATCACAATTACATCTACTAAAAGTTAGTTCGTAATAATACTTCCGAGAACAGTCTCTGGAATTACAAAGACTGAAACCAACTAAAAAGCCTCAAATCGAAACATGGCTTAAAGCCAAGTAAGCCATAAAAAACAACAAAGTTTATAAGATCCAATAAGAGAGCTTAACGATTGTTGTATAAAAATAAATTATTTTTTACAAAAACTTACTTAATTTGATGAAATAACCATTTTCCATTCACTTGTTTTATTTTGTTTTATTCGCAATATGTTATACGATACACTTTAAAAGTTAAATCAAATTGTGAAAAGTAGCATTTTATTTTTGAAACAAATATCAAAATAATGATTTATGCACTAAAATAAAATGAAAATTCATATCAAATAAATATTCAACGAAATGGGTTGAATATTTCAATAAACAAGATGAAGAAGCCACGAATTATTAAATTCTTTAGCCATCGTCCATTTGGCTAAATTCTTCATGAGTTATTTGATGAAATATAATTTTCGAAACTACAATCTTTTAAAATTTAATTAAATCTATTAATTAATATGTATATTGTTTTGTTTTAAACAATAATTCAATCACATTAATATGAATCGAAAAGTTATTACTACTCGAGAAAATAATATCTTTATATATAATTTATTCTCTGAAATTGTCGTAGATTTAATGGTTCATAATTGTTTATATCAATTAAAAAATAAAACTTTTAAATTAAAATTTATCTTTCACTATATCGAAAATTTTGTTTGTCTGGAATAGTTTCGATAAAACAAAATCATTTTTAAAGCCTTCAAAGTCGCGATATCGTAATTTGAATCAATTAATGATTTTTAAGTTAAAGTTAATAAAGTTTTAATTACTAAATAATTTAATTACCATTTATTTGTTTTTAATTATTTAGAAACAGTTTCGTGACAATCTTAAGCGTCTTTTTGGTCAAAAATATACACATCATTTTCGATATTCGTAATTTAATGAGAATAAACTTATAATTCCAACAAAAAAGTATCAGTAGCACAAAGACTTATAATTACAAAGTTGAATTTAAAAACATTTGAGGCATAAAAACACTGTAGATTTACCAAATTATTATTACACATATTTTTGAGAAAAAATGATAGCTTATTAAATTTGAGCCTGTTTTGTTTAAGTTATAGTGTAATATAGTATTGTTTATTTCATAGAGGGTTTTAATTAATCCACTTTAATTGGATTATACAATTGAATATCGATTTCAAGGGAAAAGGTAAACAAGTTAATGCGCAAATAGGATAAAATCCAGACACTTGCTATCAGAAATACTAAAACTTTACTTATATTTTGATTATGAGTGTAACCATTTTTAATTATATAAAGTTTTAAACTAATTATCATATCTCTTGTACAAGGGATATCTCAAATGACTCAAGGAATAGATCATTTGTACCTTCGGGCTAGGCTAGGCTAGGTTAAAAATTGTTGCCTAGAACCACTCCACAAACCGGTAGAATCAAAAGGGCACGCCGCCGATTGATGTGTTATCATTATCTGACTGACCATAGCAAAAACCATAGCTGCCGATTTTTGATCAGCTTACGATATTCTAAATATCCTTATAGCGAAGCCTTCTTCAATTTTAGGCGCGGCTCCTGATTGGACTCTCTTGATGGACACGTATGAAAAGCATTACAAAATCCCTGGGGATATTGGTGTTTCGTCATCCAGACCTGACTTATTCCTGTATTCGAAACATCTGAGGCGCGTGATACTTGTGGAGCTTACTGTTCCTTGGGAAACAAACATCCCAAGGGATCACACATTCAAGCTCAATAAGTATTACGAACTGACCAACGAACTGATCAGGAATAAATTTATAGTTAGTTTGTACGCGGTAGAAGTGGGAGCGAGAGGTATAACAGCAAAATCTCTCTATAGCCTACTTAAAGACCTTGGCCTTTCTAGAACAAGCATCGGTTCATTTCTAGAACGTATTTCAAAGGCGGCATTAGTAGGTTCTTTCCAAATTTGGTTAGGTAGGGAGAGGAGTGTGGAGGGTGAAGGTGAGCGTTTTTGCGGATAATAAAAGGGGCCCCTTAAACCTACTCCTGGGTCGCAAGTCCCAGGCACTGCTTGCACTCCTCTCCTTGCAACGCGATGGGCCCGGCACCCGCACGGTGAATCCATGGAATGCTAAGAAGCTTCGTCTAGTGGTCGATAAAGCTGTCCATCATTTTGTAGACAAGAGAAGTAATGTCAACAGATATTCAATTAGCCGGATGTGAGCTGGTGCCTTTCTCAGGGCTCCGATGGACATGTGGTTCAGTTCACCAATTCATTGCAAGGGTCTAAATTTATCATGTAATAATTCTTGACACAGGTGAGAAGAAAGACTAACCAACTAATTTCTTGAAAGGAGAAAGGATTTCAGTTATTAGAAATCATTTAAAAAATCAACTTTGGTGAAAAACTTGGTAAAGTACTTCTATTTTAATTAATAATAATAATAATTAACAAAAGTCAGTAAATTGCAAAAACCAAAATACCATACATCCCGCTATAGGTGTGGTCAAACTGTCACGATTCCGATTTAATCACAGTACTTATTGGATTTTAATTAAAATACAATATGTTAGGTAATTGTAAAACCAGTAACCATTCATGTAATGTTTTTGTCATACAAATATATCATACTTCCCTGTACCGGAAATCATGCCTGCTGGGTACCTACAATAATTGGCTAGAGTACCTACTCTAGCCAATTATTGGCTAAAGTATAGTTAACTATCAAAATATGTGAATTAGATACGTCAAACTAAGGTTCAAAGTTTGTAGGAAAATTAAATTATAAATATAATTGATTTAATATTATCACAACCGTTTCCATCAATAAGCGATGTTAAGAATAAAATAATATTATTTGTGAGAACTGAAAAATAAATGCCATAACGTTAAAAAACATTTTTGCACGATATCAAAAATAGTTTATACATACAACCAAAATATACATAAGTTGTCAAGTGAACGTTCGTGTTAACGTTCATTAACGTAAGATTAAAAAAAATATTAACGATATTAATGGTCGCCGGACCCCCAAAATCGACAAACTATAAATCATCTGAAGAAAATATTCCAACTACCTACTTTTGTTCGCACTCCCTCCGATCTTTCAGAGTTGACAAAGAGTTTCCTAGAGGTTTCGGCTTCGAATCATTCTCATATAATTTATCATTAATATTTTAATCACATAATAAAAAAAGCAAGCATGTTTTTACAATAAAATATACAACTGCAAATAATGCATTCCTTGCAATTCTGTTTTGTTTTATTGTACATTATTAAAGTTTCTACCGTCAACCTAATAAATTAATTTGTTAACTTGATAAACCAAACTACTATATTATTTATTCATAAATGTAATATTAAAATGTCCTTAAAAAACTACTACTATGTAATATTTTTTTACATTTTATGTAAACCTAAATCAAAGTAACATTTTCAATTTTAATAATCATACATTGCTTTTTTAAAACATCAGATTATAGATAACTACCTGTTGCCCGCGAGTCCACGTGTTATATACAAACGTTTTTATCTTTCTAAATTTTAATTAGTTCCCGCATTTTTTTTAGTAGAGAGTATCCTATGTTACTTCTAATACCTCCAAAATTATGTGTACAAGGTTTCATAATGATCGGTTGAGTAGTTTTCGCGTATAAGCGTAACAAACAAATTTATATTCGAATTTATAATATTAGTAGAATACACCTCTAAATATTATATTTGTAACTACTTACTAAATTTTCATACAATAAATATGCAAATTAAACTGGAATTTACCTAACTAGTTTAGAGAATTTCACATCGTGAGTCCGCCATGCTTCACGAATGAGAACCCTCCGTGCGGGTTCGAAACTGGTCTGGTAAATTTCGATTTAATTCACGTGAATAAAGTTGGTAAATATAAATATTTAACAGTCGTCATGGTTCACGAAAATTTAAATCAAACAATATTATAAATCTGAAAGTTTTCATGTTTGTGACGCAATGACGCAAAAACTGATAAACCTTTATATTCCACAAAATGTTCTAAAATGTTTTCGGCAAAATATTTACACTCACTTATTGAATCAACGGACTTACTTTAAAAAATATATCATATAGAGATATTTTGTATCGAGACTATATAGGTAAATTACATTCTATTCTAATAATAATATATTTCTTCAATATATTTTATCTTGATGTAACTAAAAGTTTAAAGTTTAAGAAGCTTTTTCTTTATATGTACTATAAAGATTGCTTCAATTAAAATTTTAAAGATTCTGAGTTCACGGGAAGTACCCTGTAGTTTTTGAATCTCTGTTTTTTTTTGGAGTTTCAAAAATTTCCGGAAATTTGTGGCATAAAAGGCTGTATTCCTTAAATTTCAGCTTGATACCTCTATGCGTTCCTGTGAAAAATAGTCTTGAAAGATGGATGTACGAACAACAAAGTGATGATATGAGGGTCTCATTTTGGCCTTTTGAGCCACAGAACCCTAAAAAAGAACAAATTTACATTTGTAACACCGAATTAATTGACTTTTAAATGTATTATGTTCACAGAACCTCTTGCCGAAGTAATTTTTACTCTTCACACAAAAAATAGTATAATATTTGATAAAATACATCATTACTCCCTCGTTTGACTATTTTTATATATTTATAAAATAGTTAATATAATATTTTAAAGTTAGTGTATTTGTGTTATTTCACAAACTATACTAATTTTGGTTCTGTTTTCTCTCCGATACATCGTCTCACCCCCAGGGAGCCCATCAGACCATCTTGTTAAGAGCAGGTCTTCGTACCAGCCCACTCCGCCGGTGACGTTGTCATAGCTTACAACATATGCGTACATGCTCCAAAAAAAAAGTTTTCCATGAGTAGTATATCATAACATAAGGTCTGTTACAGTGTATAAATAGTACCTACATACGTAAGATATCATAGAATATATTTTTATTTATGAATACATTTTGAATATCGACTGGTTTCAAATTATGAAAAACCACCAATGAAATCTATGGCATGTGACTAATTTAGTCTGAAAGCATTAAATATATCTATATATTCGTGTATATAATATTCGTATAAATTATAACAAATGTTTCTGTTTTAACTATCGTAACAAATTTAAAAAGGATTCCTCTGTAACTTTGAAAAATAAAACGGCGTAAAACAATTTAAAAAAATGCGCCTCATTTAACTTTCTCATGGTTAGTTTAATCAGTGCATTTAATGTCTTACTTACTTTGAACTCTTAGGTTAACTAAATACTTGCACAAAAGAGATCTTCGTGTATTGGTTAAGACCACCGCAGTCAATCGCTAACCAACTGTCATTTCCGATAGCGAGGTTTCTTTTGTTCGAAAATATTTGAACCATACAATTTCTACGCTCTTTAAAAATATGAATTCGTTTTTGGATTGGCAATCATTATATATCTAAATATTTATCAAGATTTTCAATATTTATAATAATTTTACTATTATTGTAAAATTAATTTTGAATTATTACTATAATTATACAGTTATTGACGCATATTAATACTTATTGTTTAATCGTAGCTTTAAAGATTTTCTTCATTTTGGCTTTCGATATATGGCCAAAATGGCCTGTAGATATAAAAGGACTCATGGGCCCATAAAATTCTTTAATTCAGTAAAATTATATAATATAACAAATAATTGAAGTTATTAAAGGGATATATAATAATCTATTAATTTATGTGAACTACACTAAATCTCTATTGTTCACAGCTGTTATAAGAAATAACAACGAATTGCATTTTTTGTATCAAAATATATTTCTTTAATAGAGGAGATAAAATGTCACTAAAACTGGGAATTGTTGTTATTCACCTTACTTGTATATTTAAGAATATTTTGAACAGCTTCAGGGTGTATTCAATTGTGATTTTATTGGTCTTATACTTTAACAACTATACCGATGAATAATGAAAGGCAGTTAGTTCTATGTTTTGTTCGTTTTTTCATATGTTTAAATATATAAATGTAATAATAACGTTAATCAACTTTAAATTAAATGATATTACATATATATCTTACATATTGATTTAGGATTTTATATTAAATGGTTTATTGATTTTTAAGCATCGAATATGTACTAATAAGTATTTATAAGGCTTTAAGTTATTTGTCTTGATATGTAAATTATTTTTAAAACGTTGAAATTTAGTATAAAAGTCAAATACCTACGCTTATCACAGTAATAATTGTTTTATGTAAAAATATAGCTTTCAAGTAAAACGTGTTCCCAAAAGTAGACTTACTACGCCACTTCTAGTTTTATAAATCTTCTAAAGCATTTAAGGATTCTAAATTTAAATATTTCAAAGTAATAGTAATTATATAATGTCTTATTTTTAAATACAATACCTGAGAAGTGGTTTCATTAAAGTCAGACATCGTGAACATACTCGTAGTCTATATAGTTATTTATGAATATGCATGCTTTTCATATAAGCGTATTTTTTATGCCGGTTTTAGTCGGTGATAGATTTAGGTATTTTTTGTTAAAAGGAATTCCATTCTGACAGTGATTGATAATTGCACATTGTACCGATCTTTTAATCAATATTACGTTATAAGTAATTTTCGTATTACCTTGAAAATAAAATTAAACAATAATAGAGAAATATTTTATTATATAATGTAATACAGTTATTGCTTGCATATATTCTAATGAATTTGCTTAATTTAGTTTCATTGACAAAACAAACGGGACCTTAGGGGAAATGTAAATAAATGCAATCAAATATTAAGGTTATAGTGTATATTCGTACAAATCAATAATAACAATAACATTATATATTAAATGAAAACAAGATAGTTTTAAAATAATTGTACATTATAAGTATTAGGGCATTATAGATAAAATTTAAACCAGACGTCTTTGTTGGCATGCATAAAAATCTTTTCATATCTTTTCATATCTTTTCTGATTAAAACATTAATTTTGAGTCATAGCATAAGTTCACTAAGAGTTTAAACATAACTTATTGTATATGGAAGGTTAGGGACGGTATATTATTGTGACAGTTACCAGATCAAACTGAGCTGCGTGACTTATCCTACACGGTTCTGTTCACGCACTGATAGAAGGCAGATACAATGTCTTTGTATTTTGTAGTGAATCTTTAAACATTTGGTTATTTACTTTATATACATGAAGTGTTTTAAATTTTAATACTGCACATGGTAACTTCTAATCGATACATAAAAATAATAGATTTAATTATATATTTTGTTGTATAACTGATTTAATTAAATATTTTGTTGTAAGGCATAAAAACGACATAGTTGGACCTCTGACATAATAATTATTATTATAATCATCATTTATTTCATATCTATCTTATTATTTACATTTATATATATTACATAAAAAAACAACATTATAAATATATCGATAGAAATAAATAGATCGAGACTCTTCGCTATGAGACCATTTACGGAAAGTACCATCGGGACAATTATTGTTGAGTCAACATCCCACAAGTCGGTAATCTCATTCCGAAGTTACGGATCCAATTTGCCGACTTCCCTTACCTACATTATTCTATCGACTAGAGGCTCTTCACCTTGGAGACCTGCTGCGGATATGGGTACGAACCGGCGAAGTCGGTAATCTCATGAGCTAAGTCCAAGTATTTTGATAGTTTGTCTTTTTCAGCTTTCACAAGATATACGTTACTAAACGTTTGCGTAACGTTTAGTAACGATACCAGATCTGATTTGGTGCAAATAATTTGAGATCGTCCATGTACAAAAGATGAGAAATGATCTCACCCCCTCTGCGAAAGCGAAATCCCAGTTTTGAGTCCCTAAGCAACGTGCTTAAGGGGTTCAAAGCCAGGCAAAACCACAAAGGACTCAAGCTATCACCCTGGAAAATACCTCGGTCAATCCTTACAAGTTCGGAAGTAAGAAGACTTCCTCCGCCCCCTGGAAGGAAAAGGACCGTTGTCCATTGCCTCATACATGGATCAAGAAAAACGCATAAATCTGTGTCAATCTTATACACTTCTAGTACTTGTCTCAACCATGTATGAGGCACCGAATCATAGGCCTTTTTATAGTCAATCCAGGCGGCGGAGAAACCCATCTTACCTCGGCGATCCTTTTCATTGATGGCCATGTCAATAAGGAGGAGCTCCTTAGTACCACGAGACCCAATCTTACATCCAATTTGAGCGGAATCTAAAATAGTATTTGCATACAAATGTGTGTTTAATTTTAAAGTCAAAATGGATGTAAGAAGCTTACAAATTGTTGGTAAGCACGTGATAGGTCGAAAGTTTTTTGGATCCGTGATACTACCAGACTTGTGGAGCAGAAATGTGATTCCTGTTGTTATAAAAGATGGTAGGGATCCGGACAAGATGGCTTCCTGGAATTGCCCAGCCAAACGTTCGTGTGAAGACCGCAGCCATTTGAGCCAAAAGTTATGTAATCCTTCCGGCCCAGTACTTTTCCAGTTATGGGTCAAACGAATCGCATCCCTGACATTATCTGGGCTTATAAATATAGCTTCCATTGGCTGCAGATGTTCACACGCCCGCTCAACAACACGCATCCAGCCACCATCGTTGTGATTAATAGGCACAGACCAAATATTTTTCCAAAAAGTGAACATTTCATCCATATTTGTTAACTGCCCATCAATCACACTCGTAGCAGATTCCTCCCAGCTTCTATAAACCTTTCTTTGGTCACTTTGGAATATGCGATTCTGTTTATACTTATTTACACGTTGTTTATAACGACGGATACGATTTGCCCACGTACAAACTTTCTGCTTCAGGTAGTCTATACGTTCTGTTACATAGGTCATGTAATCCTGAGGTCTAATGCCAGTACCGGCAAAGGCCTGTGTAACATAACGCATGGGATCCCCATAAATTTGCTCTTTAGTCAAGAGAAGCTCTTTCATCTTTGAAAAGGTTTTTTGAGTGTTTAAAATAATTTTTATCAAAGTCGAATTCATGTTTTACCCGATCAAAGCTATCAAGGTTTTTTGTTACTTGATATCGATATGCCTTGGATTAGTATAAAAAAATATTTCAGGAGCCTAGACTGTTGATGACTAAGTTCATTATCGCCTATGGCTTTAGCTCTATGAATTATCTTTCCTCCTCATTTTCAATTTAAAGACGTTTTCTTTATTTTTGTGAGCATAACGATTCGTAGGTGGATAGTGATCATTAAACTGGTCGTAAATAGTATTTTAGAATTTTTTTACTTGCGCATCCCTGATATGAGCCCGGGTGCTCTAACAAGACCGTTACATTTTTTTTCATAATGCAAAAGTTGGTCGTATTTATAACATCTGTCAAATTCTGGCGATTTTGAGAAACGTTAAACATAATTTGCAACTCATAAAATCTAATCAACAAATGTACCCTCAAGTACGCCAGTACTATTTATAAAACTGTAATTAATTATTGAAATATTAAAATTATTTGCAACCTTGTTGTAGTAAAGACTATGTTCAACAATTAAATTTAAAAAACCTCCAATACAAAGGAGAAAATTAATTATTATGTACTTTTTAAAGTCGTTGTCGTTTCTACTTTACGAAGTTTTCGTAGGTGATGAATGAGGCTTAGACTATATGATTAGATGTTGATATTTTGTTTTTGACCTTAATAACTTACTTGCATTTTGATATCTTCCTTTATTCAACGGGTCCTAACTGTTAAATAAACGACTGCATTTATTTTGATTTTGATTGGCTATCAAATCCGCACACTCGTTTGGCTGCTACGATGTCACAGACAGATACACAGATACACATGTCAAACTTATAACAGCCCTTATTTTTGGACGGAGGTTAAAAATCATAACACACATCTTCTGAACAGAGCAAATTCCTTTGAGGTCACATACAATTAAAATGTTATACATGTCCTAAATGATTTTTTTTAATTATATTTTTTAATATGCAATAAAAGAGTGCATTATTAAAAAAAAATATTGATATAAACAAGTGGTTCTTTAATTTTATTTTGTTAAAAATCTTTGACTATATTCCACTCACTATGAAAGTTTTAAAATAAAAATGCAATAAAAATTTCAATATAAAGTAGTGATACCGATATTGTATAGAATTATTAACATGCAGTATCTAGAGCATTCTAGAGCGACGCATTCAAAATATTGTATTTTTAAAGTCTTTGCTTTTAAGCTGGACTCTCATGTCAGTCTTTTGAAGTACTATAAATTATTAGTATTATTAATTTATTAACGAGATTAAAAATAGATATAAATAATATTATAATAATAATAATTCTTTTGTACGATTTCTGTTGTTGTATATTATTGTATGTGAAGGTCACATACGTGAAGGTAATATCATCATAAACCACAACAACAATGTGGAGCATAATTTTATATAGAATTAATAAAAAATATATAAGTATTCTATCACTTTTTGTTAGCTTTGTAGACATGTATGTTAATAGTATATATACTTAATGTATTTAAATTCATAGAACTAAGATTTCATCGCAAATTTGAAATTTATTCAAGTAATAACAATAACAAATTACATTCAATATTGTTTGAGATGGAATACGTGAAAGGATTACTGAATAGTTTCTGTAAATTTAAATGGTTATTAGCTATTTTACTCGGCTTTAATTCTATGCTTTTGGTTACTTGAAGATAAAAAGTTATCTGTGTCAAACTACTATTTAGTATAATCTGTGTATAAACTAATATTAACGTTGTTACTGCCAATTAACAATATATTCCTATGTTTATCACACGATGTCCCTTCGCTATGTTTTAAATTTTGTTTTTTTTTTTTATTTAAAACTTAAAAGTACCTAATTGAAGATTGTTGAACGAGGAATAACTCTGCGGAAATGAGTTTCCGCAATGTCATGTCACGGCGGTTCATAAACTTTATTTAACTTCTAACAAGGAACACGTAATCCCCTTTGATGGCATCCAAACACACCCTCGACTGTCGTCTTAAACATTTTTCTTGTTAGTTCTAAGCTTTTTATTAAAAAGCTTGAATGACCGTCGACAAATTAGGGGGAGCTTCGTGATCTTGTTCAATTTTAAACAGAACAGACCATTGAGAATTGTTTAATATAGGTTTTCCTTTACTCTACACATTGTTCTAGCATTTCATTCTTGTTGTTGTAACTTATATCAGCAATGGTCATCACCTTTATTTAATACTATTATTGTTATATGAACCAATGTTACGAATACATATATTTATATATATAAACAAAATGCTTTACATACCACCAAAATATTTTAAATCTTTATATACTGTTTGCTTTATTCTATAATCGAGAATTTTCCGTATCATAAGGATTATTCACTTGTAATTTATTATACTTACTGTATTTATTAATATGCTAGTATTACTGATTAAGATCATTATTTAATAAATTTCCAATTATTCACTAAAGGAGCTAAAACTATAATAAAGCGTTTGTATGCTTGAGCGCATTATCATGTATCCAGCAGAGTACGAATACAGTATTGCAGTTAGCAGAATGACGGAGAAAGAGTCTTTCAGAAGTCGCGGGTTTGTTCTGCTCGTAATGAATATTTCTTTTTTTCATTTTCTTTTGTTATTTTAGTAATATTTTAGTAATAACAATAAAAAAAATAATTGTATATATTTATATGGAATGATGCTGCAGATAAATTAAATAAAAATAAGATAGAAACTACATAGGGTTTCTCTGAGGTCATATGTACATTTTATTTATATTTAATTAAATTATTTTTTTATTTTGTAATAGGCCCAACATGACAAAATAGTTCTAATAAAGTGCATTGAAATAACAACATAAAGTTCATTAAATTAATTAATTGATACAAGAAAAAATAAAAAGAATTCCAAAAGATACAATTTCAATAACAAAAAATAGCCTCTCTAAATTTTGTTTTTGAGCTCAAAGATTGTTTAATACGAGAGTGAACGAAAAAAGTAAAGTACCACATGAATCATTCTTTGCGCAATCATCTGATGATATAGTTATGTTCTCTTAGACCTCATTACCTTTTATGGAGGTAATCTCGTAATTTTTTTGCAACATATTTTATATCTAATAGCACAAAACCCTCTTTAAATAATGCTCTGATGATATAGTGTTTTGATTACTATCAATTTTTATATCTGTGTATGTACTTTATGCCTGTTTATGTAAGTTATGATTAGTCTCACATTTACGTATTTTCACAAATCAATTTTTCTAGAAACATAAACTCAGGAATATATAGTGTTGTTCTTCGTGACACATAGATATATAAATGACAACAAATTCAATGTTCAATACAAGGAACTATCCAATATTACAGTATTTTAAGATGTATAAATTATTTAGGAAGTAATAAATGTTTTTAAATATTATTAAGTAAGGTGGTTTTATAGATAGCATAAAGTAGGACACTAGTTTTTTGTTTAAAATCTTTTATTATATTCCAGTCACAGTGACGGTTTACGGTTTTTACAATAAAAAATTCAAACAGAAATAGTGAAGCTGAAATATTTTATGAAAGTGAAATAAAATGCAACATCGGTTATATTCTTGAACGCATCTCGCATTGTATTTACTAAAAAACAAATAATTCGGATTTTTGAAAAGTTTCGCAAGTTGCAAAAAACTAAACAAAGAAATATTCTTATTTTTAAGGTTTTTTCGTTAACACCGCTTCTTTTACAGCGTTTTCAGTTTAACTACAGTTGTACCGCCTCCTCCGAACGTCTGTGACAGGGGCACGGGTGCTGATCGCTAACTTGTACAAACAAGGATAAGAAAGCTGGGCCTAGCACATCTCAATCTCTGCAATATGTACTGATATATGTTACTTATTCTTAATTGTTAGGTAATTGCAATGTAAAATTCTTTGTTATAGTTATTCTATATTATAGAACCTGCATATAAAAATAACATATCGTGACAGCTGTCAATTAAATGAGGATAAGATCATGTAAACTGATACACAGCAGAAATATTAGAAGCGTTGTTTCGCTGAAAGAGTATATAAATTTAATTATCTACGCTAAAACATGATTCAATTCACACCCAATTATTAAAACTATAATTATACAAAAATATCGAGTAACCAAATTACTAACTAAGTTAATGCTTGACTACATTCCACCTGATGGAATTGAAAGGAAATGTAATCATGGATAGCATAGGCGCATTAATCTATTCACTTCTCTCTTGAAGACACCCACGTTATATTCGGATAAAAATACCGACGCACGCAAGCTCTGCAAGTCCTTCGCTGTACGAAACCTTGCCGATCTGTGCTTTGTATAATACAAGTAACTAAGAAAGTTGTCCCGGTGTAAAGTACGGTCGGACCATCGCAATACCTGCAATTTTTCCTGCAGCTGCTCTTGCTCTAAACTCAATGCACCGACCAAAGTTTAGGTTCGAACTTTAAGCCTAATAACTGAAGTAAGTCACTGTTTTCAAAAGATCCATTCTGGAACGTAGAAGCCAAGGTGAAAGGGCGCATTTTAGCGATGTTCAGACACGTCTGCATCTTGGTGGCGTTGAATTTGACAAGATTAGCATTGCCCTATGCGGACACCAGGCTTCAGCTGATTGTTAAAGTGGAGCATAAAAAGTTCCTAAGAAAGATGGACACATTTTGCAGTAACTTATTAATCATTTTATGTTATAAAACTGTAAATCTTCTAAATAGTAACAAAATAAAATATTCTGTAAAAACTGATATTCAAAAAATCTTTTTTAGCATATTTTTGTAACCATATCTGGATTAACCAAGAATGCCTAATTGTTAATCAAACTCTAAAATTAATCTAAACAAAAACTGAACAAGTACCAAATATGTTAGTATAATATAACAGTCCCATTATATCTATTTCAAATGATCAAAACTTAAAGATACCCGACATATTATCTAGAACATGAAAGATAAAACGTAATTTAATTTAAGGCCTTGGATGTCAGTATAAACAAACGCTTTTACAATGTACATTAATGAGTATTCAAACTGTTGGTTTATATAACTGAAAAACTAGGTAGGTTCTATAAATATTTTGATAAATACTAGTGGTTTTACGAAAAATTTTACTCTTTTATCATCTTTTGTTCTTACTTGATCTTACTTGACCTGGAAAAATGTAAGCTGAAACAGCCGGTAATCTGATTAGATCATAGCCATCATAAAGAAATAGATAATTACGTAATAACCGCATATCCGCTATTGAAACCAAGCAAATGTTAAATGTCCTTAAAATGTTGTTAATCTGTAAGTATCTGATAATATATTGTAATATCAATAAACTACAATTTCCTATAACGAGAATTATGCCCAATCCTTTTTTTCTAGCAAATAGATCTCACACAGGGTGATTGGAATTATTATCTTAATTATCATTAACTACAAAAATTTGGAATTAGATAATGACATAGATGAACTGAATAATAATACATATAATGACATTTTAAAACTATAAATTGACATCAATTAGATATATAATACAATCCGTTTATTTAAATTATTATTATTAAAATTCGAAAAATGTATAAATCACTTCCACTTGTCCTTCTCCTTCCATATTCTCGAGAACATATTGTGTAAACTCAGCTAGATTATAGAAAGTAGTTTTTTTTTTATAAAAAATCCATATTGGGTATTACTTCCACCATTTACAACTGTGCAGTAAATTTGATTATATACTGTTTTCTCAAATATTTTACTAAATATATTTAAAATAGAAATAGGTCTGTAGTTTTCTATTTTGGATTTAGATATTTTTTATGTATACGTAATATGTTGGCTCCTTCCTATTTTGAAATATACCTTCACATGAAGATCTGTCAAAAATAGATTTTAATGGTTTTAATAAAAATTCGGTACAATTGCTTATAAAAATGCGTGGAATATTTTGCCTGCCTTCGGATTTATTGACATTTACCCTTTTTAACAATGTAAGAAGTGAATTTTCGGAAACTGTTATGCGGATAATTACATTATTGTCATTTTAAGTTGACAAATTCAATGCAGCAACGTTATAAATACGGAATTGGTTGACAAACACACTCTTAAAGAATTTGTTGAAACCGTTATTAATGTCAACTCCACCATCATATGATTCGGAGATGAGAGTTTTTGGGTAAAGTCAAAGTCAAAGTCAAAAATATTTATTCATATAGAATCGTATTATGATCACCTACGTACGTCTCAAGCTAAGAAAGCTACCTAGTAGGTTGATTTATATCTCAACATTTTGACATAGCTCCTCATTTTTTTTTGGGCACATTTTTATATCTGTATGGATCTGGTGAAGAAATCGATCGTAAAGTTCGCATTCCAATTTTTTAGCTCTGGCTCTGAGCAACGAGAATTCCTGATAATTTATTTATAATCCTTATTGCACACCACAATACATGAGGAAAAAAAAAAGTAATACATATAAAGAAAATACATTGTAAAGTACAAAAGGCGGCCTAATCGCCTAACGGCGATTTCTTCCAGACGACCTTAGGGTTAGGAAATTAAAAAAACAATATGAAATACTGGTAGGTGGTGCGGTTATAATAAACATATTTACTAATATCTACACAGAAATACTTACCAGTAGTAAATATATATCATTATATAAAATGTATAACAAAAAATAAACTAATAAATACAAGAATACATAAATAATAACTACAATAGCAAGAGATTAAAAACAAAAAAACAAAGCAACTAGTTAATTTCAGACAAGTAGATTTCTTTAACGGATTTTTTAAATACTTCCAAAGATTTTGACAAACGTATATTTAGAGGAAGCGCATTCCATAGCTTAGTGGCATGAACTGTGAAAGAACGATTATAAAAAGAGGAATTATGAACAGGCATTTTTATAATAAGTTTTTGTGACACTCGTACAGTGTCTTGGATACCAAGGAATTCAAATTTTTTCTTCAGATAAGAAGGTGTTTTTGGGTGGAATAATACACAATACAAAAGAGAAAGAAATAGAAATAGAAATTAGGTCATTGTTAATGGCGGTCACCGAAAAACAAAGATTTTCGAGCCGGGAATGGTGATAAATTTGGATATCATCTGCATACATGTGATAGGGAGAAGAGATACTTTGAGTGATAGAGTTAAGGAAAATAGCAAAGATTAAAGGAGATAGCACGCCACCCTGAGGTACCCCAGCCGAGACATTACACCAGGATGATAACACTTTATCTTTCCGAATGCGTTATCGTCGGCCTGATAGCTAACTTCGAAACCATTCTGTCACCGATGGAGATATGTTAATAGAGCCTAACAGGCTCAACAAAATATCATGGTCAATGGAGTTAAAAGCATTAAAAGGATTGTTTCCATGAGTCGGGAAATGTACTGGTTCTAATGGAATAAATTCAAATTCAAATTCAAAATATCTTTATTCAAGTAGGCATTTACACGCACTTTTGAATCGTCAATTACATTAAATTGGTCAGTATAGGCAGTCTGTGAGTAAGCTACCACCAGCTTATTATAGTTAGAATAGTTTATAATATGAGTTAATATCGGAATAATTATATCAAGGATAGGAATGATCATAACGATAATCTAATGTGTAAATTTTCTAATTTGCGTGTGCTTTTTACAGTTTTCATGGATTATATTGATAAGTACTTTATTATACCAAATTGGATAGTAATTATATATACATATTATGTTTAATAATATTTTTACAAGATATGTTTTTTTTCATAAAATATTAAAGCATTGTAAGATATTTCTAATTTATTTTTATTATACGAGGACATATATGTTAATAGCTTATATCCATACTAATATTATAAATGTGAAAGTCAGTCTGTTACGCTTTCACGGCTAAGCCACCAACCCGATTAGGGTGAACATAGACTTCTTTTTTCTCAAAAATCGACAAATACATAATAAATCTACAATCGGTTTAAATAGTTGATGAAAGTTTGTATGAAAAATCTAAACCGCTTAACCGATTGGAATGAAATTAAATATCTAGGATTATATAGGCTACTTTTTATATGATATATCTTATGTAAATAAACTATATTAAGAATACCAAAATGCATGTATATATTTAATCATTTTATATTGTTTTCAAATATTTATCCACTTTTGAGTAATCCTTATAATCCTAATACTGTAAAGGATAATGGTAGTTTGATTGATTATCACGCTTCTTCATCTCAACTACTCAACCGATTAATTAAAATGAACATTCGTGCACAGGTTTCGCGGTACAGAAAATAATAAATAGAATAATTAATCCCTACAAAAGTACTGTACCCGAGTAAGAAAGTGTAAAAACTTTTTTAATTTACTCAGCATTATGTATTTTATTACAATATTAAATGTATTAAATATATAATAATAAATGTGTCTGATCAATAATAAGATAATTAAAATAAGTAATTTTATTAATATCCTTGAATATAACATTTATTTTTTTATTTGGATAAAATTTTCCTTCCAGAACACCTATTGTAATGCCCTATTGTTCCAATATGGCCAAGTACCTGTTTTTATGGCCATCTTGGTATTATACTCCTTAATATCAAACACAAATATATATTTGTCTTTATGTTGACGAAAAAGATTAAGAGTTAATGTCAATTGTCTAAGCTTGCAGAACCATCAGTCACATTGTGAGAGTTGGATGTAAGGATGTCAACTATAGATAACATAAACTTATGACAAACCCTTACCATTATCTTTCACTACCATAAATGTTTGTTCAAATGTAATGTAAATACGTCAGCCGTAACGATACTAAACAATCTTTTTGATTACTACTCCTTTTACGTACTTTCATATACTTGATAGTTATTATAAACTTGTTATATTATTAAACGCGGCTTAACTCAAACTTTTAATAGCGTGGTACGTGTGTTCGAAACTTGGTATAATATTTGTTTTGGTTAGTTTTTTTGTTGAATACAGTTAATTAAATATTGGAAAATTAGTTCCACAAGTAATAAAATTTTAAAAATATACAATGCAATGATTTATTGATATTGATATAGCTATGTACTATGTCTATTTGTGAGCTTGGTAATATATATTTTAGAGACATATTTATACTGGTTATTAAACATTATCAATATTATTTGTTTTTTCTTTGTTATTGTAATGGAATCAGGCATGGCATGGCAGAACAGTTATAACATCAGAAAGAACTCTTAGCAACCAAACGTTTCGGAATAGATTTATATTTTTGCATCACATCATGACTAAAATATTAAAATCAATAATCAAGTTAATGAATGAATGAATGAATCCCAATAAAAGCAAGAGACAGTGAGTGAATGATTACAGACATGCACTCCGAAAGTTATTTACTTGATGTATATTTCATTTTGTGATTCATTACTGCTGTCGGTTTTTTAATTGAGAAAGAAACAGTTGGATATTTTTTTACAATAATAATAAAGTGTATCAAGTGTAAGTTTCAAAATAAGATTTAATAACAAACAATGTTTTGGTGGTATTAAATATCCAAGTTAATTTATCGGTATCCATAAGTATATACGTCATCTACTTTTACAATCAGTAGAATAAAGTCCTTTTTAGAAAAACTGTCCTAAAAATAAATGGTGATATCTTTTGTTGATACTTTAACAGTTATAAGAACTATGCAATAGCTTTCTTATTTGACATGTTATGAAATATATTTATTAATGATACAAATATTCCCTAATTCCCACAAGAGAAAAAATCGACGGTAATTAATTGTGATAAAATAAATTGAAATTATAGATAACAGAGTATCGTCCTCTGTCATGAACTATAAAAGAATTAAAAGTTTTAAGGCTAAGTTTTGAGGTTTAAATGTAAAAATAGTTAATCATATAATGTCACAATATTAAAGGTTTTGACTACTTTATATTGTTTGTTAAAAGTTTTGATATAACTAATTAGTTACACTGTTTCTCGATGTATACCTATATGTTATGTAGTTATAACCTCTCTAGGTTAACAGTATAGTAGTAAAATAATATTCACCATAACAACAGTATAATACACTATACGATTTTATACCTGATGGTCAGATATTACTGCCGCCTATACGATATTTTTCACATAAGAAAGGGTACAGTTTTTCTGCTTTCTTTTGAGGCAACTCTGTTCTCATGGATAAAGGAGATAGTAGCATATTTAATAATAGTCTATGATAGTATGTGTAATAATGTGTAGTATAGGTATATAAACTTAATAGAATTATTCTATTTCTTTCATATATCTGATAATATTTCATATTTTTTGTAAACTTAAGACAAATTACTTTAGATTTCGTTAATTTATTAATTAGTTCACGTTTTCTAAATGAAATGCCACGAAACCTCACCGCCACATTCGAAATTGATAACCGAGTAAAAATATATTGTCCATAAATCCAGAGCCAACATTTAAATGTTTTATGAGTCTTATTTATTTTAATAGAAACACAAGACGATATACCAGCTATTTTTTAAAATACCCAAGTAAAAATAAATATATTAAGAATGCAGGTTGACCCTCATTATGGTTATTAATAATTTTCGACCATTAATATTATTTAGGTTCGAGGTTATTTATGGCCTACATTTTTTTACTTTTTTAGCTGCTATTACCCCTTTAGTTCAAGGGTTAAAAATTCTTAAAATTCTTTGATATGTTGTACTATTTTTCTGCACTTTCAAAGTTAGATCTCCAAGTCTAACTTCCGAAGTTACTAACTTTGGTCTCCTGACCGCTCACGCGTTAGAAAACTATTCAAAGGGCATTGAAATACCAACTTTTACTGTCTTAATGAATTTTATAAGAAATAAAATAAGAAAAATATCACTAGATCTTCATAGCATTAAAATTGCTTATGACGGCTTGGCAGGTATTCTCGGTGATGGCTTCCATTTCGTGACGAATATTTTCTTTTATTTGTCCCAGATGGCTGTGTCGGCAGTCGTTGTGTTGGCGAAAACTTTAGATTTCACATAGCCAAATAGAAAAAAAAACCATAGGTGTTAAATCGGACTGGTTGGAGGCTAATTTATGTTATCTCTCCTAGTGTTTATTCGTCAGGAAAAAAATCAGAACCTCGAGGCAGAGACCTGTTGAACGTGTATGAAGTTTATCTGTCATGCTGAAGATTCATATTCTTTGGTTAACCAGAAAAGCTTTGCAGTTCAGGCACGAAGAAGACGTCTAACATCTTTACGAGAGGATTAAATTTGCTGAAAGTGTGCGTCCCTTCCTATCCTCAAAAAAAAAATACTCGTGCTACTTCGGTGCCCATACGGTCCCTTTTGGCGAAAACAGAGGTTTCTGGTGTTTTTGTTTTGTATTAGTTGCACTCCATTAGCAGCAATTTTTCATATTAAAATGTCCAGTAAGATGAAAATCGGCTTCATCCGAAACGAGAATATCGGTAAATGTCGGAAAGTGCCAACATCTGATTTACGAAGTCAGTCCTCTAACCTGCATCATGAGGCCTTAATTCCCAAAATTCGTTACATCCTTAGAAACAACATATATTTAATAACTTAGAAATATATATATATATATATATATATATATATATATTTAGTTAGTTGAGTTAGTTTTTTTTTAATTCTTCTTAAGGGCAAGATTTTTTGTTGTTTCTAAGGATGTAACGAAGATGCCAGAAGGAATAGACAGACCCTCTTTCATAATTATCGCATAATTATTTGTTTCTTTATTATTATTCACTTCACAGTAACATCTTTATCTTTATATAAATATATATATTTCTTGTGTGCGTGTGTATGTCACTGAACTTCTCCTAAACGACTGGACCGATGTTTATGAAATTCTTTGTGTGTGTTCAAGGGGACTTGCGAATTGTTTAGATTCACAATTTGGTCTACTGGAAAATGGTTTTTTGATTAATTTTTAATGTGTAAGTAGGTGGTGATTTTGGAATGTTTCACATTGTTTCCGACGGACTGCGTTACTATGGCAATGTCAAATATTAAATAATATTATATTTTAATTATAGTCTGCCCTGACAGTTGCGTTGCGATAGAACTGAGAAAAATATTTTATTATTGTGTTATTTTCATCCACGTGCTGAATTAAATATTAAATCAAGAAGTACTGAGTACTGAGTTTGTAAAGAGCTTTGAAGTGTGCATAAACAACTATACATTTTGCGAATTTATTACGGATCGAAGTAAGTATATTTCTTTTAATTTTTTATCATTATTTGTTGTTTTTTGTCTACGATCTGCGTTATTAATTTCGCTACGTAAAAAGTGAAATTTAATGAAATATATTGGAACATCAAATTCATTTATTCAAACAAAAAATCTTTATATACATATTCATACAGTATCGATTGGTTGAATTATGATAAATGTACATGTAATGACGTTAGATATTGTGACTCATTAATATATATTTTTTTTAAAGTTTGATTTTTTTAAATTAAAGACGCGTTTACAAGACAACGTCTGTCGGGTTCGCTTGTTATACATATAAATAAAAGTTAATTATATCAACAGCTAAAAATATTTTAAAATTTATACCTCACAAATATGGTTCATTTACCATTGTTAAGTAAATTAGGGTCTTTGTAACAAAATAACAGAAAGTCTATGAAATGAAAAGGCTTGTTGAAAAAAATAACCCTGTACAAGTAAAACATTTATCCTAAACTCAACCTTAACCAGTAAGCAATAAGTTCATAAAACATATTAACAACGCGCTTACGGTATTTTGAAATGATATGTACACAATACTCGGCCAAGCTTCGTAGTATGCGGAGTGGGGGGTGTTAGTTTTTTTTCGTTACGGAATTTCTGGATTCGGTCTCTACGCTCACGGCCTGCGATAGAAGCTATGCAATAGCTTAAAAATACACAAATAGTCTAACTTACATGAACATCTTTAATAATATTTTAATTTCTCTAACAAAATTAATATAACTACCTAGCTTGTTGGTTTATCTGAAACTTTTAATAGAAGGTTCAGAAATTAGAACAGAGGCATGGATTAAAAAAATATTAAACCTTTAAAGTTTACTTCTTAAAATTACATTAAATGTAATAGCGCTTCTTATGACAGTAAGCATGTAGTAAAAAGTTAAAAATTAAATAACTTCGTAAGTAATTCAAAATAAAAGCAAGTGAGTACGCTTGTAGAGTAACTACTTTGAAAGTCTATTAACGGATAAAAAAACCTTCAAATGCAGAGAAACATCCTCAATTTTTGCAACTTTCAAATTCAAAAGCTTTTTGTTACATGGATGTTTCGTTGACGTATACTTTGAACACTTAAGAGTCAAATATTACTTAATATATACATATAATAATCTGGTTACTGATCGAAAACTATACATGGATAATATTTAAAAAATAATGATGGGGAGCCTTTATAAGACCAAAAGAACTCAAAACAATGGTTATTCATTTTGTCTGTATGGCCGTATGTTTATGCACTCTTATCTCAGAAACGGATTAATCGATTTGGATGCAGTTTTCGGGAATATATGGGATTCACTGTACATTTGTGTTGTATTTTATTCCAATCATTTAACAAATAAAGTTAATAATCACTTATTTTCCTACTATTGCGGTAAGACATTTTTTGAAACTATTTTATTTTTTTTTATATTTCAGGTAAAAACAGAAGTTACGTATTGATAGTACGTATAAATAGTAAGTATTGATAGTACGTATGGATAGTATATATTAATAGTACATATTGATAGTACGAATTGATAGTAAGTATTGATAGTACGTATTGATAGTAAGTATTGATAGTACGTATTGATAGTACGTATTGATAGTAAGTATTGATAGTACGTATTGATAGTACGTATTGATAGTAAGTATTGATAGTACGTATTGATAGTACGTATTAATAGTAAATATTGATAGTAAGTATTGATAGTAAATGTTGATAGTACGTATTGATAGTAAGTATTGATAGATTGTTTTAAGCTTTCACGATTTGTATTCATGTTTTTATACTATAACGGGACTTAATCGCGTACAATTTTTAATCGAAGTATTTACCTCGACTCCTCGACGTTTCGGCCGTAATGCAACGGCCGTGGTCTACTCGTGACTTCGATTAAAAATTCTACGCGATTAAGTCCCGTTATAGTATAAAAACAAGTATTGATAGTACGTATTGAAAGTAAGTATTGATAGTAAATATTGATAGTACGTATTGATAGTACGTGTTAATAGTAAATATTGATAGTACATATTGATAGTAAGTATTGATAGTACGTATTGATAGTAAATATTGATAGTATGTATTGATAGTACGTATTGATAGTACGTATTGATAGTAAGTATTGATAGTAAGTATTGATAGTAAATATTGATAGTACGTATTGATAGTACATATTGATAGTAAGTATTGATAGTACGTATTGATAGTAAGTATTGATAGTACGTATTGATAGTAAATATTGATAGTACATATTGATAGTAAGTATTGATAGTACGTATTGATAGTAAATATTCATAGTACATATTAATAGTACGTATTGATAGTAATAATTGATAGTACGTATTGATGGTACGTATTGATAGTAAATATTGATAGTACATATTGATAGTACATATTGATAGTACGTATTGATAGTACGTATTGATAGTAAGTATTGATAGTAAGTATTGATAGTAAGTATTGATAGTACGTATTGATAGTAAATATTGATAGTATGTATTGATAGTAAATATTGATAGTACGTATTGATAGTACGTATTGATAGTAAGTATTGATAGTAAGTATTGATAGTAAATATTGATAGTACGTATTGATAGTAAATATTGATAGTACATATTGATAGTACGTGTTGATAGTAAGTATTGATAGTACGTATTGATAGTACATATTGATAGTACGTATTGATAGTAAGTATTGATAGTACGTATTGATAGTAAATATTGATAGTACGTATTGATAGTACGTATTGATAGTACATATTGATAGTACGTATTGATAGTACGTATTGATAGTACGTATTGATAGTACATATTAATAGTCCATATTCATGGTCCTCCCGTCAGGGAATAATAATATACTTTTCGATAAAAAAATACATAATTGAACGACTCAGTACTCAGTTCTTAAACAGGTCTACTCACGAAAAAAATATCTGTGATTAATGAACTAAACTCTAACTAAATAAAGTAAACTCCAACTACACGTAAAACACGGAAAAACTACTTGCCGGAATTAGTTGAAACCTAAAACAGGTATCTTTATCGAAATCGGAATCTATGCGTACGAAGTCGCAGGCACAGCTAGTAAGAGTATATAAAAGGATATCTATATATCACGATATTATTGCTGTAATATATGTTTAAGCTAGTATTAAAGTAGTCAATGAGAATAAGCAATATATTCCTATGTGCATCATTTTTTTATGATTTTGACATCAAACCCTAAATGTAAGCTTACTATTAGTTCTAAGGAAAAGACTGTTTATTTTCACAATATATCCCTGCGCGCTGCTTTAAATTATGTACAAATTTAACAACTTTATTTTAAAAAGTATCTTATTTAAGTTTATTGAACCAAAAATAATTCTGCGGAAATGAGTTGCGGCAATCTCATTATGGCGGTATATAAATATCATTTAACTTTTAACAAGGAATACGTAATCCCCTTTGATGGCGTCTCAGAACACACCCTCCCTCGACTGTCGTCTTAAACATTTTCCTTGTAATTTTTTAACTTTTTATTAAACATCTAGAATGACCTTTGACAAATTAACAGTGGTTTCGTGACCTTGTTTAATATTAAACAAATTGAGTGCAAATTGATTAATTTTATTATTTATTTTGTTCTGCATTTAATTATTTGGTTATATTCAAGCAATTTGTTCATTAATATTATTATTATAATAAAGATGAATGTTATTTATTTATGTACCGCAAACAAAAAAATTGTCATTCCTACTACATATACAGGGTTATTTGTAATTAGTTGAGCACCTTTTGCAGGCAGCCCCTCTACATCAATCCTAACAACATTTGTTCTACGACTTTTTAAAATTAATAGTTTTAAAAATTTAGTTTTTCCCATACAAAATTTATTTACTGCCTCTAAACGAGCATTAAACAACCTCGCAACCTTGAGCAAAGAGAGGCCACGCACCTTGCGTAGGCAAAATACGTGCCAAGGACACGAGCAGCGGGGCGCGGGGTGGCGGGTGGCGGGGTGATGCAGCGGCGGCGATGCACGTTTGAACTTGATCCAGTCGTTTGTCACGGTCAATAAGATAAGCGTGTGCCGCGCGAGCCGCTCCCGTTACTCGGTAACCGAATTTCGATTAGTGAAAACAGTACTGTGATGCCGTAACACAAATATCGAGTACACCAAGATAGTGCGAGTGCTGGCTAAGTGTGGTAAGAGGAGTCGGTCAACAGTTGATTCTTAGGTGTGGTCTTTGTGTTGAATATGAAGGGGACTATTTTGCACCGGTATCGACGAGATATAAATTTAAGAGGTAATTTGTAAATATTGAATCCTTTTGTAAATAACACATTGTATTATTGTAAATAATCTGATTCTACCTTGATTAATTGTTAACAATTTTAATACACAATACGACGATTGGGTAATTATTACATACTATTTGAAATAAAACAAAAATAATAATAAGTTATAATAGTATTATGTGCGTGGTACCTTACAAATTTCGTACAGCGCTAGACTGCCGCGACCTATACTTTAGACTGCTTACAAAATACAGAGTAATAAATAGTCGAGTGAGCAAAATTTTTTTTGTTTCGTCTATTCTGAGTTATTTATCAAGATTTTTTGAAAGTCGTAGAACAAATGTTGTTGGGATTGATGTAGAGAGGCTGCCTGCAAAAGGTGCTCAACTAATTAAAAATAACCCTGTATATTTTCATCTTTATATGCTCCTTGTTTTATTCTCGAATCGAGATTTTTCTTTAGAGTTAAGATTGATTATTTTTATAAGTATAACTTGTAATATATTATACTTACTCTATCTACTACAATATTATTACATATTACTATTTCTAATAATAAGATAATTTTTTCAAAAATTTATAACAACAAACATTTACAATTATTTACTGGAGCTACAACCAATCAAAACAGTTTGATTGTTCCACTAAACTCTATTTGCATGAACTACAAAAGGACTTTATAAACACAGAACAGAACCAAATATGTCTGTGAAACCTATGAGATATTTTTAGTTATCAGTTATTTTATCCCTTAGTGATGTATAATATCTCTACCCCACTTAACAACTTGGTAAATAAAAACCTTTTAGGAAGTACGACATATTGTTTTATTTATTTTGGCGTTTCAATTACTGACACTGCTGTTTTTTGAATAGATATATAGTGTTTAGATAGTATGTTATATTTGTAAGTAGATCTATGTAAAATGTACTTTGTCCCTTCCGGAAATTAATTACTGAGTCTAATGTGTCTGTATTCTCACAAACCATCTGTTGATGACAAACACATGAGCAACGTTTATCATAGCTTCTAGTAGGGGGACGCAGGGGCGGGGCGCGGGCTGCTGCTGGAAGAGTGGTGGTGATCCGCTAGACCAGTATGACTTCGCTCACGATACCATTCGCACCTTATTTACTGTCGGAAAAGTGTGTATGTGTATCCAATACAATCGTTAATATACAGTTCACTCTTTAATTTAAATCAGAATCAGGGTAGTCAGTTTTCCCTAGTTTCCCTGTTCTGCAAACTTGAACTCACCAACGAATTGTTGGCGAAAATTGTAAAAATAGAGATAGAGATAGAAAAAGGATAAAAATAATATTATTTTGTACTTATTGAAGTCCTTGCGTAGGGGAATCGCTTAACGAAGGAAGAAATTAAAATTTAAGTTACCAGGTAATTAACGTAATAACAATATCCATTCGTATAGTCTAAGTCCTTATTCATTAGCTCGGAAAACTTCGTAAAACAGGCACCATCGTCAACATACGTACAACGGTTCCCCGACGCAACGACATCAATAAGTTCATAATATGTAATATTATTTTCATCCTTTTTTGTATCGGATTTTTTTTTATGTTTTATTTTTTTTTAATTAAAGACGCGTGTACAAGACAACATCTGTCGGGTCCGCTAGTATTAGTATATATTCTTGTATATGGAAAACTAGGAAATTTTTTGTAATATGGTAAGTATAAGTTAGTTTATGATTGTTCATAAAAAAATACCTATGGACAAGAAAAAAATATTTAGATAAGAAATCAAAAGTTATTTTAGGATAGAAAAGATTATAACAACTATAAACTTACTTTCTTATATTAAGCTTCTTATAAGAAAAGAAATATAATATTTTGATTAATGATAGAATATCCGACAAAGCCCGTCTAAGTTACATTTTAACGACAATTCGTACTGATAAAACATTTCAAAAAATCTATGACAAATTGGATTAAAAGAATAAAGAAATTAGTTTTCAAATTATCGTTCTTTGTCATTTAAAATATTTAGCTTATGTTTTTATTTTGTGTTTATGATGTGTTTTTGGTTTTATTTTATATTTTCATTTAAATATGTAGCAGATGCTAGTGTTTACTTGCTTTTTCTAACAAATTCGTGTTGTTAAAGACGAGTTCGTAATTTTGTGAAAAGTGTTTTCATCCATTTACTAAAAAAAAAATTGGATCTTAAAAAAGCTTAGAAATGTATACTAACAATAAAAGATGTTTATTTTGCATAAATATTTTTTTATTTTACAAAGCTAGTTATAAACTCTCCAGGATTACAATACAGTATGAACTGCTACCGTCTGAACGTCGGTTATAACTTGTAGGAAAGCTAGGCTTCGCACACTGTCTTCTTATACTCACCGTACGATAATAGCCATAACATCTTTACCGACCTTCTGTATGAGTGTTCTACCACCCTACAAATACGAGATTACGGGCTCGAATCCTCAGGATATCATCAATCATTTAAATAACTATAGTTACACAAAATAAAAAAGTAAGCATGTTTTAACAAAAAAAATACGCATGTGCATTTAGCAAACGATTTGTCTGCTGTTCCTCATGTTGGTAGTAATGTGTCTTTAAATTGACTTCTATTTATTTCAATGTTCACTTCTTAGGTTTGGAATATATATTACGACTGCAAATCATATATTTCTTCATAAATATAGTATTTTCATTTCATAATTATTAACGCTTCTATCATTTTAATACATTCTACTTTAAAAATAAAACACATTTGTTACTTGATAAAATAAACTATTATATGAAAACTCCGAATGGATTTGGAACTTGTGTTCCAAATCCAATTCCAATTTAATACTCGTAAATAAAGCCAGGTAAATATATATTTAATAGTCATCATAGTTTACGAAAGTTTAGATCCAACTAATAATATAAACGTGATAGTTTGTATATTTGTCCCGCATTCACGAAAAATAGATGAACCTTTTATCCCTCTAAAAGTTCAAAAATGTTTTTGGTCTGGCCAATTTTTTATATCGTTTTATCGTGATGATCCAGGAAATTACTTTCTATTCCAAAAAAAATCTTTGTTAAAAAAAAGCTCGACTATCATTGACATTACAAAGACTTGGTGAATCAAAGTTTTCTAGGTTAATGCAATTACAAGATTCAGTATTTGGTTGACTTTTTTTAACTCTTAGACTTCGGTATAATAAGTCTTTTTATTTGAGCGAAGCCGCTGGAAAAAGGTAGTACAATACATATGAGTTAAAAAAAAACGTTGACATATATATCGAACAATTAATTTAAGAAGCCGAGTATAGTTATAATTCATTTATGAACCGACACAATAGCACAGTTAGCAGAGGATTCTCCGTCCGTTTGTGTGCCACTTTCTTATATTTATGTATCCTTGTGGTTGCCCAGCGGCCGAAAATAGGACGTAATCTAAAGTGTTAATGTTTATGACAGTTTTGGGCTTTAATCTTTATGCTTATTATTTTTGAATTTTTACGGCTTTAACTCGCGTATAATTAATAAAATTTTAAGTAAGTCACCAGAATTACTGACGGACACCTCCATCCACGTTTTACCGTGAACTCGATTGCTGTAAAGCATTCGAAACGTCGGGATAATTTTAAAAATTTATTAATTATACGCGAGTTAAATCCGTAAAAATAGTTTTATTTCAATGTGTAGTACTCGTGAAAGTCTGAGAAAATAATATATTTGTTTTTTATTCTATTACGTCAAGCGACCATTAACCCTGTGCGAATATTTGCATAGAATTATTAATCAGAATAATATATAAAGCATAGAAGGATCTTAATATTTTTAAAGCGTACACTGCCGCAGACAACTGATTTTTTAATAGTGATGTGACATTGTGTAAATTTATCCGCGATATCGATAATGATCCTTATCTTTATGGTAGTACTTACCGTTTTTAAAAGGCTGGTTTTTGCTTCTCATCACTTGCTACAACGAGATACATCGATAAGTGCTATCACCTCGAGGATTTTGCCGCGTGCGATAACATTTAACTGTTTTTCGTCCTAGAAAATGACTTAGGTAGTATTTAAAAATAGTAGATTCGACAAATAAAATAAAAATACAAAATCAAATAAATATATTTATTGAAAGTAAATTAAAAAAATATATATTCAGGTTAACATATAATTTTATTTATTTTTTTTAACCATTTCGAGAACCTCTTATAAAAGAAATGACAAATAAATTACAATTAAACTACAACCACATTCCGTCCGAGAGAAAGCTAGAATAATAATCCGTAGATATATCAGATAGATGTTGCAGAATTTCTTAGAATAACACTGGATTAAACTATCGATAACTGTGCTTTTTAAAACACTATTGCAAAGACATATAAAAAACTTTTAAATGCTCAAATATCATAATAAATATTGCATATAACAATCTTATACTTGAGCAGTAGGACAATTCTCTCATTATAATTTGTAAACCAGTTAAAAACACAAATAGTGGTATTGCAACAAAGAAAAACGTAAAGAAATAGTATGTTAGGTCACTTACCGATAAAAAAGGTTACGTTTTGAACTGAATTTTCTTTAATTAAGAATGGGATTTATATCCCCTAATAATGCAGGACATTGCTTATGCGATTATGTTATATTTTCTTTCAACAAAACGAAAAAAATATGTAAATAACTATATGAATTCGTTAAAAAAAAATAAACACGAACGCACCACTGACAGCCGACATCAAACACAAACAAAATGTGTAAACGTTGTCCATATCCAATAAGTCAAATATGAATTGTACTTTCAAATTAATAGTTTTTAAAATTTAAATTTTCCCATACAAAATTTATTTGTTGTTTGTGAACTGGCATTAACTCTAAGCGTCGGTATGGCGCCCGGGCGTTGACCTTTTAAGTACTTCTTACAAAATACAGAGTAATAAGTAAAAGAGGGAGCAAATATTTATTTGTTTCGTTTTTTTGTGTTGTTTATCAAGACTTGTAAAAAATTGTAGAACAAATGTTGTTGGGATTGATGTAGAGAAGCTGCCTGCAAGAGGTGGTCAACTAATTACAAATAACCCTATATACTTGACATTGATCATGTCAACGTTAACAACGAAGTAGTGTGTGTAATGTTACACATCGCAGTGTGTGTAATGTTTTTATCATTTACTGAATGAATTAAAAGTACATTATTATTGAAAAATATTAGCGTTCTGCACTTCGCGTACACATAGACTATAAGTGTGCTAAATATTATACTCCTCCTTCCTTTCCTTCAATTTTCGTAAAAAGAGGTCCAAAGTTTTTGCTTCACATATTAATAAAATGATGATGATTAATTCAACTATTCGGTTATTCGATGAATAATAATTTTTAATCAATGAACATTATTTTGAGATATTTAATATATCTTGGTACTTGGGAATTGCGCAACAAAAAAATAATATTAATGACAAAGTATGTAATACAAGTTAATAACTGTAACTTCCATGGAACTGAAATGGATAATGTTTGATTTCAGAATTTAATATAAGGAAAACAAGACGATACACTACAGTTTACCTATAATCTCAAATTATATTATATATATACTAGCTGACCCGGCAAACGTTGTTTTGCCATATAAATAATTTCTATATACTTTCTAGTGCCGACAGAAAATAACTAACCTATTTTAAGTGTGTAAGGATGTGGTATATGCACGAAATAGGTGTGTAATGCTGTGAACGATAAGGGAATATAGAAATAACAAACGCCAAGCACTATATTTATTAATAATTCATTATAATTTATTTCTGTAATATATATATACGTATCATTATTCGATAAGAACGGCAACACTATCAAAAAATATCAGTCTCTTAATGCTACAGCGTGAACAATATTTTTTGTTAGCCCATCTTTAGCTAACACAAACAAACTTGATGGTTTACCCACTCGAGAGCATGCCACGTATAATTGTCCGTGTGAAAAACATGGCGTGCTTAAATCTAAGCCACAAACCGACATCGTTTGGCCTTGGGATTTATTGATGGTCATGGCAAATGCCAATCGAATTGGAAACTGAACACGTTTTAATTGAATTGGCACATCCGTAGGTATTATAGGAATCCGTGGTATTAATATGTTTTCACCTCGGAACTTTCCATTTAAAATGCTAGCTTCGATGACGTTCTTCATTAATTTTTGAATGACCAATCGCGTACCGTTGCACAGCCGTGGCGTGGCGTGGAAATTTTACAGTTTCGCTCGCATCACAAACTGTGTCAATAGATTTATATGATTCCAAGTTCCCTGGCAATAACTGTTGTATCTTCAGATTCAAATTGTCAACGTCTACATTTTTTGCCGCTAAAATTGCTCTTTCTGCAAGCCACTCATGATTTAAGTACTGTGTGTGTACATCAGGAAATATTTTTTTCAATGAGAGTGTCTTGCGAGTCAACGATTGTGCAAAAATCTGTAGGTAATTTTACGCATCCAGTCTCATCTATAGTTACTTTTCCATCACCGATATCTAGGAGTTGTTTTGAGAATGTTTCAGCGGATGGATCTTGAAGCATTTGAACGCGCATATTTACTTTCAGCTGTACTTTTTCAACATTACGCCACAGTGTAGATGATTTTAAGCAAGCATTAATCTCATCAGCGTATGTTGAACGTGGAATGACGGGAAGTGTTTGCCTGAAATCACCTGAAAGGACTAACAGAGTGCCGCCAAATAGTTTGTCGTTGTTTTTGATATCTTTTAACGTCCTGTTCAACGTCTCAAGTGAATGTTTGTGCGCCATAGTACATTCATCCCAGATTATATTTTTACATTGTTTCAGCTCTGTGGCCATGGACGATTGTTTTTTTATGTTGCACACTCCGTCAGCGTTATTTTGAATATTTAATGGCAGCTTAAATACTGAATGAGCTGTTCTGCCTCCATCCAATAAAGTTGCAGCAATGCCTGACGATGCAACGGCCAATGCGATGCCATTATTTGATCGTATTTCAGCAAGAATTAGCGAAATAAGGAATGTTTTTTCAGTTCCACCTGGTGCATCCAAAAAGAAGAATCCACCTTGTCCTGCTGAAACTGCGAGCATAATGCGGTCGTAAATGATTTTTTGTTCCTCATTCATTAATGGGACATTGCGAGTAACAATCGCCGCCATTTCTACAGTGTTGTACTGCATTTCACGATTCATTTCCGTGTTCATGAAATCAGATACAGCTCGATCTGGCGAATTCATACCGAAATGACTGAGTGATAAATTAGCAATTATAATGCAGAGATCTTCAATAGCAATCAATGCTTCATTGTACATAGCGTCGCTGAACGTTATCGTTACATCGTTGCATCGTGTACGATGATCATTAAATCTTTGTGATTATCCCACAATATCTGTGCTCGAGCTGGAAAACATGTAGTTAACACTATAGCGAATAGTAGACGAATTTGTATTGCTGTACAATTCAATGCTGCTTCAGCAAACATACATTCCCACTGGTTGTCGTCTTCCAGCAAGCCGAGTGCAAGGCACGCATCTTTATACGTTGAATACTGTTGCCCATTCACTTTCCGTATATCTTGAAATGACAATGGGCCAGTAACATTAACCAACAACAATCGAAGATAAAAGCATTCAGTTTGCTTTGGATTGACTGTAAATACTCGCCCCAAAGCGTTTGATTTAAATAAATTGGGACATGCATCAACTGGGGAGCCTTGCTTGCGGGGCATCCATTTTTTTGTTTGAGCCCATGTGAAATAGCATGGTACTTGTGAATAGAGTAACGTTCGTGCAAAGGCACCAAAATCATCCGCACGATTACACAATTCGAAAAATTCAGTGAGTGTAGTTTTAGGTGGATTTACAGCACGATCAATTGCTGTCTCGTTCGTGAAAAATACACGCTGGCCGTTTTCGAGATGGACGGCTAACTGAACAACTGCTGGATCCCGTTCATGAATCGGGAAACCAAAGATACGCCAAGCAGCTTCATTGGAGCTGATGTACCGACCAATTTGATAAAGTGTTATTTCATCGTTTTTATTCACTGGTTGAGCATTCACGTTAGTATTTTCCACTCTAAACACAGCCATATCACTGCCTTTATGGACATACTTGCAAATGTATTTGATGCTCTTCACAGAACTGCAGAACTCAACATTAATATGAGCATTGTATGTCTTGCTCAACAGAGGTGCATATGGTACCACCGAACGATTATCAATGTCAATGTCTGTGTTGTTGATGTTTTTAATAAATGATCGTCCGCCATTATCGGGACTTCTTTGACGATATATTGGATATCCGTCGACATTTGTGATCGTATCGTTCGTGAAATCTTTAGGGAATTTTTTAGTGCATTCTCCATCTGCCATGCAAGGCGATGTACGATTAAGAGTACCGCATGGACCATGAATCATGTTCGCTGTAACAATATCAAACAGCAGTTGGTCAGTAGACTGATCTGGAAGTTCTGCAGAAATGATACTATCGATTTCTTCAGGACGGATTTTATCGATTAACCAAACCAAAATGTGAGCATGAGGTAATCCTCGCTTTTGCCACTCAACTGAATACAGCCAGCAACGTGTGCGGCCCAATACATGTAATTTAGTAATGAAACTTATTAAAGACTTCAACTTTTGTTTGAACACACGTGCTGTAACGTCATGACGATGGATTGAATTTTGGCCAGGCAATAGCAAAGATTCAATCTCTGGCCATTTTGGATTACATGTAAACGTGATAAATAAACATGGTCGTCCATATTCGCGCACGAAAGTCAGAGCATCCTGTATATATTTTTGCATATGACGTGGACTGCCCACATACGATGATGGTAGAATGACAGAGTTACCAATTTCGGCAGCGTCAGCGTTGTTGTTAATAGCGTCCCGCAAGTGAATGTACTCTTCCGCACGCAGCTTGAGTTGATTATATCGTAAGTATCGTAGTCGTTCGCCTTCTATCTTGGCGTACATGTCGACCATGAATTGTTGACAAAGCTCGCGACATCGTAGAATGACGTTGTCCCGGCCGCGTCGAATCATCAATCGGTACGCATAATAATCTTTCGAGCTAACGTTCTTGTTTGTTTCGGCTCCTGTAATAATATATTTTTAAATATTAGATTAAATCAATTACGATAAATATATATATATATTTTTTTAATTAGTAATCAAGTTTAAAATGAATGAAGTACCTGATACGGGATCGCGTTGTTTGATATTTATGCAGTATCCGTCTTGTCCCTTCCAGAACATTAGCGGATATTGGAGAGCATCATATGAACGATGTGTATCAGCAATGAACTGAAGATTATTACTCCTTCTACGAACCACAATTTCTCGTGCGCCTGTACAATCGCCCACCATGATTCCCGCAACGTCGTCAACAACAGGTGCATTAAATCTACGAATATGCTCTCCAGCTGGTGTTTTATCAGGATTAATGACAATAGCGTGGTTATCGTTTTGTAATTTATGCATGTGTGATTTGAATATTTTCAACAATTCATTGTGCTCATTCAGTAAACCGTCCAGTTCGCTCACGATGCGTTTGGCAAATAATGAATCAAGGTTGTTATAGTCACAACGTGCATTCACACGATTGGCAAGTGCGCTTCCGGAATCCTCGCCGCCCATAAAGTAGATTTGTAAAAATTTATGTGCTTCGTTTGACATTGGCAGTAATTCTATTCAGCCTATTTTATGATAAACTTGGCCTCTAATTTTAAATGTAGAATTGTATTGTTGACCAAGTGAATTAGTATTTCGAACTATTTCTGTTGCTCCGAACGATGTCATTTGAAAGCATGAATTGAATGTTCGAATGGACTTCAAGAACACGTTAGAATCTGGATCCGTGCCGATAAGTAAACCGTTCAATGGTTCCGGTGGTGTTTCAATGTCGGGTAGTTGAACTTTTCCTGACGCGCAACACCTCCCAGCTGGCTCGTTTTTAAATTTAAGAGCATGACAATTTGAACATTCGTTGTCCATAGCACCAATCACCACTTTTGTATGGGCATAATATTCCACATCAGGCTCATACTGGAATGCTAGCCGCAGGAATGAATCATATGTAAATGCTCGGTGTATCTGTTGGCGTTGCTGGTTGTTTGTTCTGCGTCTATTGGCTGTGAATCGGCGTGATTGTCGTTGTTGTAATCTTATCACTTTATTGCGTTCAGCTCGTGTATCTTCAGATTGTTCTTGACGCAATTGCGCCATGCTCACACGTGCATCAGTATTTTCTTGCTGGATATCTTCTTCAGTTCTTTCGGATCTTAAATTTCTCTTGCTTCTGGTTTCACTTGTATTACGGCTCAAATTAGCCCCTTTGCGTTTTCGTGGCATTGTTCGCTGTACAAAATACACATCATTAGAACTAACAAAATTACTTTAGAGTGAAAAACATCGTAATTATATTGTTATTAACAACAATTTGAGTATAAAAAAATATATACTTACAACAACACAAAAGTCGTTGTTGGTAGGAGCCCTGACACGCGTTGAGTATTTTTAGGTTATAATTAATAATAACAGATATTATTAATATTATCTTATATTATTAATTTACTATTAATTAATTAATTGTATGATTAATTTAAGAGAGTTATTATTATGTAGTATTAATTTATAATTAATAATGGTCCTTTATTAGGTCCTGACACTGACATAAAAAATAACAATTCTAAACGTCAAAAAATGAAACTCAAAAAATTTTTCAAAAACTGTCTCAGATACGATTACTTCAACTCTATCGGTAGTTTGAGGAGAACTGAGGGAAATTCGAATTTTCAAGCCTTTTATAGACAAATGCAGGACCACCGCTTAATTGTTTTCAAAAAGATAATTAACGAAAGGGACCTGGTGTTCTTTTCTTTTTGAAAAGTGAGAAACTTTTAATCGGAAGGTCGGAATTTGTACAATAGGTAAAGATTGTAAACTCAAACAAAAGGATTTTTGAATGAGGATTACCTTAGTAATAAATATTTCTATAAATAGCATTTGTACCCTTCTAAATTCGACTTTTGATCACAATAAGCGGCTTTTTTCAAATGTATTTTTAAGGAGATATTTGAGACCGACCATTTTCGATAACAATAGCCGGCTGATAACATTAACCGCGATCACAATAAGCGGCGTCCACTGTAGTATTAATTTATAATTAATAATGAGAGTTACACTGACATAAAAAAATAACAATTCTAAACGTCACTACTAAGTTTGATACATAAACATTAATGATGGCTGACAACAGTGGAGGGAGTGAGAGAAACAGGAGACCGGCTTCGGTCTCATCCCTACTCCGCGTTGTTTACTGGGTAGTTACACCGATATAGTCTGGCCAATGAGTATCCAGAGTAAAAGCGCGGAAAATTTTAAAAATTAATTAAATTACTAAAATAATTATTAAAAAATAGGGGTTGGTGATAGAAGGGCAAAAACTTAGGGTTATATGTATTTTTAAATATCGTATCATAAAAAAAATAAAAAAAAAAAGTGTCAAAAAAATGAAAAAAAAAATTGAGGGGTGGACCACCCTTATTATTTAGGGGTGTGAAAAATAGATGTTAGCCGATTCTCAGACCTACCCAATATGCTTACCAAATTTCAGAGGAATCGGTCGAGCCGTTTCGGAGGAGTATCGAGACTAACATTGTGACACGAGAATTTTATATATAAGATATTATATATAATATATTATAGTACATATAACTTACGAAACATCGCACGTCGAAATACTTTATTTTGTAACTGACTTATTAATCATCATTCTAAGCCTTTTCTAACAGCTTTATAATGGAGGTAACCAAGACTTTTTTCTTCATTTTTTAATACCAAATAAATAAAAGATGTCAAACAAAAATGGGAATAATGACTTGGTAATCCGAGGGCATAGTTATCTAATTATAATTACAATAGAATAGTAGATTATTCGTTAAAAGCACTTGAATTACAATCAAAAACAAACCAAGGGAATACTAGTCACTTTAAATAAATTGGGGCCTTAATAAATACCAACCAAAATAACTTTCTTCGTTTCACATGATTGATTGAATTTATTTCAGTAATTAAGATTATTTAAAATGTCCAAGTCATTATCTTTATTAGGTCCTTCGATTATATACAATTATAATAACTTGGTGACTCGGTTTAATGTATCTTCTCAACTTTTTTGCGGTTAATAGTTTGCGTAATTGATTTGCGAGACTTAGATCTTTTATATTTTATGTTTTTGATAGGATTAGGTTTTCATCAAACATCAATCGATATTTTAACTTTAAAAAATATTTTTTTAATTTGCTTCAAATAAAAACTGAGTTCTCGATGCATAATGGACTCGCGGCGTGAGAGGACAATGGTGGTGAGACTAGTGGGAAAAATACCGATTACCTAATTATAGCCGGGTAAATAAATATTAAATAATCATCTGGGTTCACGAAAGTTTAATTGCAATTCATATCAGCTGTGGTAAAATCCTCACATTCTTAGTAATAACATTTTAATTTTGCTAAAACTATTGGACCAAATATTTAAGCCCTTGAGTCGAAACTCCAAAGTAAGGAGCAGACACCACGGAAGATTTAACTCGTAGGTAGTAAGTACAGAACTTATTTAGCTATTAAGATCTTAACACTTCATAACTATGTAAAAGTATAAATTAAACCAACTTTATTATTAAATTTGAAAAATATCTCTTGATAACAAAAAAATATACGACACCAATACATTATTATAACAAAATATGGATATCATACAAAACTATAACGCATATTCCAAGAATAAGGAAAGGTAATTTTCCCAAAAGATACATATCCTTTCAGTGTATTTGTATTCGGCAAATATTCAAGCTATTTATAAAAAAACAGTGAAATATGGATACAGTAGGTGCAACACCATAATGTGGTAGTAGGTATTGTGTTATGTAGTGCATAGAGTGTACAAATTTATAACAATAATGAGAACGTGTCGGGTCATCATCGTAATAAAGAGTGTTTCGGTGTTTGAGTATTTATTGCGATGTGTGGTAACGAAATGTGTAATGCGATCCCGTTGGATGAATTTACTAAAACGGGGCGCTTAACGACACGTTAGGTTTTAACGTAAATAAATTTACCGTCAACATTTTAATATAATATCTCTTCAAGTATAATAAACATAGTAGTCGGATTAAAATTAAAAATAATAAATAATTATTAACAATAATCTTGTGCATTATATATAATAGCCAATTATCGATGTCTTTACAATAAAGCCATGGTATCCTCGGGGTTTGGATAAGGGATGGAAGACTGAAATGCTCGGGAAACAGTCTTAAACCCGTTTGGATTCAATAGGAAAGCTATTTATATTTTTACTAGCGTCGCTCAGCGGCATCACTCGCACTGTATAGGTAAAAAAACATCCTTGTTATGTTGAATGGAAGCTTTTTATACTGTTATATGGATACAGTATTTTTTTAGGATTAATTATTTCCAACATTATTTTTTGTACCCTTGGCAACTTGTGCGTAAATGTTTATGTAACTATATTTGTATTTATGCCAAAATTCACGTGAGTAGCTGTATTAATTAATATTTTTTGTTACAAAACATCATTTACTGAATATAATATAAATATATAAATAGATAATATAAATATTTCCTTTAAAATTATCTTTTGAGAACACTTCACAATAGGATGAAATATAACGTTGTATTATCATAAAACCCATATTTTTAATAAAAAATATTATTTCGATACCAACGTTCTCAGAACATAAATATCTGAGATATATTTCAAAAAGTTGCCGCGACAATGATGTCTAGGTACCTAATGGCTACGAACTGACAATAATGATGGTAATAAAATAAATTCTATACATAAATGTAAGAATACAAATAAAAATGCAATTTGAATAATAACACAGCCTCCCTTTGTTTTAGTTTTTAACCTCTGACCCAAAAAGAGGGGGTATCTGTGTATATGTTTATCTGTGTGTCTGTCTGCGGCATTGTAGCAGCCAAACAAGAGGTTGGATTTGATTGCGTTTTTTTTTTATTGGAAATCCTGGTCCGTCCAGATGGTTCTTAGCTATGTTTGGACGAAATAAAAGCCGTTGGCTCCAAGATATTGATTAAGCTTCTATTGGTACTGGTGAAAGGTTCTTATGTAATATTGATAGCAAAACCCTATACAAGAGAAAATTTGTGTTTTTATAGGTTTATTTAGTACAATATAGAAACCAATAACATAACTTTAAAAAGTAAGTAACTAAATAATTAAAAATTTACAAAATCCCCGATACACAAAGACCTCTTTAAAGGATAAAAATCATATTATTATGTACTTATTTTGGTCGTTGCGTCGGAGAACTGCTAAACTATGGAAGAAATCAAAATGCAGGTAAGTTATCCAGACAAAAAACGAAATAATAATATCAAATCGTATACTTTAGGTACTAAATTCGTAAAATATATAAAACCGTCAACGAACGAACAACGGTCCTCAGACGTAATAAGTACATAATAATATATTTTTTATCCTTTTTAAGGATTAGTAGGTTAAAATTTTTATATTTTTTCTTTATCGTAAAACAAATCGAGCCCTTAATGAAGTAAAGCTAAGTAACACATACTCGTAAATCAGTCGAAGAAATCATCTGATGATATAAGCGTAAGCGTATATTATTTCAGACCTCATTACTTTTTATGGAGATAATCTCGTAATTTTACCGAACATATCGCTCCTTGAATACAAAAGGGACACAAATCGAAATCCATAAATTTTACAGGACAGCCAAAACAAATTTTTGAAACTGTTTTTTTATAATATTTCATATATTTATTGATTAAATATAAGATGTAATTATATCATTACATGCGTATTTTTTAGCTCTATCTATCTACAATATAAACTTTGTAATAGCTGTTACCTATTTAGAAAAAAAAGCATATAAGTCCCTTTTGCATTCAAAATTTGAACCAATATTATAAAAAATATGTCAAAAATTAAACACAATTTTACAAATAGAAATGATTTATTGTACCTTTTTGGTAAAAAATCATATCAAAAGTTTAATATGGCAAGACATAGCAAGTGTATTCATAAAGAATAACTTACAAACTCGAATGCGTTGATCGATTTTCGTGAAATAATATGCGTGGTTAAGTTTTGGCGGGTACTACGAACATGGATGTACCGATACTTTGGCTCAAAGTTTGTCATAGGGTTGTATATAAATTGCCTCTGAACGTTTAAATCACCAATGTCCCAATAGGCATTAAATATGGCTAATCGTTCCTCAAATGAAAATACGTTTTGACATTTAAATTTACACTAATCGCCCCGTTGGTCGAGCAGTTAGCGCAGACGTCTAACGTGTCACGGCTTATGAGGCTCGGGTTCGATTCCCGGCATAGACAGGCGTTTATGTGATGAGCATAGATATCTGTATTTCTGGGTTTGGTCGTTTATTAAATATGTAAATATGTGTATTTCTTTGTATTTGTATCGTTGTCTAACACCCTTAACACAAACAAATAATTTGCTTTCTTAGGGGTTAGATCAATGCGTATAATTTGTCCAGATATTATTATTATTACTTATCTGTAGGAACAGGTCCCATATTTTTGGCAGTAATAATTTTTTTGATTTCGACTTAATTGTGTGTGCCTTCCCGCTATTGATCAGAGTCTTGGTTTTGTTTCTTTTCCATGATTCTGGATTAGCTTTTCGACGACTAAAACGCTGAGGATCCACGCTAGCTGTTTCACTGCCAATGCTGGGTGACTAAATATTCACAGTAGGTGACTAATTATGACTAATGGATGGGTGTGTTTCTATAATAGGCCTCTGAGTATCCAAATTGACTGGCAGATTATCATAGATGTGTAAGTGAGGTTCTACACGAGAAGGGCCCGGTTGGGGTGAAATACAAAATGGTTTGGCAATTACTTTTGACTGTATTTACCTTTCGGAATCAGAAGATCTTTTATGACTTCAAAACTGTCATCTGAAGAAAAATCTGCAATTGATGAACTACTGAATGTTGATGATCGACTGGAATTGGTATCAGAGTCATTATCAGAGTCGCTGAACTGCTACTCGAGTCACACTGTTCAACAACTATTTTTGACCTATTTATGTCTTTGGTATTCGTAACACAGCTTACTTTACTGTCTTCATCCTCTAATATTGGTAGGTTAAGGTCAGGTTGACTGTCTGCTATAGAACTTGTATCTGAAGAATCAATGGGTAACGTGACGGGTAGACTGAGTGCAGCTGGAGTATTAAAGAAAGTTTTATTTGTTGTGGCCAGGTAATGCTTGAACTTTTTCGATTCTTGAACGGAGGTTGCCATATTCAACATTTATCGTACTCTATTCATTTTTTCAATCTGCAAAAAAAATACATCTTTAACGTTTTATAACTAAAAAACATAAAATACCCACAGTTCTATACATATATTATACAGTCCTTAGTATATACACACGAAACATACATACACTAAAACATACACACAATCAAATACATAACAATCCTTAATACGACATTTTCAATACTAATTTGCCAGGAATAACACCTTAATTATATTTAACAAATTTAAGCTACCACCTCATATTTAACATTTAAATTCACAGAAAATATGGGGCAATGAATTTTAGTCATATATTTTAACATTTAGGAATATCTACCCATATTATTATAGTTCCCTATAAACACTCACTGATATTATTTAAAAAACTTTAAATTAGTGTCGAAAGCTACAGCTAAATTAATTTAGTTAATATTATTAATTTTCAAACAAACAAATACATTCGTATGATTTTTAAAATAAAAATCACTGCAGTAATAAGAATATAATAAAATTAACATCAAAATGGTAATTTTTATTTTTAAAAATTATAACAAAAACTAAAATTATTATCATGCAAAACGCCCATATTTCTGGCCTTCCCATTCTAGCACGCTAAAAATAATGATTTATTCTACTATTATTGAAAGCAAAAGGGACGTAGTTCAAAATATGCTACTGTTGTATTATAAAATATAATTATACTTAACTAATATTGGATTACAAAAAGGACGCATTTCAAATATGGCAATTTTGTATTACAAAATATTATAACAAATACTTATGTTACAATGCAAAACGGACGTTTTCCAAAATATGGCACTTTTGTATTTTATATTATGGTTACAAATACTAATGTTAGAATGCAAAACGGACGTTTTCCAAAATATGGCACTTTTGTATTTTATATTATGGTTACAAATACTAATGTTAGAATGCAAAACGGACGTTTTCCAAAATATGGCACTTTTGTATTTTATATTATGGTTACAAATACTAATGTTAGAATGCAAAACGGACGTTTTCCAAAATATGGCACTTTTGTATTTTATATTATGGTTACAAATACTAATGTTAGAATGCAAAACGGACGTTTTCCAAAATATGGCACTTTTGTATTTTATATTATGGTTACAAATACTAATGTTAGAATGCAAAACGGACGTTTTCCAAAATATGGCACTTTTGTATTAAATATTATGGTTTCAAATACTAATGTTAGAATGCAAAACGGACGTTTTCCAAAATATGGCACTTTTGTATTGTAAAATTTAATTACCCTTACCTGAAATTTTGAATCCAACAGAGAAGTATTTTGGATTGTGGCAGTTTTTCACGCAACCGAAGTGCGTTTGCGTTGAATCTCCGGGCGCAACTCAAAAAATGGCGGTTTTGCATTGACATTACCTGTCAAAATGAGCTAATGCAAAAATGGCGGTAAGTCAGTGCACCCATAATATAAGCAAAAATGATGGGAGTTTTTTTTTCACTATAAAATATAGTCGGTTCAGGTGTCATTTTTGCAATAAAACGATTTTCATTTTTTTTTGAATTGTGACCCTTTTGTATTCAAGGAGCGATATTTTATACCAAATTATCTCAATGATATGAAAGTTTTGTAATATTTAGATATTAATATTTAGATATTGTAATATGTAATATTTAGTTACCAGTGATTATCCCTTTGGTGTTGTTCTTCCAATTTGTGTCAGAAGATTAGTTGTTTATCGAGTATCTAGTATTTAGATGTTCGTTATATTTCTTGAGTACATAGGTTTGGTTGTATTTTGGGTCAGCTGAAAATTCATTGTTTACCATATTGGTTTATATTATCATTGTTGTAGTTGTTATAGATATCTAGATATAATCTTTTAGACGGAAGCATCGCGTTATTCCCACAAGATATGTTCCGGAAGTAAATGTATGTCTGAGAATTGAACGATTACTTATCATATGATATATTATGTATTCTGAACATAAATTGATTAGTTGTGAGATTAGGAGGGTTCAATTGATAACATTGATTTAGTTTAATTGAATTTGCAAAACAAAATGAAAACACTACGGACTATACTAAAACACTCGTAGTGCGGGAAAACCAGCTACAGTTATTTATTGTCTTATTGTAATTTATAAAAGAAAGCGAATTAAGATTTTTTATGCAAATTTCTCTTGTTATTTAATGCCTTAGTATTGTAGATTTTTATATACAGCACGTTCTGTAAATACTTGTTTCTGTGAGATTCCAGTTAGGAGACAGACGAAGTAATGTCTCGGGCTATATTTATTTGACAGAATTACAAAAACTTGTAAATTATAACATTTTCAGATTTTATTTTTTTTATGTAACGTACTGTTGAATAATTTAGTTTTAAGAGTAACTAAGAAAATATATACTCATCACCCATTTTTATTTTACTACAATCAAAAAACATGAATATTGTTCCATCAAACTCACATGGAAACGAATGTATACAATACAGGTGCGAGTTGAAAATAACAAAAAAAGGTATATTAAAGCAGTTTCGTGTTCAATATTGTACACACGATTACGAATAATAGCCTACTTTATTGTAAATATTGTCGTAAAAGCCTACAGAGAAACATTGACGGGATTTCAGTCAGTTATTTTTTATTTCCCAATAACACAGGGTATATATATAAAAAAATTTATAACATTAACCCAAGTAATAATAGTCAGTTCTTTCAATGTATATACAAAATATAAGATGAATTATCAATATTATCAGTTATAAGTAGGAAAAAACAATCTATTTCTATTTTTACTCCTTTTTATTTATTTTGACATTACTTGCTAATTGTAGATTTACAATTATTGGTATAGAAAGTATTGTTATTAATTTAACCCTCTGTATAAAATGCATTTTTTCCCAGTATTATCTGTTCGGAAATGAATCGTCGCAAAGACACCGTGGCGGTACATAAAGAACAATTAAGCTTTAACAAGGACCTCACAATCCGTGGTGATGACATCTCCGAAAATACTCCCGCCCCGCCATTTTAAAACTTTTATTAAAAAGCCAGGGCGATTGAACGATGAAATTAACAGTCGCCTCGTAACCTTGTTCAATAATAGGCACAACAGATAATTGCGAATCGAATTTTTTTTTCTTTGTTATTTGTTTTTATGTATTACATTTTAGGTTCCATATGTATTTTATCTAGTTATTATATACACATATAAACACCTCTTACATAAATATTATATATACTACCTCTTACATAAATATTATATAATCCCTAAATAGCCCAGAATTAAGAAATCTAAAATGTAAGAAATATTACGTAAAGTTATCAAAAAAATATATAAGAAAGACATACAATTAGTCTTAAAGTTGAGTACTTAAGCACAATGTATTGTTTACTTAAACCACAAACATGTGAAATGTGTAATTGCATAGTAAACACATTCAAACATTCAAACCTACGCATTTATTTAAGCATCCAAATTATTATATGTATATTAGATAGTTATTCGCAGTAGAAATATGAACTCTAAAAGGTGCATGTAGATTAAAATTTGTCCTTTGCTTTGATTGGTCCTTTCGATTATAATATCAAAAACTTTTAATGAATTTATAACCTTTTTTGAATTATAAAATAATGTAACGAAACAAATAATATTGAATAAAGAATTTTAAAAGCAATTGGAATTCAAACAAAAAATAAGACTATAATATGGTTCGTTCTAATACTAATCAATTCTATTGAATTAACTGATATTCTATTAAGATTTTAGTGTTTTTTATTTAATATTCTTATTAGACTAAAAAAATGAAAGTTATTTTATATCAAGACTTTAATTAAAACTACAACTGCACCAAAGACATTTCTCTTATAAAGCGCATTTAAAGAAAAACAAACTTTAAAATAATAATAATGAGAAGAATCATCTTATTAATAAGCCTTTAATTCCAAATCTTTCACCGCCATAAGTATACTTGTAACTTAAAAGCCTTGCTTTGACGCAGGCGTTTTAATAAAAACAAAAAACGCTTATTCTTTGTAAGAATAAAAACAATATAGGATTGTATGTAATATTATTTAAACTTCTTTTAAACGCTTTCTTGTAAATCAAATATGTATCATACATTTTTTTTGTATATTAATATATTTGGGAAGCTATAAGATGAAAAGTAACAAGTGTTGATAACAAAAAAATGCCATGTTGCTATATATATACTATGACAAATTATTGTTTCATGCAATCTATGGACCATTAGCAAATTCAATTCGTTTAACCGTTAAGAGAAGTTCTGTGATCAAAAAGAGGTTAGGAGCTCGTTGTTGTTCGTAGAAGATCGTTGTTGAAGACACAGATTCAAACACGTAGATAGCCATTCCCTGAAATAATTTATAAAATCGTTCGTTAATGTTAGTGACTTGATATTTAAATCATATTAACTAACCAAAATTAACTATAACTAAACGAATATTACCTGTAAAATTTGTTTTAGTTGTTATTATTCAAAGCTCTGTATGTTTCGAAATTGATCTTGTAGGGGCCATAGGAAATTTATAATTAAGGTCATAGATTTGAGTCCAAAACAGACATCTTTCTTTTAAAAGTGACCCCATAACTTCCGGGTTCTTTTTAAGGTCCATGTGAGGAGACCAGTTTTGACCAACGGGTGGCCATACTGGGGCTCCTGGAGCCGAAGGCCTACTGCAAATTTAAGATCATTCATTTTAAAAAAAAGGATATCAACTAAGTGCTTTTGAAAAACTTGAACTACTAATATTCCCCTAAATAAAAATTTAATAAAATATTGATATTTTTTTACCCGTTTATAACAAAACTGCTCCAAAGATCCCTCATGATACTTTTCATCTTAATATAATCTTTTGATATAAAATACTTTTTTGATAAATTGGTATTAAATCCGTCTAATATTGAATCTGTTTGAGAAACATGATTAGCTCCACGTATATTGGTGTATGGTACAACAGGGGTGTTCTCGTCCGTAAAAGAATATTGATATAAAAATATTTCATTATGTCCCGTTTTTATTAGATGACTAATAGCTCTCAATGTTGGGCATGTAAAAAAAATGTCTGACATAAAATCAATATATTCCAAAACAGTATTGTTATCTACTGGCTTATTTCCAAAGTAAAATTCTCTGATTGAGTTTATAGTTAATTCTTTTTCTTTTTTTATTTTAAAATCTAAATCTGCTGGCAAAAAATCTGCAAAATTTTCATTCATGTCTTTTTTCCAAACATCAAAATTTGTTATACGCATTAAACCTTCCATATTGGCAAAACCATACAACATAGGTAATTTCGGAAAGTTACCCTGCTTTAATAAATTAACTGGATTATCATTCAGAAATACTTCTTGTCCATTATTTTGCTCTACACATGGCGCAAATAGAAATGTCGCATCCTTCCTGTGGAGTAGATTTTCAGATTGCAAAATCTCATAAGAAACTTCTTTAAAACCTTTTTCTAACTCAAATATATCGTCTACATTTTTTATTTCTATCAACTTTGCATATTTTTTTGCGTTTTCTATTGGATCAATTTGAACACTGAAGGGTGATAGGCTTGAACCACTCTCTAGTATGACTTTATTGAACAGGCCTTCAGCTGATTTTGATATCATCAAAAGATCAACTGATGCAGATCCTGCACTATAACCAGCTATAGTGACATCATTAGGGTTACCTCCAAAGCTTGCAATATTTTTTTTGACCCACCTCAGCAGTGCTACTTGATCCTTCATGCCAGCGTTTCCAGGTATATCTTCTGTACCTAAACAAAGGAAGCCATGGGCTCCTAATCTATAATTAAATGTTACTACAATAATTTTTTTATTGCTTACTAACTTTTTTGGGGTTGCCAAATCGCCAAATCCTATTAAAAATGCGCCACCATGGACGTACACAAGGACTGGAAGGTTTTTTTCGTCTGTTACAGGTAGGTAAACGTTTGCAATTAAACAATCTTCCTTCATGTCTTTTGACTTGTTATAAAAATTCTTGAACATAATTTGTGGACATATAATACCCTTATCAACTGCTTCCAGGATGTCGAACCAGTTTGGTTTAGGTAGTGGCGCCTGAAATTAAAGATAATATATTTTATGAAGTAAAAGTTGTTGCAAATTAATATTTTGATTTGTTATAATAGTAGCCGAACATATTAAATAAAAACATACTTATTTGTATTAATTTACTCAAGAAGTATTAATTAAAACTATTTTTAGGTGTTTTGTATTTTAGAACTAAACATTTTGTCAGCCGCCCGATAAGTCTTTAAGGAATCAAAAAGAAGGAAGCAAAAGATTCCTAATTTTTGTTATATCTTACATAAATAATATACTATTCAAATCACTTGATGTTATAAACTGATTTAATCTAAACCGAAATTTCAGAATAATAGAATGCTAAGGAAACTAAGGTAAATAAATCCTATATTCAGATTATTATAATAATATTCATGTGGTCAGTATAGTATTCAAATAAACCTAAAGGACTCCTCACCTTAAAACGCTGACTGCCACTGGGAGCTTTTGCGTATGGTATTCCATAGAATATAAAAACATCTTCCTGAGGGTCTTTGTACCCACGTACAGGACCCGATTTTAGCAGAACTAAGCGTGAATCAACATCACTGATGTTCTCGGACACGACTGAAGCGCACACTAATGTCAGCAATATATACAGCATTTTGACCGAGTGACTTCTAACTCTGTACTAAAGCCTAAACAAGCTCTAATCAAGACTCGGTCGCGTTTGTATTAATGACACTTGATTACAAACATAATGTTGTTATATCAATTTAAATCATAACTGCAAGTGAATTTGTCCGCCCTATCTCTTTACCCCATTAAGCATAGACCATCTATTATTACTTCAAAATAATACATAGCCATAAAAAATATCATATTGTAATTATAACTATAACTAACATTCAAGAAAGATTTTAGGATTTTCCCTTAAAAATTAGTAATTTTTCTAGGATAAAAGTATTGTATGTGTTGCATTATCAAATTGTTTCATTATCTTTGAATTTCTGAACTGGATATGTGTGTGAATTATACCCTAAATCGTTTTATAATGTTCCATGGAAATAAAAGTTTTTTTATACTAAAAAGTATTATTTATATTGACCGGGACAATATCATCAAAATCTATTTAGAGAATCATGCATAAAGAGCAAACAAACAGGTAATATAAAACAAAAAACATTACAATTGTTTAATTTTTTCGAGTTTGCATCTAGTCTTGCATGAATCATGAAACAATTTCATGGTTAGTTCGAAAAATATTTAATGTGCAGAGTTTTACTCCCTTCTCTATTATATAGCTTATTATATATATAATATTCACTATCTTCATCAGCTCTCCTCTTCTCTTAAATCATGAGACAATTATAAATTATTATAAAACTTGAACTTAAAATTTATACAAAAACTGAAAAATGAAGTTGCTCAAATCAATTTAAAAAAATTAAAACCTGTTCAAGCTCCGCTTTCTTCCACTAAAATCCCTATTGAAATGATTTAAGCCATTCCTAAGATCGAAGATCCCGAACAAACGAAAAGACAGACAGGAAAAAGTTGGAGAATTTGTATATGTTATGGTTGATTACCTGATTGTAAGTACCTATGACACTTGAGAAAATAGTGTGAAATCACAGACTAAGTACTTCAATTTTATTTATATGTGTACATAGATAAGATAAAACTGTCGTATTGATTTTCAACTTCTGTGTCCAGCATTTTGAATAATTGATATATTTCATTATTATAAATATCTTTTAGACAAAATGAATAAGAAATAAATAAGATTTTTAATATTTTTTGGGTTACTTCTCAATTACTTCAAATAAATAGTTCAATGGTTGAAGTAGTGAAACTTTATTGCTTAGTAGTTCAACTATTTGTTAATCCTTTAATAAATTGATTTAAAGCAGAAAGTAGACTAAATCGTTGATGTGGGTTTCTAAAATATATTTATTGTAAATTGGATTTTACGGACGTAACCCTTCAAACTGTGCAACAAGAGTTTGACGGTAGAAAGCAGATATGCTCTATCAGATGCTATATTGTATGGTTGGTTACAGTTTTATCCAGACCTATTGCACAATTTCTCTAATTTTAATAATCTAGGCCTGCTAAATAATAATATTAATGTTAATAGTATCAGTTTATAGATGTCCCAAGACTTTAAATACGCTTTAACATGTTGTACAAATTATTTAAAAGTTGATTGTAAAAATTTTTAGAACGTGTTAATAATTTAAATTTGGACTTTCATCCATTTTTTCCTTTTATACTCAGTTGATTAGCACAGTTAAATTATAAAAAAAAATATATAAATTTCTAATTTAAACTTAAGTAAAGTTTATATACAGACAATCACACGTTTTTTTTATATTTTTCTTGAATTTATTTTAGATCCACACTACTGTATTTAACTATTTATAACAACAATGAATATATTTCATGAATTTGGCACATTACATTGTAGGAAGTAGGTTTGTAAGTAGGCTTGCTTCCACTTCAATCTCGTTTTACAGTGACCAAAATTGATGGAAATCATTCGAAACGTCGGGTTAATTTTTAATTTCACTATACGCAAGTACAGTCCCTAAAACTAACTTTAATTGAATTTATAAAATTGCCTTTACATTTATATTTTGTTTATGGAATGTATTCCATATAAGTTCTAGAAACTTAGTGTATTGACTCTGTTCCAATATTGAAACCGTTTGATAACTGCTTCTTGGTATTCAAAACTATGTTCAACGATAAACCGATATTCGAAGTGAAGTACGTCAGAAATTCTTTTAAGATCACTATCAGACCCCTTAATCGAGTCCTGCTTATTTGTATTTAGTATATAAGCTCTCTCAGCATTAGACTAATATACTAAATATTTCTCAAAGATATAGATATATTCACAGTATATTTTATCATAAATTCACTTCAAAATTAGATGATTAAATGAAATTAATATTTTATTTAAGGGTGGTCCCATGCAAGGAACGTGATTATTTTGCTCGATAATGACAACAGGAATATACTTAGAAATGTTTACAGGTATTTAGTTTTTGCCGATTTTTGTACATTGATTGATACATTGATTTTTGGAATCTTCGTGCGAAAATTCGACTCGCGCTTTGCCGGCTTGTTATTCTTAATTTATTTTATGTTTATACATTTTTATAGATCTTTAAATGCAAGCATTGGACGGAGATACCTTATTAATCCCACGTTTTGTGTTTCACTTATAAATCAAATATAATAAATCAAAATGCAATCACACTGTACAATACTACACTCGCAGTTATATAAAAATAAGCAGAGAGTTTTAAATTGAGTAATAGGCATTATAAAATGTAATTGATACATAACGAAAATAAAAACATTTCTATTCAAACTTTTTCCAGACTAAACAAGCTCGAAATATCATTTATTGTATAAGGCGTGAGAAGACTCGTTGACTACATATGTTTGTTTAACCGCTCTTATTGCTACTCTTCCCTCCACATTTTCCTCACTAACGCTCCTTACAGTTAATAATAAATAAATATTATTAGACAAAACTTATTACATTATTATAGGTTAAAACAAAAATATAGAATATTAATGGACAGCAAAACCAAAATGTCGACTTGGTTCCCTTCCGCAGAAACAACAAGGTCAATCGATTTTTTCTTTTGAAGAAGAAAATTTATGTAATGTATAAAAGTATATTAACTTACAGAACAATAGTAATTATGATTATATTACTATTACCAAATTTAAATAAACCTAAAAAACAAAAGATAAATAACTGACATTATTACAGAATTAATAATTACTAATACTACTTATTAGCACATCAAAAAGCATTATTTACGTACAGTACGAATTTGTTTTATGTATATAAATAAAGAAAACAGTGCAAATTGTTTTTATGTATATAAATAATAAAATGATGGATTTGGTTTTATTGTACCTAGTTTACTTTTTGAGCACTTTGTTAGTATATCCAGAAACATAATATTTCACAAGGAACAAGCAAACTCTATTTCATAATTAAAACCAGAAAAATTCATAAAACTAGGTTTTGAACTCTTGCGTAAAAGTTAAAATTGTATTTTTATATATATTGGTGGAATTTAATCTTAATTATACAACTACGATCAAATTCCACGAATAAAAAATAATGGATACAGTTCCATCAATGTCACAGACAAACGAATGTATAAAAAACAAGTGCAAGTTAAAAATAAGATTTGTACCTAAAATAACGTAGAACAGATATATAATAGCAACTTCGTGTTCAGGATTGCACATTACATTACAGATAATAGACCTTTTTATTGTAAATATTGTCGTAAAATCTTATATATATATAATCCTAACATGGTCGTGATTTCAGTCAGTTATTTTTTATAACACAGAGATATAAAGATATTTATATTACACGATACCGTTTCTATAATATTGCATTCGGTATAAACTGGTTTTATACTTAGATGAAAACTATTATTTAATATTTATGCAGAAACAAATTTATATACTACTTACAGAAATAGCTTGTTTTATACTTGGTTCATTTTTTTTTAATATTACGATCTCAGTTTAGTTCAGTAGTTGTATACCTAGTCTTGCCATAAATATTGTAACAAAGAAAAAAAGTATTTTTTTCAATTGCATTGCATTTATTACTTTTACAGTGTGTTAGTTTAATACACAAATGTAAAACAATTAAAAATATAAAAAGCTTATTCGAAGTGGTGTCCATTGGCTGCAATACAGTCCTTTAAACGTTGAGGCCAGTTATCAATAGAAGCACGCGTTTTTTCAACAAGAGTCTTGGTTGGAATCAAACATGGCTCCATACCTACTTTGTGCAATGCAATCACAGGGATTCTGCTCTCTTTACCACCCCACTCCATTTTAATATCGCAAAATATTTTACAATGTATAGGCACCAAAATGAAAAAACACAATGAACAATCGTATAAAAATGACAGATTCCAAATTCAAAAGTAATATTTTTTTATTTTTATTGTAACAGAATTTATGGCCAGACTAAGATTTTATCGAATAATTCTACATAGCTACACTTAACTTTATTTATACAAGCTGTCAATCCGCGATCTTATAAAGTATGTAAAAGTTTTAGTTATTTAATTTACAATTATTGTGTAAAACTTTTATCCAAAACACGATCTGTTAAAAGAACCTACTTAAAGTTTATTGAACCAGAGGTAATTCAGCGAAAATGGGTCTTCGCAATATTATCGACTATCGTCGTGGTAATATAAGGATCATTTTACTATTAACAAGTAAAAAGTCCGTGCTGACGACATCTCCAAAAATATTCTCAGCTGTCGCCCTAAATACTGTTCTTGTAAATTCTTAACTATTTATTAAAAATCAGGTACGACTACTCATAATATTAAAAGGCGCTTCTTAACCTTATTCGATATGAAACAAAACATTTAAGGGCGGATTTTTGTTTTTTAATACTGAATATTTGTTCCTATTTTTTTACGCTTTGTTCCACATCGATTTTATTGCAGCAATTATCTTCAACTTTAATAAATTCTACCGAATCTAAAATAATAGTTTTATTTCGATACCGCTTTAAAAATATTTTTTACCTTAAAAAATATTGTTAGCCCATTTAACAAGAATTGTTACTGGCTGTATAAAACATTTATGTAATATATAGGACGGAGATTTCAATGATTTATTTCACTATAATTGAGTATCACTAGAATAAAAAACAAGACGTTAGAATATACACGTAGAACGTTTAACACATCACACAATAACACATTTAACAAAACACCAGTGATAGACTTTCAGGTCGCAGTGTCCAATCCTGCTCATGTAGATATAATTTTCATTCTATACATATTTCCAATTTGTGTAACCAAAACAATGTCAACAATAAATAATTTACATTTTATAAGTAATGAACATTTAAAACATGGAAAGTTCTTATGATAAAAAATATTAAAAAATAAATTTGCAGTAATTCAATTTATTGACCTACAAGTATCCATATTTTTTAGATAGGTAGTATTTCTTATATAATAGTTTACAATAAAAACAAAAAATGTCATTGTGTCATCGTCATGGTATCATTTGGTTCCAACATCAAATCCATTATAAGCTGTAGGAAGTGACGTAAGTCGTTCACAAGACGGTCGCCACAAGTGATTGCTGTACTGACACAACAAACTTCGCAATATCTTAAGTGATTTCAATTACGTTACGTCTTAGAGCCGAGTTAGGCTTGTGTATTTTAGACAGGACATATAGTCTCAGTGGCTGGCGTAACTTCGGTGTAATTAGTAGGTAATTGCACTCGTCTTCTGAAAGCCATCCTTGTGATCCGAGATAAGTGTTAGAATTTTACTGTGTCCGAAAGTTTTATTATCCCGGTTTATGAACCCATCACCACTCAACATTAGTATAGTATAATAATTTGTAACATCTGGCAACCTGGTAGAAACAAGAAGTAAAGAAAAGGTTTGTAATAATTACTTCACAAAAAATATGGATAAGGCTTAAAAGTTATTTAAGAACTAAACAAGGATGAACAGGGAATAATTGAATCATTTATGTCATTTAAAAAAAAATACATATTGTTACAAATAGTTTATGATAATAGTAGATTTTTACAGCAGCTTCGCCCTGGTTGTTTAATTTAAATAAAAAGCCTTGTTATGTTGAACAGCCGTCTAAAGGAAAAAGAGTCAACCTTATTCTAAAACTGTGATCTAGCTTTTTTTGCCTAATAGAACAGTCATTAGACCAAGCTATTTATTGAAATAGAAATTAATTTATAGGGATCATCTCGATAAAAAATATCAGATAGAAATTTAAGTAAAAAGTTGGTTCAATGTTGGTTGGTTGAAAATTGTACCGAACTCCATCTACTAAAAATGTAATCAGATTAAAGGTTTGTCAGAGTAAAAAGTATGCTTTTGTGTTTAGGCCGGGTCACAAACTATCCGTGTTCCAAATTTGTGTGTGAGTGATTAGGAAACAAAAATACATACATACAAAATTTTCAGAATTTATAATATTAGAGATACTGATTATTTATAATAATTGTAATATAATAACTACGAGAACGTGTCGTGTCACCATCGTTGTATCAGGATTTATAGTGATGTGTGGTCACGGGTCGTGATGTGTGGTTTCGTTTCTAAATGTTCTAAAACGGTGCATTTAACTACACATTACATTTGATGGTAATAAACTGACTCTCAGTTTTATATAATATATATACACAAAATGTTTATAATTGTACAAGTATAAAAAATATTCTTGACTTTAATTTAAAATATAATATAATGACGAGTACCAAATATTACACAGGTACTGTTTGTTAGCGTTTCTACAACAGGGCCAGGGTCTCTACGGAGTCTGTACACAGAATGACGGACGTAAATCGTCCTACAATTATATTTAACATATGTTTTATCTAATTGTACTAAATATTAGAGCTCTCTTACCGCAAAGAATCGCCAACGACAGTCGTTCTATTCTTTAAAGCACTTTATGACCACTGTTCACAAATACACTAAACTGTTTACCTTTTAAACACTTAATTATCACTGTTATTCAACTTAGTTTTCTTGATCTCACACTCAGCGGTTTATTATAACTGATACACTTTTATCACAATAATACCACCCCACAACTTGTACTCCCAATTTCACACAATGCCTTCTCTTAACCGAGCTGCGATTCATATACTTCTTATTCTTAGTCAAATCAGTATTCAATATTACATTTATTTTATCAATTAAACTTCTATACAGAGATTCAATTGTTTTAGTCAAATCAACAACTTATATCTTTGTTTTTAGTCAAAACCAAACTACTACATGTATAAAAGCTAACAGCTCGGCCATCCTAAACATAACGAGTCCACTCGTTATCAAAAACCATTTACTTACAATTTTAATTCTGAAGTAATTTGTAAATCTAATTATTATAATTGTAAAGTCACAGAATCTAATCTAAAGTCTATATATTATGATACATTAATATTTATACATTTTTCGGCCATCATATATAAATAATTGGTCCTCCAATTTAGACAACGTTTTGAAATTTATAGACTTAACTATTTCAACTATAATGATCAATTGGTATAAGTTGTCTGATTACGTGTTCAATCTGGCTCAACAGCCTCTTTAAAAAAAAAAAAAAAAATCTACTGGACACAAAAATTTTGCCTCATAAATCATAATCATAGTCATAGTCATAGTCAGTTCAATATCCTCAATGTACCAAATACTACTCAGAAGTTGGCTTATCGGCCTCATGTGAGTATTTGATCTTCTCAAACGCTACTCAAAAATTGGCTTATCGGCCTCATGTGAGCGCTTGATGTCCCTATACCTCAAATGCTACACTCATCATTTGGCTTATCGGCCTCATGTGAGCATTTGATGTCACTAGTCATAGTCAGTTCAATATCCTCAATGAACCAAATACTACTCGGAAGTTGGCTTATCGGCTTCATGTTAGTGATCAGACAACAAAACCCTTATCCACATAAAATACTTTTTAGAAAACTATTCAAAGTAATTACTTTTATTATCTTAATGTATTCTACATAAATAAGCACAAATAATAGCTAAGAATACCGAATTTAAAACGAAGTTATTTAAAACAAAAGTTTAAAACATTATTTTCCAAGTTTAAAACAAACACTCACGTTTACGAAAATCCGGGATAAAATAATTTCGCGCCTTATCATAATACGTAACAAAATATTTACGCCAAGTTAAAGTGAAATAATTATCAGTAAAAATTAAAAAACAAGATCGTGAAGGTTGATCGCTAATCTCAATACTAGTTATCTCAACAATAATAATAAAGTGCTTACCACTATATTTAATCGCTTAATTTTCTTTAACTAGCGAGTATTTAAGGCAAAAATTTGATGTAAATCGAAACGAATCACCTTTATGCTGTGACGTGATCGATGATGGATAAATTGCGCAGACATCAACGTGTTGCTCGCCACGTGCCATGCCAGCACCGCTACCATAGCTGCCATCGCCACGACCGCCATCAACACCATCAACACCATCAGCAACATTGACACCATCAGCACCAACCGCTCTGCGCCTTCATCGCCATCCGCCCCGCGCCATCACCGCCATCCGCGCCGCGCCATTACCGCCATTCACACCGCGCCATTACCGCCATTCGCGCCGCGTTGTCACCGCCATAATTTCTCATTTCCTTCTCTCTTCATTAGCAACGATTCCTTCTTTCGTAGAATTCTTCCAATGGTTTGTCACATAATCTAATAAACAACTTGCATAAGCGATTAAATAGGTATTTTCACTCGATTTTCTTGATATGTGGGTAGATCTTAATTTTGAAGTTTTGAGATAATCAATCAAGATTTACAACCATTGATTATCAACTATTGATTGATTGTATTGATTCTGGAACTTCATTGTTATTATCTTGTAGTGTGCGTTTCAAATAATAATATCACTTCATTTTTTTGCTTGATGTGATTTTGTAGCTTCAATAAACTTATCTTGTAGGTAGTTTGTGGTTTTAATGCCCGAGTGAATCCCACTTCTGAACTATTAGAGCTCTCTTACCGCAAAGAATCGCCAACGACAGTCGTTCTATTCTTTAAAGCACTTTATGACACTGTTCACAAATACACTAAACTGTTTACCTTTTAAACACTTAATTATCACTGTTATTCAACTTAGTTTTCTCGATCTCACACTCAGCGGTTTATTATAACTGATACACTTTTATCACAATAATACCACCCCACAACTTGTACTCCCAATTTCACACAATGCCTTCTCTTAACCGAGCTGCGATTCATATACTTCTTATTCTTAGTCAAATCAGTATTCAATATTACATTTATTTTATCAATTAAACTTCTATACAGAGATTCAATTGTTTTAGTCAAATCAACAACTTATATCTTTGTTTTTAGTCAAAACCAAACTACTACATGTATAAAAGCTAACATAAATTCAAGAAAAAGTTTAATATTAAAATAATATATAAGCTTCATGAGTTTCACTTACAAATTAAAATCATATCTTGAAAGGTTAAAAAATTATTACATGTGAATAAAATTCTCAATTTATAGGATAATAATCTAACATTAATTGTGTAGAGCAAACAGTGTAATAGAGGCAGCTAATTATTTTCTTAGAAACTCAGCACTTGAATACATAGTTCTAACAATATAAGTTTAACCACATAATATAATGGCGTCATATTTAAATTATGGGAAGCAAGTAACAAACAAGAAATAACTTCAACTACTACAATCACTGGAAACCAGTATTGATTATATTATAGCTTAATGTGAAGAAGTATTATTCTCACTGAAATTCCAACTGTACACGACGTTTATAAAACATATTGTTAGTCATATTTATTTATAATGATTTAAATGGTAAATACATTGGAATTTACATGTTTTAGTTCATAAGTTTCAACAGTAGCGCCACCTACATAATTAATTATGGAATATTATTTAGTATTTACTGTTAAATGTTTTAAGAATTAGAAGCATAGAATATTTTAACATAATGTTTAATCTTTTATTAATTATTAGAACTTATTATAAGGTATAAATAATATCATCTGTAAGTTGGTTATGAAATTGTAAATTACCCTCGCCTAAATATTATAGTGTTAAAATATTATAAAACGAGTTGTAAGGGCTGCTCTCGCCCATTCTATTACAAATGGTTGGATATTAAACATTGAAGTGCAAGTACTGTGTATTACTGAAACAAGTCTTAACAAGTCAGAAGTGTTCGACCGCTGTAGTATTACGCGCCACGTGTCGATATACACCGTTCGCAAGATATCCTGTCCAAGAATGCTGATGAAGATGGGGTGCTGCCACTGCCGTTGAAAAGCCACGAAAATAAGAAACGACGTTAAAGTTACGTCTAAGAATGCTGATGAAGATAGAGTGCTGCCAATGCCGTTGAAGTCACGAAAATAAGAGACGACGTTAAAGTTACTATTTGGGCCTTCTCCGAGTGCTACTGTAGTTACCTCAAGCGACAAGGAGTCGTAGATTTAAAATGATATTGCAAGTGCGTAAGTTTTTATTTTTATTTTTTTTTAATATCCATGTTTTGCCATCTGCTTAGCAGGCTAATTATCTTGCTGGTTATTCGGCAGCATGCTCAATATAGAATATTAATAACTTTGTAGCTTAAAGTTAATAGCACTACTATTGAATTCTATTCATCATATATATCATATTCACTATTAACCATATCCCGTTAAAGTTCAATCATATACGAAATACAATAAGAGCCTGAATATTTACCAAAACTTTACAGTGGTTCTAATACAATATCTCTCCATACATGTTTACATCGCTTGGAGCCTTTGGTGAAGACATACGTCGGAGATGGAAAACTCTAAACTACTACTTGACTGCTAATCTGGAAGGGAATTCGTTGCTGTATTATGAAAATCAACAACGTATCAAAATCACCTACAGCTACTGGAAGAAGAGGTCAACCAAGTACTTTCTTCCTGATCGCGGGATTGCAGTGCAAGCAAGCAACACTATACAACGATGGACCTGAATCTAACAATAAGGTGACAGATAAACTTTATTATAAGAAACTAGCCCTAGAAAAGTTTTGCATAATTAAGTGACCATCTGATTTATAATATTATTGTTACTACGTATACCAACTTTCAAAGCGTTTAAGACCCAGTTGTAGGTTAGAGACGCGATTTTTATTTTTTGCTTTTATTAAGTTTTTTTTAACTGACGCGGTAGTTGAGACTTGCAATATAAACGTAATGTTAGTATTTTAGATTACGATTTAGGCTTTAATGTCTTTATATATGACATAGAAGTGAACACTCTCAATGAAGGGGTAATATTCGGTTTACAAAATGTAGGTATGTAGGTTATTTAAAGAACGATTTCTTAAAAAAAGAGTATATATCAGTCGTAAATGATTAAAATATAAAACCCAATATTAAACAAAAAGAAAAGGAATAACGTCAGATATTTTATATATATATATATATATATATATATATATATATATTTTTAAAGTAAAAGCACTTAACATCATAAAACCATTTTCAAATCGTAATGATCCTTTTGTTTAAGATAGTAAGTAGTTCCTTATAGTATACACAATATGAATAGATAAAGTATAATTTTAATTTAAACAAATTAAAATGTACACTTGTCTCCTTTCAGAGAAATTAAAATTCTAGAATTTCTTATAGATAGACTTAAATGAATATGACTCGGTAAATATTGAAACTCTATAAATTTGGTAGGATCAGATCTAAATGGCCTTGAGGACCGTATGGAAATAATAAGCCAATGCTTTGACGCTATAGGGGGTAGATTTAGATATTATGTTTACATTTATTAAATAGGTAAAGATTTGAATTCACGATATTATTTTATTACTTCTGCAACTATATTTTATTTTGTTTTGCTAACTACTCCATAGATCTTAAAATATTTATATTTAATTTTGAATTTGTAAGTTTAGCATCGGGTTGCGATAGACGTTGGTTTTTAAAACCAAGTTGGATACTTGGTTATCCACGAGGATAGGGTTATGCCATATCATGTGGAGAAATTAAATTTTATGGAACCCAATAATATCTGTTTTGAGAAGTTTCATTGGTTACTTTCATAAATCAAATTTACTTTGAAAAAACCATTTTTAGGTGGATAAAAATAAAGTTTAAAAACGTTTAAAATCTGAACCGGTACTGTCTAAATATAATCCCGAACTAAACAGACTAATTCAATAATAACGCGTATGAATATGAAGCAATGATACTGGTATTTATTACTAAAACATATTTCTATTATCTTTCATTTGACCGTTTAAATTATTTACTGAGTGTTAAGTTCTCAGTAGTAGGTATCTGTATGAATTTATGATCCTTAATTTTGAATCGATTATTGAAAAGGTAAAACGCAATAGGTATTCCGAAATAAATTCGTTAGAATCGATAAATTATTTCAGAATGATGATATAGGTTTAACATTTAGATCGATTTTAAACTAAACCAGTAAACGCGTAGCTACATTTCGTATTAAATTGTAAAAAAAAAATAGAGCAAGCAATTAGGTCTTCTAAATCCCTATTAAAAGAAACTTTAAACGATATGCGTGGCACTCGATTATTTAATTTTCGATAGTATGTTAAAGAAGAAAAGAAATAACTACGATGAATTATCGATCGAGTACGATGATAAATAACACGCGTTTTTGAACTGTCAAATCGAGGAATTATATAAATCCACAGTAAAAGTTATACTAAACAAGAAATAATTGCATGCCTAAACAATATACCATAATTGACAGTTCAGACAGTTCAAATTAGGTATTTCAAATTGATGAACTTTAAAAAAATATATATAATTTTCTAGATTATGACTGTTTATTACTATAAAAATAGAATTATTATAAAACATGCCTCCTAAATATTCTTATTAGCAATATGAAACATAAACACGTTAGACTTAAAGATTCTGGTAACTTGAACTCTAGACAAGAGAAACATAAGAAAATTAGCAACGAATATATATTGTCGTATCTTAGGGTATAAGAAGTAATATTATATATGGCACGGCCTTATAAAACCCCAAGCCCCAACCCTCTAAATTTCCAAGAATCGTATTATTTTCAGTATAACGTTTGTAAAATTGAATGCAGTTTAATTCTATTAAATAATTTATACTGTAGATAATAATAAAACAAAAATATAAAATACGTTTTGAATAATTGTGTCATTCATTGTTTCGATTATATAGTAAACTAGGTGTAGGTATACAATGTACAAAATTACGATTTCAAACTCGGAATAAAATTAATAACACTTTTATAACATGTGATTGAAAATTTAATTGATTTACGTTTTAATGCTTTATAAATAAATTAGTGAATCATTAGATTTAGTGCAAATTAGAACAATTGGAAATAATAATATAAATAGTAAACTTCTAAAGAAATATGCTTGGTTTTATAATGTTGTCCAATTGTATGAAAAGTATCGTTACATCTTCAAAATAAATAAGAGGACTACAAAAATTTTCTATTCCCACTAATGATTATTTTTATTTTTTTTAGTTAAGAATATTTTCAATATTGATACGGACAGAGTCAATAAAGAATGTAAAAATATGAATTTTATTTATATTTATTTATAAAATCTTTATTATACAAAGAAATTTATACAATTGGCGGACTTAATGCTATATATAGCACTTGATGCCTACTAATTATCTAGAAGTACCCTCGACCCCTAACAATATATTACAATTTCTTAAATAAAAAGAAATAAACTTGTGTGGTTTTATGAAACCACCGTAAAAGTGAAACTTTTTTTCACATTATAGACATTTAACTAAAAATTTTCGGAATAATATTCCATTAAGGGTATAAAAATTGCTTCATCAATCTTAATTTTATACTTAGAAAATGGGAATGATAATGGGAAATTATAAAAGTAGACTAGGTCTCCAACTAATATTTTTATTGAACTCTGTGTCTTAGAGTACGACATACATAATACTTAACAATTATTTAGATGATATACACATATTAAAACACTGAACCATATTTTATAATCATTGAGTCATTTTGATCCGTTTTTCAATTATTTTCAATCATTCTATTATCAATTCCATCTTCATCATGAATTTCACAGTATATAAATGTAACCAATATTTTATGGTAACTAAAATACGTGAACAGTGACTTACATTCGATTTTTTCAATGTATCTAGTAAAAACCGCATCGATACGAGCGCCTTTCACTTTATCCCTACTCCGCGGCCGACCGTCACGCGACATGCAACACGCAGACGAAAAAGTTTGAGACGATGTAATAAAAGTTTCACTTTAATATCTATTTTATTTATTTTATTTATTTTATTTTAAAAACTTATTGCACATACAATTATTACAAGAAATTACAGTAGTAGGATGTTGATACAGTAAGAATTTTTTGTGCAAAGGCGGTCTTATCGCTTAAAAGCGATCTCTTACAGACAACCCTTGATGAGTAATGAATATTTACAAGATCATAGGACAGTGCAAGCATTCTACAACGAGAATAAGAATTTATACATAAGGACACAATAAAAATAAAAACTATCGTTTTTTTTAATTATATAAGTAATTAAATAATAACGATTATATATAAATATACACATACGCATATACATATACATACATATATCCGTATATATAAATAAATAAAATAGATAACCTATATAATATATGGTATACATACTTATGATAAAAATATATATTGCGTAGATAAATAATATTGCTTCAAACGATTTTTGAAAATTGACAGTGATTTAGAAGTTTGAATTTCTAACGGTAGGTCATTCCAGAGTAATATAGAGAAATATATATATAAATATTACAATTGTCGTGAATTTTGAATCGTGTTATGGTTAATAACTAAATGTAGCTTCTTTATTAACTACCGTTAAAGTATTTAAATTTTCTAAATTCGGGTGAATGAACATTTTCTTAAGATGTAAAATTTAAAACTGTTTCGATGAAATCCCACATCATTTAAAATTCATTTTTCTTTAAAAAAATATAAAGAAACTAAACAAACATAACAAAACAAACGTAATACAAAGTAAAAACAACCTGCTACTTCCAACAAAACCCATGCATAGTATGAATTTCAAAGTCGTATATCTCTGTATTCTGATCATTAATATAGCCTAACAAAATGAGCTTGGTTTGCTTTTATTAGTTAAAGATTTATTTGCTTAGAATGAGTTTCAAAAAGTTAAAATTAAATATATGTTCATAACAATGATATTAATAAGTAAATTATTGAATAATGTGTTGTTTACCAAGTTGGTGTGTTACGTGGTAAAAATAAATGTAAGGTACCATGTTGGTGTAAAAATGATAACGTAATAACATGTTTGTGTGTCCCGTAGTAAAAATAAGAAATTGATGCCATGTTGGTGTGTCCAATAGTAAAGGTAAGTATGAAATACCATGTAGGTGTGTCCCGTGGTAAGTAAGTGGTAAGTAAAAGTATAAGAAATATCATCAATGGGCATGTCCTGTGGTATAAAAAATAAATAAATAAGAATAAACTACCACATGTGTATGTTCCGGTGGTAGTAGTGAAAGTATAAGAAATATCATCAATGGGCATGTCCCGTGGTATAAAAAATAAATAAATAAGAATAAACTACCACATGTGTATGTTCCGGTGGTAGTAGTGAAAGTATAAGAAATACCATCAATGGGCATGTCCCGTGGTATAAAAAAACATAATAAATAAATAAAAATAAGAATAAGCTACCACATGTGTGTGTTCCAGTGGTAATAGTAAAATTGAGATATATCCCATGTTGATGATGTGTGTCCATGGGCACCAGATCATAACGGCATGTCCGTTAATCTGGCTTTTCGTAAGCAGCCTGGTTTGTCCGGTGCAAAGAGAACAAGTGTTTATGATAAAAACGATTATTATTATATATTATTATTATGATCATAACGGCATGTCCGTTGATCTGGCTTTTCGTAAGCAGCCTGGTTTGTCCGGTGCAAAGAGAACAAGTATTTATGATAAAAACGATTATTATTATATATTATTATTATATTAACGAGTATTTATGATAAAAATTATAATTATATTACGAGGACGTAATAAGATGTCAAAACGGCCGATAGTAAAGTTATATGTTGTATAAATGTTATGTTATTTCGCACATTAAAAGTATAATTGGATGTTTTTTTTCTTGATGCATTGTATTTCTAATGATTTGTTTTTCTCTATAACATTGTAAGATCCTTAATTCAGATGACCATTTGGTCTACTGGTTTCCAGAATGTTTATTAAATTAGAAATTAGTCATTTAATATATGATGGTTGGTAATTAAAGAAATTAATGATACAATTACGAGGTCGTAAGATTACAAATCAGGAAAGGCCGAGTGTTAGTCATATTTATTTATAATGATTTAAATGGTAAATACATTGGAATTTACATGTTTTAGTTCATAAGTTTCAACAGTAGCGCCACCTACATAATTAATTATGGAATATTATTTAGTATTTACTGTTAAATGTTTTAAGAATTAGAAGCATAGAATATTTTAACATAATGTTTAATCTTTTATTAATTATTAGAACTTATTATAAGGTATAAATAATATCATCTGTAAGTTGGTTATGAAATTGTAAATTACCCTCGCCTAAATATTATAGTGTTAAAATATTATAAAACGAGTTGTAAGGGCTGCTCTCGCCCATTCTATTACAAATGGTTGGATATTAAACATTGAAGTGCAAGTACTGTGTATTACTGAAACAAGTCTTAACAATATGTACCAATAAGTATTGATTATATTATAGCTTAATGTGAAGAAGTATTATTCTCACTGAAATTCCAACTGTACACGACGTTTATAAAACAAATGTACCAATAAGTATTGATTATATTATAGCTCAATTTGAAGAACTATTATTCTCACTGAAATTCCAACTGTACACGACGTTTATAAAACACATGTACCAATAAGTATTGATTATATTATAGCTTAATGTGAAGAAGTATTATTCTCACTGAAATTCCAACTGTACACGACTTTTATAAAACATATGTACCAATAAGTATTGATTATATTATAGCTTAATGTGAAGAAGTATTATTCTCACTGAAATTCCAACTGTACACGACGTTTATAAAACACATGTACCAATAAGTATTGATTATATTATAGCTTAATGTAAAGAAGTATTATTCTCACTGAAATTCCAACTGTACACGACGTTTATAAAACATATGTACCAATAAGTATTGATTATATTATAGCTCAATGTGAAGAAGGATTATTCTCACTGAAATTCCAACTGGACACGACGTTTATAAAACCCATGTACCAATAAGTATTGATTATATTATAGCTCAATTTGAAAAAGTATTATTCTCATTGAAATTCCAACTGTACATGACGTTTATAAAACATATGTACCAATAAGTATTGATAATATTATAGCTTAATGTGAAGAAGTATTATTCTCACTGAAATTCCAACTGTACACGACGTTTATAAAACACATGAACCAATAAGTATTGATTATATTATAGCTTAATGTGAAGAAGTATTATTCTCACTGAAATTCCAACTGTACACGACGTTTATAAAACATATGTACCAATAAGTATTGATTATATTAATATTATACACATGAACTAATAAAGACATAACAATATAATTTCGTGCAAAAACTTTCAGAGCATTCTGCGCTTCTTAGTGCGAAATATAATTTTCTATAAATGATACATAGAAAATATATTTTTATTTTATTTTATCGGTGTGCACAGATGTCTGTCACGTACTGTCCCTAAAAATGTAAAGGTTATTTTAATTTTCACTACGAAAAAATTATTAACATTTGGGAAAAAATAAAAGCTTTTAATTATAAATTAAAGTCATCCTCTAGCTAATGAAAAGGTTTGGAAATGATGAAAATATGTTTAAATTATTGCTAATTTTAAAATTTTGTCGTCGTAGGAGAGTATTACAATTTATTTAAACGTGATTGTTCAGGTTTGTTCCTTTAATAAATTTGTCAAGGTTTTAGTTTTATATGACAGAGAACCTATTAAACGTAAATCCAGTTTTAACTGTCGTAGTTTCAATAGAATTACGGTATACCTACAATCAACCCACTTAAATATAGCTACCGATATGCTGTAGAAACTTCAATTCTTAAATTAGATACAGATAGATTTAAACATGTCTAAAACAACAAAAAAAAAACAGATAATAATAAGTAAATAGTTTTATAATTATTTAGACTTTCATTATTTTCTTTCATGACGCTAAGTTCAGTGAATAACATTTAGTTAAACCTCAACAACCTTGTTTAGAACTGAAAGCTCCTACTTTTTTGTTCCTACAATAAGTTATTGTGAACGTTTCCTAAAGTCATTTAATATATCTTCACTTATCCTAGTCGTATTATTTGATTACCTTCTTATTTATTCCAAAATTATGCTTAACTGTTTTAATAGAACATACTCTAGGGTTGCTACGCATTTAAAACTTTGTCAAATTGAAATGGAGGAACACGTGGAGGGAAAACTATTAAGTGATGTTATTTTAGATATCTATTTTACTGCTAAATATCATGAACAGAAAATCAGTGCTCATGTTATCACGGACGTGATTCTAGGATATGACTGGGTTTAGAGTGACCATCAAATGCAGGTTTATGAGGACTGTCATTCTTGTTTCTAGTGCGAATATCTCGTCAACATAATATTTAACGCATAAATTGATTAATAGATTATAAATATCTCTCAATTTACCTGTATCATGTTATTTAGTGTGTTTTTATAATATATAAAACCCGTTTATTTTTTTAATATTCTGTTACATTAAAATTTTATGCTATTTTCTATGAAAACGAACGGTCACCTTTCAGTTTATTCAGGGATTACACGAGATCTTATCAGACTAAGGTTGCTTCGTGAGGTGGGTTTGTGCTCGCTACATGTCTAAATATATTACAAATTCTGTTTACCCGAAATTGTGATATTAAAAATATTACGAAATTCTATTTATTATAATATAAGCTAGTGTCTGCACATACATCATAGTAACATGTATCTTTATCAGGTTCAAACTACGTGACAATTTTTCCTAACTTGCTAAATAGATTCTTAGATTAATTAGAATCTTTATATATTTATATTATAAATAAAAATTGTCAAATATAAATGGTCTATTATATATTAAGTCACTTAAATTCCTTTGTAATAACAGCGTAACTGTATAAACTATAAAGGATTCATGTACTCAAAATGGTGTCGGACATCTTATGCAATGTGTGGGAGTATCTCAAGTAAGTTAAAATGTGTCACAAGGTGATTTAAAGGTAGTTGTTATTCTGATCGATTTCTAAGAGCAGAGTTAGATAGTATCACGTCTACCACCCTAATAGGATTTTACTGGAACACTATTTTACTAAGATCTCCGAAAATAATGCACTGATTTAAAAAAAACCAAGTTCTCACCCAGAGAACTCATTAAGACCTTTAATACATACAACCCTGAACCTATTAATTATTGTTTGGTCTGCACAAACATGGTTTTAACGTATTATTAAGTAGTTATTATGCCCATACGTCAAATTAAAGAATAAATAAAAGTTAAATTTTATTTTATTTTTCATAATTTATACATGTCAGTAAATGAAAATCATTTCTGGTTAAGCCCAATGTAGAATTCAAATACTTCTAATTTCACTATAGGTAATCATTTGTTTTTTTTTGGGACTTGTAATTTTTTATGTCTATTTTTGAATATAATGTTAAAATATTTTTTCAAATCCAAATAATAGTTTAGTTTTCAGCGTATCAGGAGTACAATTTATAAAAGGTTTTTAATTGTGGGGCATTTTTTATATAATGATTAGTGAGATTTAAGTAACTATAGAAGAAAATACCGATACGGGCAGGTATTCAAACCTGCGACCTCTTGGAAACCGCTCCGTCGCTCTACCAATTCAGCTATCGTTTATATTATCGTCCCGATAAAGACATTAATGCTTAATTCAAGTATCAAAATTAAATAAGCTTAACATGGTTATATATTTGTATACTTACATTAAATTAAATATTAAATAAAATTAAAATAATACAATAATTAGTATTTTTTTAGATCTAAGTGCCCATAAGGTGATCCTGCTGCCTTTTGTAAACTTCCCACAAAAAGTCTGAGACTGTCCATAAATTATATAGAACAAGCTTTGTAAATATATATTTCAAAAAGATATTTAAAACATTTTGAAAGGTGTAATTATTACAAACAAAACTTATCAACAATAATTTGAATATTCAAAATGGTAAACAAAACTTCTTATGCAAATGCTTAAAATTTGTATCTTAAGTTTTGTCTACAATTTCAGAAAGGTAATTTAAAGAAAGTTATTTTAATAAGCTCATTGGAACGATATTTTATTTAAGTACATGTATAAATTAGTTTATAAATTTTACAATTGTAAATGTTTTATACTTTATTACAATAAAATTCTATTGTAACATAGATAATTCAATTAAGTGTAATATAGTGAGTTCTATTGTAACATAGTGAAAGAACAGTCGAACCAACAGAACAGCCATTTGAATTATGTTTTTGTCTTCAAATTGTCAAATTCTTTTTAGCCGCAATTTTTTTTTCAAACTTAAGAGATCGCTTATTAGTGACGAACTGGCCTCTTGTACATTTCATGATTTTCGTTTTTTAATAGAATAATATTAATATTTTTCTACTAGAATGTAATTTTTTTTTTAATTTAAATTTTTCACTGAGAAGAGTCTTAGAAAATAAGAAAAAGATTAATCGGAGCAAGCTTTATCTCAGTAATTATGTTATTACAAAATATGTTTTCTCTAGGAACATTCAAAAAAAGATTGTCAGGAAATAATAACACAATAATGTAAAAAAACTTTGTAAATATACAACTAGATAGAAAGCAGGACACGATTTATGAAAACTAAAAATAAGTATTGTATTAAGAACAATAAATTTAATTTTATTCTTGATGCTTATGGAGCGAGAGCCTGTGAAGTCCAGACATTCATAAAAGCTAAGAGTTTGTCTGTACATGCCCGCAACGGAGGTAAGAACGATATGATCGAAATACATTACAGTATAAAGCATATTTTTTTCATATTTTCTTCGGAATAATATAAGAAATCATGTCATAATGACGAATATTAAGTCCAGTTTCAACCCTGAACTTTAAAAAAATAACATTATACTTTCGTTACAGTATAAAAGCTAAATTTAATATATGATATTCGGAGAAATATCAAAAAATAATATCTTAATAGCCGGACAGTTTCAATATATAATACAAGTTAAGAAGTAAAAACGTAGGAAATAAGGCAAGGTTAGTACGTCATCTCAAATTATGTCAAAACTAAAAACAATGAATATGAAAATGGTTGTTCTTATGTAATATCGTATAATGTTCTCAGGTAGTATTCAATAATTCGCAATCGAACATTGTTAAACGAGACTCTAACAAGCCACTTGGCTGGGATCCAGTTGCTTATAAAATAATTGTGTATAGAAAATTATTTAGAAGCCATAAAAAATATGTTTACGTTTATAATGTAACGTATTAACAGTTAATTGTCTTACATATTCTAAATAGTTTTCCGTGTGGTTAAAATAAGCGAAAAATTGTTTAGGGAATCAACAAGGTCTAAAAATTTGCCTTTTATTTAACCCAAGTTTTTTTTTTAATATTATCTACTTAATTATTTATGTTAATAATTTTTAATCACACTTTGTATTTACTGAATTTGATGTTTATTATTTTGTTAAATTTTGATGAGAAAATGATGTCGAGATTAATCTCTTAATCAACGGCAACGTTTAAATTAAATGGGTAGTTATTTTGTATTTATACATATATAGAGGTTATATTAGATATAGTACAGGATATTGAGTAGTTTGCACATTAAAAAAAAAGAGACCATAATCCCGAAATAATCTGGTCTGGTTAGTTTCTATATAATTCCATACCGTACTAAATATTTGCAGTAAACAAAAATTGTATAAAATCTGTTTATAAAGATGCGAAGAAATCTATAAAGAAATATACAAGCCCTTTTTTATTTATTTATGGATATAAAATATAAAACCACAATTTTTCCATACTCCTCATCACCTCTTATATAAATATTTATATAAGCGGTGTATATAAATATTTATATAATGTATATGTATCGTTACTATATATTCACGAATACATATGGTTAAAGATTACTTATTTTTGTTTATAGTGGGTTTTTGTAGATAATTTGTTATTTAAGCATTGCCAGACTTTACAACGGTTTATTCACAGAATTATTATACATAGAATAGGGGAGTCGTAGGCAGGCCTATGAATGTCAGTGGCTGACAAATGATATAAAATACAATAATAACACAAGATGAGAGACAGATACTTACCTTTGTTCAATCACATATGCAAGAAAGAGAAACAAATAGGTAGCCTCATTTGCTTTCCCTTTTTATTTAGGTCACATTTCAGGCTGGCTTCCCTATTCTATGTATAATAACTCTATGGGTTTATTACAGTCATAAACCTGGGTGACAGACCTTGAAATGAGAGTCGACTAAATGTAACGACGTAGTATAATATTATGACGAAGATAGATGATCAAATTTTACACCGTTCCCTCTTAGTATATAATTATTAGTCTGTAAGATAGATAAAATGAGAGAACAAACCATTTTGTTACGATTTCTTATTAAAGACTTAACGTAATGGTCACTTTTCCAAAAAGGAATACTCCTTAAAAAATAGTTTCAAAACTATCAACCTGTTATTTCGCGACAACCGACCTATGTGGCAGTTTAATTTTATATCTGCGTCCAAAAATTACGAGAGAATGACATTAATGCATAAAAAAGCAATTCATTCATAGGTAAGAATGGTATTCTTTGTTTACGTTATTCATTATTTTAAATTTATATACTACATGTACAGCACATTAATAATTTTAATATTATGAAAGTGCTTATATACTTGCAAGATCCAAATAAGATAAACAATTTGACTAGTATTATTGTATAAAAGTACTTACGTAATTTAATGTTGAAAAGGATATCCACAGATGAATAATGTTGTGTCACATATAACCAAAATTATGTAATTATCTTTTTGGAATTACAAATATATTTTACGAATAAATAATATAGAACATTATAATATACGACTTGTTTGTGTCTCGTAATTTTCGGTCAAAAAATATGTATGTGTAATAGTGGCAACACTTCAACATATCATGAAAAAAAATAAAAATCTTAGAAAAAAAAACTAGAAGTAAACTGTGTGGTGTAAAAACGTAGTAATAATTATCTTAATTCAATCATTTATTCCAAAACTCAAACATTAGTCATTAGGGTATAAATAGGTTAGTTATTGAAATGTACAGTACTATTTGATTATTGCATGTCATTCTTTTATAACATAAATGGTTAAGGTCTCAGCAAGTACTCAGAGACAACAGATGTACAAATACACACGGACACACTCACACACATTAAAAGCTCACAATAAGTTAAGATTCGGAATAACGGACACATGTGAATAACAATCAAGTATTATAATAACTTTGTATGTAATGTAATTATTAATGTTAATTAGGTGCTAACGATGATTCGGAACGAATCATTAATCACTACTCGATATAAAATATTTACAGCACTAAATAATCTTTCTATTTCATGCCTTAAAATTAACTTTTATAACCAACTTGCAGTGATTTCAAGCGTGGAATAATAATATAGGTTATACATAAAATACCAAAAACGCTAAAAAAATAAACACATATTTTTTATCATATAATGTTATTAATACTTTTAGTATAAATTCATTTCAGTTATAGTACATTCATTCAACGAGACCGCAACTCAATAAATAGCTCGTCACTTCACATCACAATAAATCCTCAAACAACGTTCTGTATAAAACGGTCGAACAACACGTTCTGGTATTTATCAGTCATCAGTGTATTTTATCATTATAATAGCGTTCATAGAGGGACCTCAATACATGTTCACTTTCACTACATATTCACTCACTCACTCACAATACATGTTCACTCACATGAAAATAAATCTTATAAATTAATTACGTTTATTGTATAATAATATATCAAAATATTATTTTTTTATGACATGAACATTTATCAGAGAAAAGACCTCCATGGTATTTTAAAAAAAGCGTTATCTCAGCATTCTTGCTGTCACTGTCACAATTTCGTAATTAGAACAAATTAATAATCATACTATTAAATTAGTCAATTAGATTAATCAGGTATTTATATTACAATCAATCACTAAGTAAATATTATCAGAAATAAAATGGTCAGGGATATTATATTTAAAATGAATTATTATATAATTTGTTTAGAAGAAACGGTGTATATAGTTTAAATAAAGTACTCCCTTAAACATAAAAATTATTATGCTAATTATAATATATCAAGATAAAAAGATTATGACCTTTTTTTAAATGACGATTATGACCTTTTTTTCCCCTTTAAAATGACTGAGGGTATGTAGTCATATGTCAAGACATTTTACCCACGATTTCTAAACTTGTTATTAAAAACCCAGAACGACCCCTGACGATATTAAGGGTCACACTACGTGACAGTCCCTGAATATTTGGACGACATAATGCACAACAATCTAGTGGCCAAATCAAAATAAGTTTAGTTTCGTGTCAATAAACGGCTCCCAGCTAAACCAAAAACTCTACTCTAAAATAAATGTGACCTTAAAATCTACAATGCATATTATTTTGTATTGTTGGTACAAGTTAATAACATATTAAGATGGACCGCCACAATTTGGAACACACACCATTTAGCAGTTTCATTTCCTTACACCTTTTATTACTTATACTTATACAGCTCAAGCATTGGTTTTATGTGTAGTACTTTATTAGTTTATGAATAAAAGAAATAAATTATAATGTAATTGTGTTTCTGTTACATTCACTACGGTACTCATAAAGATTTATAAATATATAATGCTAAATTCATGAAGGTGGGTAGTGGCGTGCTAGTTTATTTGACAGAGTGATAAGACGGTTTACCAGAGATCATAGGTTTGAATCCTACTCCAGTCCATGTATTTTACATTATTGATTTAATTAATATTTTACAGTTCAGTGATTAGGATAATCTTGAAATGCTAGAAATTATCATAGACCATACAAATTGTAACTATTTTAATTGCCATTCAAATAATTGACAATATTAGTGACGCAACTACGCAAAGCTGTAGAGTACCACTTGACTACACTGCAGTGGCTTACATAATAAACAACTATGTATTGGATACTAATAATAATATACAGTATTAAATAAGAAATATTTAAGTATTTCCGTTTCTAGTTTTATCTTGCGTATATAACTATTATTATTGATTTGTGCTGAATATAAAATCAAAGTTTTTGTTTAATTTAGACATACCCTTTTATTCAGGAACGCGGGGAGGTATCAAACGGAAATTAATATTAACACTCAGGTCTAAACTCTAAAATTTAAATTTGGTACGAACCAACGTCTTATAATAGAAAAAAAAATTAAGTTACTATACCTTTCATCATGATAAGAAGGTATTAAATAAAAATATATATCAAGTATTCAGAACTATAATACTTTTAAACTGTACCATAATCAACCTTTTATGTCAATGCAATCAAAAGAAAGCAATTTAAGCCGCATAATTTCAAACTCGCAACTACTCGCAAGGGAAACATAACCTAAAGGATAAACTTACTTCCAGACGACCTAAGATCTTATAATTTGGTATGAAGAAATCTTTTATAGTACATATAAAGGAAAAACTCCGAAAATCTTAAATTTTTGGTTATATTAAGACGGAAGAAATGTATTTGTTTTGTTTCACTTATTCGCTATAACATTGAAAGGATGCCACAACCGAAATTTTTGTTTGAAAATATTTATAAACATGTATAGATACTATTTTTTTTATTTTTCAATAAAACCTTTTGGAAGCCGTTCTCTTGCTCTACCAATTGAGCTGCCATATCGCTTCCCGCTACGGTGAATTTAGAATTCTTAGTATATGTGATCGTCTTTATCAGGACGGTATTAAAAAACCTACGCAAAGTTTCTAACTTTGCAGTACAGATAGTATATATTTTTCATTATATATTTAATTAAAATTTCAATATTTTTTTAAATCTATACATTTTTATTGTTTATAGATCGTTTAAACATTAGCTTTTTAGTAGTGTCATCTCCTTACTGAAAGAAAAGAAAAGATAGAAACATTGGTTAGGGTTTTATACACTTGTTTAACAAATTTTGGTCATAATTATAAGACTTGTGTTTGGATCTGATTCTTTTCATAATTGAATGCCTATTTAGGAGGGATAGTACAAGACAGAATTGTTATATAATATCACCATGGGCCCTCAATGATTCTAGAAAATGCCATTTCATAATATGTAGCAAAGTAATTAAAATGCTTCCGACTAGAACGCAAGTGAGGTCAATAATTCTAAACTATTTTTTCCGATCCTGTAACCTTCTTTCTTCATCCTCGCAAATGGAGTTGTGAACGAAGCCTGTATATAATAAAATAAAAAATATATATTATACTATTTTATTGTGTATTCTGTGGCTAAATCAACGATCTCCAACTCTATGTCACTAAATGCGAATTTCCTTCCTCATTTCTGAATGTAATAGGTTTGTGGAATGAATCCTATTTAATTTGTTATTGCATCGCATGGTTCAAAATAAACGCTCAGAATGAGCATAATACATACATTAGTTTTACAAATTGTGCAATAAATCTATACCTATAAAAGAGAAAGTATGTATATATGTTTCGGATAAACTCCGAAACGGTTTGACCGATCTTAACCAAATTTTCAGAGGATCTTTAGATTAACCCAGCGGGTAATCCTCTAAAGTTTGTTGACTATCGGGGCATTTTTTATTGAACTATTATGACAGTTTTTTATACTACTGATATTGTTTTTTTATATCAAACTATTGAAAGTCAATTATCTGACATCATGACACTATCCATGTACAAACTTGAGAAACGAGTAGAAGAAAATGAAATTCATGTTGAATCATAATTATTATCGCGGTGGTTAATTTTAAATAAGTTAATTCTTATATTTAATATATTTAGGATTCTGTATTTTAAGTTAATACATCTTTAATTAGAGCCCGGCGAAGCAGGCTGGTTATACTAGTTATTTATAAATATGAAAAGGTATTAGTTGCACCTACATAATAATAATAATAATAATATCGGGACAAAATTACCCACATTGATCTAACCCCTAAGTAAGCAAATTATTTGCTTGTGTCAAGGGTGTTAGACAACGATACTAATACATAGAAATACACATATAAATACTGAGAATATATTTAATAAACGACCAAACCCAGAAACACGGACATCTATGCTCATCACATAAATGCCTGTGCTCTGCCGGGAATCGAACCCGAGCCCCGTTGTGCCGTGACACGTTAGGCGTCTGCGCTAACCACTCGACCAACGGGGCGGTTCATTTAAGTAAAGGTCTTAATTTTTGTATCAATCAATTAGGTTAGAGTCCAGATTTCAAAAAAAGGTAGGAAAAAGTGGCATTTTTCTATGAAAAGGGAACATAAACTCGAAATATCGTAGTTTGATATTATTTATATGAATGAATGTAATTATAAAAATTTTAAGTATCTAAAAAAAACTTATAAAACGTTTTAATAGAAGTGTATAAGAATCAATGCAGGACTATTTTCATTTCAGTTTCAGTACAAAAATGGCGAACCTGAAATAAATTTACGGAATTTAAAAATAATACGTCTAATTTACCAACCTCCTGATTATCGCATCTGTAAATTTTATTTTATATATATTTTTTGTCTCTACGTTGTTTATTTCGAGTTGACTGGTTAAGAATGGTAAAGAATGCTTCATAGCAGTATATCAATCTTTTGTATCTTTTTTCGACAGCAATGATTAGGTACATAGATAAAGTACTTTTATTAATAATTTTAACATGTACATAAATTTGAATTATGTTAACAAAGAACCTAAAACGACTTTAATGTATTTTATACTATGATTAACTTAATTTAAGTTTAATTATTTATGTTTTAGTTTTTAATGCACAACAACTATAAACCAATATATGTCTTTTAAAAATAATAATAAGTTAAATAACATTACATTATACTAATACACTAAATTTGTTTACCAATTCATGGAACTAAAAACTCATTGTTGAATTTAAATTTATTCCTTACAATTTATCGAGATATAGAAATTATAGAAAATTGTCTCTGGTTGAAAAATAGAAAATGTCGCATCATACCTGAGTGACTCTTAATACTTAAAAAACATTTCTTTACAATTTAACGATGCATTTATAACTATGAAAAGAAAGGCATTTTTGCTTGGCTAAGTGGTGTTATCGCTTTAGAATGATTGATGTTTTGGTTTGACATAAAGGTCAGTCTACACTATCGCCTACATTTGTTGGAGTATAATCGAAATTCGCCGATGCCATTCTACAAAATAGAATAAATAAGAATACCATCGTATACATTTAATCGTTTTTTAATATGTTCTCAATTACAGACAAATTTCGACACAAATATAAATTAGATTGACATAACTACTGTGGATAAAGATATACTACCTAACAAGTTTGTTTTTATTTTAGAGTTCAAAAATAAAGTTTAAATAAAGTTAACTTAGCTAGGTCAACCTCTGATTTCTCGTCTCCTCGATCTCCTCTTCACTTGTATAGACGAACTTTAAAAAATACCAGAATATACTAAAAGATTGAGCGGTTTTGTGCTGATTCTGTTCCTAAATTTTTAGGGGCAGAGGGATTCTATATTTCTAGATCTATCATACTCCGAATAATGACGATATAGACTCCCAGTTTTAAATCAACAAAACTTCAATATGCCATTTATGGACTAAAAACTCGTCAACAGTGGCGTCTTATAGACCTTCTTAACAAATTTACTAGCTTAATTCCAACGCTTATACTCAGATATATATGCAGATAATTGTTATTATTAAAAATTGGGCAATATAGCGGTATCAAGAAAGTCCCAAATTATAATACCCGTAAAAGTATATAAAAACTGGAAATAATCCATCCTACAAAAAAATATATAATTACAATACAAAAAAAATGTTGATAGATGGGAATTAATTCAAAAACAGAATACCCTCCGGCAGTGTGTAAATGATTACAGCCATGTTTTACGAACTTGACTTGTTGATTGATGAATGAGTTTCGTTTTTCATTAAATTCCTTGAGCAAATCAAATAATTAAATGAAATATTATTTGCATATTCAGATATCAAAAATGCACATTGTTAAATTTCTTATTATAATGAACAATGAATTGATTTTAATGTTCTACATACTTTATTTAAAACATTAAATGAATCTTGAATATCTTGGACATCAAAAAATACAATCACCACCAAATATGTTTTACTTATTTTATTCAAGCGACTTATCGTATAATAGACTCCTTTTACTAATATTATATATTTATATGGTAGAAGGTTTTAAATAACAATAATCACCTTTGTCGTGAAGGAGTCACGTACTTCGAGTCTATAGAATCTTAGTGTTTTATAAACAATAAGAAAGAGATCGCCAATCGAAAATACAACTAAATTTACTATCTTTGTTTTGGTTTATGATTAGAGATAAAATTAATAGTTTAATTATTATTTATAAATAAACATAGAAAACCGCATTGTTATTCATGAAGCTTTACTTATACACTTTCAATATTGTAAAAGGCTATCATTATAGGTGTTATAAAAAATTAAGGTCAATTTATTTAACAAAACTACAAATATACAAGTATCACTTTTACTTTAATTTTCACCTCAAATAATGAAAGTCCCTGAAACCGTGCAATTCAATAAAAAACGTTATTTGTAAGTTATAAATCTAGTTCCTGATTCAGTAACATACAATTTGGGATAAGACTGGCCTATTCTATTTACCAGTTACAAATTTATATTACTCTATTGTACATTTTGTTAACAATTATAATCAGCTATAGTTTTCGAAACCAAACGCTAACGCGTAACGTAAACGCTAACGCGTAAGGTTGAACCTTTTTAACCCAATAACTTAAGTTAAAAATAGGTTTCAATTATATTTGTTTTTATTATAATCTTAAGAAAATATGAGTTAAACCGTCCCGTCGATCGTTCGTCGTCGTCGAAAGACGATCACATATAGAATGCTTAATTCACCGAAACGGACAGCGATACGGTAGCTCAGTTGGTAGAGCGACGGGACGGTTTCCCAGTAGTCGCGGGTTCGAATCCCTGCCCGTATCGGTTTTTTACATTCTATATTTATATAAATTTAAATAAGCTTAACATGGCTATACATGTTTAAAGATATTTTCAAAAATTGATTTCGGTAGTGGCATCTTTTCAATGTTTATCTATACTGCAAAGTTAGAAGCATTGGTTAGGATTTTCGAAAGAAACCTAATAGGTGTCACCACCGTCCCGATAAAGACGATCACATATAGAATGCTTAATTCACCGAAACGGACAGCGATACGGTAGCTCAGTTGGTAGTGCGACGGGACGGTTTCCCAGTAGTCGCGGGTTCGAATCCCTGCCCGTATCGGTTTTTTACATTCTATATTTATATAAATTTATATATTTATTAGTAATTTAAACTATCTTAACATGGCTAATGTTTATAGTCAGTTTAAATCAGTTTTTTATTGTATTTATAAGACGACAGTATGTAGACTATACAAATTTTCTACATTTTTTAGAGCAATTGTTTAACAAACACTAGACCAATGTAATTAAGAATATAGTTCGTTATTTGATATATTTTTTCTCACTGTCTTTTCCATAGCTCTGGTTTAATTAAAAATGCCAACTATGAATACCATTCCTTATAAATGAATTAACATCAATTGAATACAATAACCTACTTATATAATATATAATGAAATATAATGAAATACAATATAATAAAATTGATATCCGTTCATCACCGCAACACATGTTAGACCCTCAATATTTCGATAAACATTTTATTTTATAGATTTTATTATTAGTGAATGTTACGTAAGGGCCTTAGGTAAGTTGAAAACTTTTTAGTAAATCTATTTTTTATAGCTTGTTTAAAATAATATTAAAAACTAGTGGGAACTATGAATATAAAATATATGTATTGGAGTCTTATTGAGATAATGGATATTCTACTTACTAATTAGATACTGTTAAGCTTAACTGAAATCGCCTCCTTGATTCGAAAAATTCTTACGAAAACCATAAATGTAATTTAATTCCAAATGAAGCTAATAAATTAATTAAAAAAATACAGGATTTTTGTATTCTGTCACATTCATGAAATGATTGGATGTGGCAACTTGTAATGAAAAATATAAAATCTAATAAACTTAATTAACTTTAGTTTAATTTTTAACGCGCTTTTTATTTAGACTACATTTTGATTAAATACTTTAATAATCCAACATTTGAAGTAATATTATAAAATTAAGAATTCTCATTCTTTTTACAACTTCGAAGGAGCACGTTTAAATTTAGGCCATACAAATTTTTAATTGCATTCTCGGTTATGAATACACAAACAAAATTAAAAATCAATAAGTATAAGTTATATATATGTACGTACAATGAGAAAGAAGTATCCCTGTATAGGTTTTAAACCAAAAATTATTACAACGAATGTTATTTTATGAAAATCATCTGAATGTGTGTTCTTCTATGCAATGTTATACTTAACGAAAGTACTGCACTTAGTTTGTTTAAAAATTGGTTTTAATTATGTTTCAGTGCTAGATAAATTATATTAGAAGACGACAATTATGTAGCCTACCTTTTATATAAAAAAATATAGAAAAGTCTATAATAAATACCGTATATAATGTATTTTTTCATGAATATACAATTAATAATTAATTAATTTTATAACACGAGCAGCATCAATCTTTAAGCCATATCACACAAACATGACAGTTCTTAATCGAAGGATGCTGCAATGATGTTTTGACATAGATATAGTACTGTCCCTTGTAGTGTTTGTTACTTTATAGTGTTGACATGTCGTTAGTATCTTAGAGAACTATGAGTAAAGGTAAGTAGTGTTAGTAATATCTATTTATAATAATTTTAATGGTAAATATATCGGAATTTACATGTTTTAGTTCATAAGTTTCAGCAGTAGCGCCACCTACGCAATTAATTATGGAATGTTATTTAGTATTTACTGTTAAATGTTTTAAGAATTAGAAGCATAGGATATTTAAACATAATGTTTGATCTTTTATTAATTATTAGAACTTATTATAAGGTATAAAAATAATAACATCTGTAAGTTGGTTATAAAATTGTAAATTACCCCTACCTAAATATTATAGTGTTAAAATATTATAAAACGAGTTGTAAGGGCTGCTCTCATCCATTCTATTACAAGTTGTTGGATATTAAACATAGAAATGCAAGTACTGTGTATTACTGAAACAAGTCCTAACAGTAGTTATTATGAATATTTCTTTTGTTATTTTATTACATAAAAATCATTTTGCAGTGACAGTTAAAACAGAGTAAGAGAATAATTACGGATGTGTTTGATCAGCGCGACTGGCTATTCCGATTTGCTTAACGCATTGTAAGTTTTAAAAATGATCATAATAATACCAACTAAAAATATGCATTGAATAAATAGTTTATCTCTGAATTTGAACGCTTCTAAACAATAATATAAAATTCGTTCAAAAACAGAATTCACAGGTCATGGAAATCTAAACAACTATTAAACAACTACAGCATTCGAACAGAACGGTTGTAAACAACAATAATCTGCGTTAGTGTGAAGGAGTCACGCTCTTCAAGTATATTGAATCCTAGTTTTCAAAGAGTATATACAATGAGCAAATAAGTTTCTCATGTCTCCTGACTTTACTAGTTCGTGGTTATATGACTTGCAAGCCTTCCAGTTCTTTTACTTCAACTTGGGCTAAGTTGTACCACCATCAAATAATAGTGAACATAAAGCATCGCTTCAAAAACACGCCCAAATCTGAATTTCAATAAATATTTTTTTTTATATATAAATATTTATTTTTGGTTATAGTTTCTTAGTTGTAATACTAGTTTATGAACTGGTAACTGTTAATAGAATTAAGATTAGTTTATTGGTAATTAACTTTTTTTTTGTTATCGTTGAACATTTCATTTAATTTAATTTTCTATTTTCACTTATAATACTACTACTACATATTACAGTCATATATGATATACTGCAAAGAACACATTACTACATATTCATTCAGATTATATCTACTTCAAATGATTTAAGCTCGAAGATACGAGCCACAAGACATGCTATCTAAATCATAGAAAGCTAAAACGTGTTCAGTTCTAACGCCCAAGCAATCTGTGCATACAAGCGTCTTGCTGCGACTAAAATTAATTGAGTATCTGAACGGGTGGTTTCTATAAATGAAAAGTTTTTGAATGTAGCAATTTTAATTTTATTATTATGAATACTATATTTATTATAAAAGAAACAAAATTTTGCACTCTCTTATTATTTGCAATATATATTTGAAAATGGCAAAGCATAAAGTAGGTTCAAGCTTCAAAATAGCCTCTTTCGATATATTTATTTTCTAGAGCTACACTATGACCAAAGGAAACTACTTGGAAAATTAAATATTTAACTTTCTAAAACTCGGTTCATATAGGTATGCAGTTTTAGTATTTGGCTATAAATATATACATTTTTTATATTTACAGAAGTTTAAAAGGCAGGTATAAAAATGAAATATATAAAAAGTGTCCCCGGATGGTTTTTATCCTTGTTTTTGTGCAAACGTCGGTTATTAATCAACGCATTATGCTTCAACATTTTCACCAAGCTCTGTTTACGCGTGTTTTTGTGAGATACGGTTTATGTGACAGACAGAGTAATGTCGGTCATAGTGTTTGTTTGACGGAATTTAAAAGACTTGTTCATTATGATGGTTCAAGGCTCCCTACTTATAGCATCAATTACATTAGCTACAGACGGAGAGTAGAAAAAAAACAAAACTGATTTAATCTAATTTTAATTAAAAGAATTAAAATTATGTACTTATTAACTAATATAAGAATATATGACCTACTCGATGTAAGTACAAACAATAATGACAAAATTATATTAATAACTTTAGGGCTTACATTAAACTAATTAAACTGCAACAATGCATTATATCGCGATTACCAATACACATTTTATTTACACGAAGGGAATTTGAATATCAGCAGTTCTCCTGGAGTATGTGTACGTAACTTGTCTTTGAAAATTTTATAACAAGGAACAAACAAACCATTTTCATAAAAATAACTAGAAAATATTAAAATGGTGTTTCTTAGTCAATAAATTATTTCTCCTGCATTCATGTGGACTTTTGTATTTTTGTAGACAAATATAATAAAAATATAAACATTTTTTTTCACTATGATCAGTATATATATATATATATATAGTGTAAAAATAAGACCATGGATACAATTCCATTAAATAAATAAATACGAATGTGATTTAAAAATAAGATATACATATAGATAGATTACAACATGCATCATGAAAATTAAAGATATTTCAAATTTATAAATTAAGCATGCAACAAATATGCATATCCTATTCTTATCGAATTCTGTACTTTTCAAGTTCAAGTTTCTAAAAAGAAAGATTTGCTATACTTGGCAACCACATCCAATTCCTACTGTAGTGATAATATGCCGACATGCCACCGCTCGTAATTCTGTGGCGTCTCGTCAACGGTAAAGTGCGTCTGGCTATAGAACCCTCTGCTGCTGTTATACGTCACTCAAAATCTCTGAGACGTTTTAAGAGGTGTTAAAATGTTTTTGTTAGTCTATTTAGGCTCAAAAATGTAATACATTACAATGCTACGTATATGTATTAAGTAAGAAATTAAATGTAATAACATTAAAGTATGTGAATAATTAATAAGTAGGTATCTAGTTGGGGTAATAAATATTGCTTTCGTACATACTATAAAATCAAGTACTAGTATCGGTACTATGTTTCAATTATGAACATTCAATGTCAAATTTTATCAATCACTGCAAGAATTAATTAACAAAAACTATACTTAACACTTTGGGTCTAGATTGTATCGCCGAAATAGCTCAGTTGGGAGAGCGTTAGACTGAAGATCTAAAGGTCCCTGGTTCAATCCCGGGTTTCGGCAGAATATATTTTTATATTGGTTTACAAAGTAAGTAAATAAATTAGTTTATATTTTTATTTACACATGTACTATCATGCGACTCTTATTTTGTTTTAATTTAAAAATAAAATAAATACATTGTATCCTTATAGGAATATATAATGACTAAAAATAATAATAATATAAATTAAAGTTATAATCAAAAGTTTTATATTATTCAAATAACAGACGGATGGAAACTTCGATGTGAACGGGTTTAGACCAATCGCCAAAGCGATCACTCACAGACAATCTTTGATTAGAGAAATAGACATAAGAGGGGTTAGTGTTGCAAGCATTATAAAAAAAACTTGAATCTTCACATCTTAAAAAAAAGAAAACAAAACCATTTCTAGGGCTTCCTTCTCTTGAATTTAATATGTCAGTCGTTTTATATTTATGAATTAATTAAAGTAAATTTTTAATAACATCGTATTGATATTGAAATTAAATATTATTTAAAATAATGATTGAACATTTAATCCTTTGAACAAATTATCAATATAATTTATTTTACTTACATAAATGGGTATTGGAAATGTACTATTTAATTGACAAATAAGTAATATGTTGGAGCAGGTTCCTTTTTAAATCATTTTCTCCATTACGAGGCATAACGTGGATTTGATGTTAAAATCATTATACAACTATTTATGCACTGAATTTTTCATTTTAACATTTAATATTGAATTCGTGTGGTAGCTTTGATCAAATGTATGGTACCATCATTTAATATGGTATATAATTGAAGTTTCAGTTGAAATCACCTTATTAATAATATTCACAAATATTCATTTCATATTCTGTTTTTTCTAGATCTTTGTTTTATTGTATTTAAATTATTTCACCACGTAATATTATAATTGGAAACTAAAACCAACATTTTGAACAAATTATTTTAAATTTATTCTCATACTCATCGTATTATACTTATTATTTATTTATATGAATATGTAGGCTTTTTCTTAAAGGTTTAAAGTTTTGGTAATCATTAATCCTTTTTTAGTAAATTGTGAATATATATTTTTTTTCATTCATTCCCATATCAATACAATGATTCTAAAAGAGGTGTGCTTATGAATTGACAATCTTTATTTTGTCTTGGATGAAGCTTAATCATACTAATCTTTTAACCTTTATCGAAAACATATTTTTTTTACCATCTATTTATTTTTTCCCACCACCGATCGATTCAAAAATTAAAGAATTTTTGTATAATTTTATCCACATAAATAATTACTACTTATTTATAGAATTATTTCATCGAGACCTGCAATAGTTTTTCAGATTCTGTTGGTTATGAGTAAAACTCAATAATGGAATATAAAAAATATCCCGGGATGGTTTCAATCCGCTTCATAGTGCGAATATCGTTTATTAATCAACTTCAATCAGTATTTCAGTGCAGAACAAAATTTTTAACACATTCTGTGAACGCGTGTTTTTGTATGATACCTGGTTATTATACTGGTTATAAATATTTATTGATATTAAAGTTTCCGTTGTCATAAGCCTTCAAATATTTTTTTATTAAAATACTTTTATTGCCCTGCACAAATACAAATTATATGGGTGTGGTCCAATATCTCAATATTTTAAGAATTTGCACAATATTTGGCAATTTTTCTTATATCCAACTGTTGTCAAATCTCTTTAGGAATGTTTGTTGGGTGGAGTTCCAGTACCTACCTTTCAGAGAAATGGTTAAGGATAATACCCAAATTTATTTTTTGTCCTTTACCTGACTCTTACGATACTTTCCATAAGATATCGAACACACATTCACGACTTAGACGATCTTCATTTAGGCAACCTTACATAGTGGAAAATAAAAACATATTTAGTAGAAATCGGTTTATCTTGAGGCTGGAGTATTATAAAGGTTTTTATAGAATGTTATTTGTAATAGTATAAAAAAGAAGAATTAAACTTTATACAGATTAGTCAAGCGTGAAGCTAGGTTGCAACGATATAGATTAAAAAACAATTAATAAAAAAATGTTTTCATCACATACTACAATATCCTATGGTTCAATGAACATGACAGAGCTAGTATGTTTAAAATTCCGATCTGTAGAAAGTAAAAAATAGTTCTAGTTAAAATTAAATATATAAAATAAATTAAAGAAAAGTGCATTCATTGCGGAATATCGTACCCATATGCAATGGTGTTTATAAAAAGAAAGACAAAATATCTCAAACTTCAAAAATATAGCTAATATGGAGATACTCATATTTTTTTTCCCAGATTCATCATATTTTCCAAACTGATTTTCCTGTAACACCTTTCGTAATCGGCAAGAGTCACTGATATATTTTTGTATATATTGAACTATTTTGATATTTGCTTAATATCCCGTATGGTCTAGTGGCTAGGATACCTGGCTTTCACCCAGGAGGCTCGGGTTCGATTCCCGGTACGGGAAAATACATTTTAATATTGTACGGAATACAAAATTAAAATGTATCGCACTATGTCACAATATGTATTATGTATTTATCTCGGACAGTGTTCTAACTTTTTGATCTGATTCCTGCTGCCGACTTCAATTATCCACTGTACGCCACCGAGTAAGATACTATTCCCACCATTCGGATGCGTAACATTCGTCTGCTGTCAGGTTTTCTCTTCTCTGCAAGACCTAAATATGGAATGAACTTAATTCAGAGGTGTTTCTATTGTAATAGAACATTGGTATCTTGAAAAAAGCTTTTACTTCCACCTTAAAGACCGTCGTCTAGTGATCGTGGGCAGCAATGAACACTAGTAATCATGTGACCCGTTTTTTAGTTCAAGGTTTATATAATGTATTTATATTTTATATTCCATTATCATCAATGAATCAGAATTAAAGAAAACCATCACAAATTTCAATCGTTATTTAGTTAACGTTAGTTATAATCGTTTTTATTTACCGTTTAATAAAGGAGCTATTTCGGCGATACAATCTAGACTCAAAGTGCTAAATATAGTTTTTATTATTACTTTCTGGCAGAGATTGATAAAGTGTGAACTTGAATGTTATTATATTACTAAGATTATGCAATATTTTGGTATAAACAAATGTTGATGATAAAAATAATTTGCGTTGTTTTATCAATTTTAATTATTGTTTCAAAATTATGAAACTAGATTCTAGAACAATTGAGCCATAATAGTTATTATATTTAGCTGTTAAAATTTAAATATATTATATAATCGTAACCAATATATTAAACAAATATGTTAATATGTATTCATATATAAATACCAGAAAACACGCTTAATAGGGGTTTTCAATATTATTATTATCATTGTTCCATTAATGCAATGTTTTTTTTCATTAAAACTATTAATGTAGCATTAATTTGGAAAGCTTTTAAAATAAGTTCCAACATATTATTGGCAAAGCGATTATTAAAGTTTCAGTTGTAGTCACTGACCTGATCATAATATTCACAGATATTCTCTTTATATTTGGTTTATTCAAGTTCTTTGTTTTGTTGTTCACTGATTAATTCACAGCCACATAATATTTTAATCGGAAGCTAAAACCATCATTCTGAACAATTTATATGGAGGTTATACTAATACTTATTTATTTGGTACTTTGAACACTAAATTTATGTAGCTAAATAATATTAGAGAAGAACACAAAAACAAGTATATATTAAATCGTTGCTTTTTCATTAAAGTCACTATGAAGCTACGTGAAAATTATTTCTATATTAATAACGCTTTTATTTATATATCTGTTCGTTTACCGCTAAATACTTTTATACAATTTGGTTAAAAATTGATGATCTTTATATTATTTTGATAAAAAAATTTATACTGATTCTTTTATTCTTAAATCGTTATTGAAAAAAGCTTTCTTATAAATACTTATTATTTGTATTCAGAACTTTTCAGCAAAACGAAAAGAAGACTTTTTTGTTTATTTTTTGTACTAAGTATTTATTTATTTAAATACATATTTTTAAAACTTTATTAAATAATTATACCAATAAATATGTATTTAACTGACATCAGTGCAATTTTTGGTTTATGCGAGTTTCTGAGTGATACCTGATTATGTGACATATTTTCTTATATATAGGATAGACAGACGGAGTTATATTAGTATTTGTGTTAATTAGACGCAAAATAATTTAATAGATCAACCTCTTACCAGTTCGTAAGGAATACAAGCGTCCCTATTTTAAGCCGCCATTACGCCATGTACTTTATAAATAAGTAAGTAACAAGAAGTCTCATCAAAATCAAACAGATACATCTTGATTATTGTAATTCAATAAATGTTTATTTTTAAATATATTTCAACCCTGAAGGTCAGTCGTAACCAAATAAATTAAATTAAAAAAAAAAAATAGCGGTTGTTTTTTAATTTTAACTGGTACTACTAATTTAAGTTATTAATTTACAAATAAAATGAATCCTTGTACATGCAAATTTACAATCACTTAATTCATTTTATATTAATTAATTTATTCTATATATCCTCTATCATCAATAAAAATGTCAACCATGTGCTTCAAATTGATAGTCTTTATAATATTGAAATGAAAAATTAATAAACATGATGGGGTCGCAAATTCGAGTGCTGCTCGTGTTGATGAAATAATAATTTTATAACCATTAAAAAAGTATATCATATAAGGTATTTATTATGTTTTTTTTTCTATATGTTAATAATAATAATAATAATATCACAGGACAATTTACACACAATGATCTAACCCCTAAGTAAGCAAATTATTTGCTTGTGTTAAGGGTGTTACACAACGATACAAATACATAGAAATACACATATAAATACAGCAAATATATTTAATAAACGACCAAACCTAGAAATACAGACATCTATGCTCATCACATACATGCCTGTCCCTGTCGGAAATCGAATTCGAGTCTAAAAAATTATCTGAAACAGGACATGATAAAAACAAAAAGTTTTTACATTTATAGTTAGAGTAGATTCATAAAAACAGTCGAAAAAGGTTTTTAAATACCTGCATTTAATAAAGTATTACTACAAAAACCCATGTTAAACTATAAAAAATAGTACATAATATAATAATTTAATATACAACCTATATTAAATTATTATATATTGTAGGCAGTTGTTTGCAAATAAATGTACAGGTCACATGATGACGAATGATTATCACCTTCCACGATCTTTGAACGAAAAATTTATAAACTCTTTTAAATCTTGTTGACTTTCGTCGGGAAAGCTCGTCGGGAATAATACTTTTTTTTAGTATATGCAGATTCCTATTAATTGTTAATTTCAATTGTGTATCGCAGTTAAATATTTGTTTGGCATACATTAAAAAATGTGAGTTCGAAGTTCTTTATCTTCTTAATAAGAAAGGAATTAAAAAAAAAATACTTTGTATGTTTCTTATTTCGAATGTTGAATTATTACAGTTTTTCATCAAACTTGTCATCACCATCAAAACATGGTATACAAATATAGTTTAAATTCAAGTGTATTTAAGTCTCTATATATGTATATTTAATTTAATAAGTTTATTAAAAGTAATCTAGTACTTAGACTAGAAAGAAAGACGATGAAAAAATAGAGAAAATATTTTCTGTTCTAAGTGTATTTTATGATATCCTTGATATTCTATTGTTTCAATATTTTAGATAAACTTGTAGAACAATAAAATTAATTAATTTTTGAATATAACAAACATTTAGAAGATTCAACAATGTGCATCTTTAATTTCAGAATATTATGCTAAGGCAGTACCTAAATGAAAAGAGAAACCCATTCATCAAACACTAAGTCAAATTCCCATCAGTATCAAATTTATTTTGATTGATTGGTATTTAATTTTTTAGTAGGAAATAGAATTGGATGAAATACTTCCAATTTTTTCTACTAACATAGGTATTATAATATAATGTAACATCGCTGTTTCCCAATTTTTAAATAATAACAATTAGCTGAATAAGATTTCGGTTTAAGCAATGAAACTTGTTAAGAAGTTTAAAAAAAGCCACCTTTCCCTGATGACAAGTTTTTCTGACATAGAAGTCACGGAGTCCATAAGTTTACTATCTGGAGTAGGCAAAAAAAATAAGAGACTCTCTAACATAGAAAAAAAAAATTATTAGTTAGTAATTTTCTATCCGCTGCAGCTCTTTGGTAACCTGCTTCTTTACAATCCATACCTCTTTCAAATACCTATAATTTTTTGCCTTTTTTATATAACTAATATAAATATGACAGGATTCAGAAATACGTATAAATAAAAGTCATAATAAGTACAAGATTATCCGTAAGGTTATTTGAATTATCTTCCCCATCTAAGTTTTCTTCTTATGTTTTCTAATTTAACTCAAAATACCACAAGTATTTGTGATATTGTAATGTAGTATTGTGAAGTTGTAAAGTTTTGGAAACACGTGTTAGGGGCAACCATTGGTAATAATGATAAAGTAAGCGATACAGTTATAAGTTATATAACTTTATCAAAACTTATTGTACAAACATTGAATTGAGAATAACGTTGTTTGGAAACTTATCGTGATGTGAAGTCAGAAGCTGCGGTCTGGTTGAATGAATTTGTTATAACGGAAAATTTATACCACTTTAATCATCAACATAATATCATATATATGATATAAATAAAAATTGTTATTTAGTTAAACATGATGTCATTCTAACTAACACTGATGCTTACTATAAAGCTTACACACACATATATTTTTTTTTTTTATTTTTTTTTTTATTTATTTTTTTTTGTCTGTCTATGCTGTTAGCCCTGTTGGCTATTAAAGCGTCAGGGGGGGAGCGGGTGGGTCGGGAGACCCGCCCTTAAAAGGGGGGGCCAGTTGGGCCCCCATGGGGAACGACGTCCCGAGGGCGTCTCAGATTGAGACACGGACCTCGGCTCGGGGCGTCGTTAGTCAGGAGGGAAGCTAAGGAAATTTGGACACTAGCGTCGTCCGACGGCAGAACGACGGAGCACTTTACACACACAGATATAAATGTTTCTCGTTACATATCTGTTCATTAATAAGTTGTCCAATTTCGTTTTTAATAATGCAATAATAAAGTATTTTTGTGCTATAAAAAAACTGATATCCAGTTGTAATTAATAATTCGTTCCACCTTAATCTTAATACTAAATCAATAAAAACAACAACAAAATTAGTCATAATAATTGCATCAAGTGCTCTTACGTCACATTTTTTATAGTACACTCATATTTAAAAGAACCAGGTTTCTGTTGAATCTTAATTTACTGTAAGCTTTGAGTGAGTTATTGTTTGAGTTATTTGAGTGAGTTTAAGTGAGTAAGGTGTTTAACTAAGTAAGTAAAAGTGTCCTGTTGCTCAGGAAACGTCTGTACCCCTAGTACTAGTTTTGACGTTAAGAAAACTATGAAAAATTATAAAATCGTAAAATTAAAACTGATAATCATTTTTCACTCTAGGAATCAAAATCTATTGAAATATCTTAAAAAATATATTATTTAGGATGGTTTATAGAATGATCCAAAATAACTAAAGACAAATATATTTTTAACAGATCCAATCCACTGCTCAGTAATATTAATAGTCTTAAGCTTTTTATTTATCTCGTTACTATTTTATTACATGCAGATTTTTCAGACAAACAAGACGCCAGTATGTTCACGTCAGAAGTTTGGGCTCTGTTGTCAGTTTCTTTAGTTGCCGGTGTTCTATTTGTTAACGAATCTGCAGGTATTTAACTAGAGAAATATTATTATTATTACAATCTATATTAATAAAAAGCTTACTTAAATGTATGTATTTATGTTATTGGTGACAACGTATTTTATTATCACTAATATTTTAACTGTAACCTATTTACACACATCTGAAATAATTATACACTTTTTTAAAGTAAATATTTTTAAATTTCAACGTCATAAAAGAGAAAAAAAACGTTTTTTTTTTTATTTGAACTTCATTCTACGAATTAAACTCTCGCAGGTGTGACCACCCCAAATATTACACAGGGCTGCTACCGATGCCTCTGTCATGTCAATACTTATTGTACAATATCCAATGAGTGCCAGGACAGCCACTGCGGACCCTTCAACATCTCTAGAGTGTACTGGGAAGACGCAGGCAAGGTCACGTTACCGAACGACGATCCTAATAGGAATAATGGTATATAAGACATTTTAAATAAATACAAAACTCAATACATATTATTCCAGAAAATATGAATTTATAAATATAAAGAATATGTTCCACTTTTATAATCTCAGGAATATAACAGAACAACGGCTTTAAGTACGATACATATATTTCAGTATTTTCTAAGTCTTTTAGTATGGAATAGTGTATTAAAGTTTTAGTTTAAATTTGTATAGGATTACGGTTTCAAATTTTAAAACACGTTAGCAAAATATTGATAATTTAAGATGTATTTAATTAAAAGCAATATCATAAATGTTCAGTTTATACGAGATAATATAATTAATTAATAAACTTTATATTTTTTAGCGTGGAAGGACTGTGCAAAAGATTATCTCTGTGCTCAGAAAATCATAGAAGATTACGTGAAAAGGTTTTCAAAGGTGATTATTAATTTAATTATAATTACAACCATTCATGTTAGAAATGTTCTATTGCTGCCTTCAAGTGTATTTATTAGAAGTATAGATTCATTTAATATATTCTTGATTCATTTCGTATTTCCGTGAATAAGATTGTTATGAAGCATTAAAATATTGGTTTAAATCAAAATGTTGTGAACATTGAGTAAAATTCTGTAATAAGTTTCATTTTTGTATATATCTTTATTTATATTATTTTATTGCTTATTCTCTTTGAACAAATAATCTCAAGAAGCTGGGAATTTAAGTTTTAAAAATTTGTCATAGCGACAGTAAATGAATTAGCGAGCTAATGAATTAATTAATTCAAACACACTCATAAGCACGATCCAGAAGCAATAATTATCTACGTATTGTGTTTCAGGATTGCAATGGTGATGGAGAGATCAATTGTTTCGACTTCATGATGATCCATGGCAATGGAGGGTCTGACTGCGCTCAGCCTCTTAATAGTACTACTATTGGACGAATATTGATTGCACGCTATGAAGAATGCCGCACTGTTCACTTAATATGAATAATAATAAAAATATGAATTTACGTTCTAATTTATGAATACTAAGTAAATACATTCTGTTCGATTAATTAATGCTTATTATTTTATTTTATATGTGGAAAAAAATGCCGTCACATTATTTTTTTCCTTTGTAATATATTATATAAGTGTCTGTGGAATCAAAAACAATGTTAATTTTAATAAGGAAATTAAATATTTTAAAAACAATTATTGTATTTAAATACCTACTAATAAAAACTAGGCCGGAATTATAAGATGTCAGGCAATATTGTTGTGGTTCTTAAGTTCCAGTCGGTTGAGTCCATACAGGCTTTAGATGTAAATAAAGTGCATGAGAAAACAATATATACATTTTGTATCTTATATTTTGTTGTTTAAAATAAACAAGAAAGCGACCACATTATAATAAAATATAAAACATATTATATGAACTGCTTAAAACGTTTTTTACCATTGCTAAGCTTTAAGAGTTATGCTCTTAATTTAACGCTTCCAAAAAAAAAAAAAAAAAAAACTCAAGTGATATTTATCAAAAAAAATCATAATAAGGCGTTAACTATATTATTAAAAATATATTCTTCATGTATTGCCATGTTCAGCTTATTTAAATTATAAATAAGTATAGAATGAAAAATAAAATGTTTTTGTTGATTTTCCGTATCGTTACCCATCTCGGTGAATTAAGCATACTATATATGATCATCTTTGTCGCGACTGTATTGAGATCTATAAGGCTTATTTCGAAAATCCTAACCGATGTTTATAATTTTTCAGTATAAATAAACATTGAAAAGATGCCACAACATTGAAATGCTTTGGAAATACATTTTTTCTTCAGATATGAAAGTTAGAAATTTCTAGCTTACTGCAGGTGTGTAAGGATGGATGGTGCACGGTTCAAACTCTACTTATTACTGGCCAGTGAGACTGACCGCTTAGCCAAAAAGATTATGGATTTGATTTCGAAAAAATGTATAATTTGCGTGTGTGCGTCTTTAATAAAATAAAAAATACACGTTTAAAAGAAAGTAGAGATTTAATAATTCACCACTTTCCGAAATACATATTATAACGAAAGAATAATTTTATTAAACTATTGCTGTTTATATGACGTCAGTTAAGATTTTGAAAATCTACTGCTAATGTATGTTTATTTCTAAAAAACTTTATTAAAATGTGTGATTTACGATAACAATAAAGGTAGACAAAATTTGAAATGAGTAAATATTCTTTTGGCTAATGCTATTAGAGACCATATTTTTTTATCTGTCTTACAGATTACATATAATATTCTTAGAATGTGTAAAATTTGATCATCTATCTTCGTCATAATATTATACTACGTCGTTACTTTTAGTCGACTCTCATTTCAAGATCTGTCACCCAGGTTTATGACTGTAACAAACCTGTATAAAGTCTGACATTTTAAAATAACAATTTTAATAAAAATATTAAAAAAAAATTATCTTCCACCTTATTAGTATTATAATTAATCACATTTACACAAAAGGAAATTAACACGTCGTAATTTAACTTAATTCTGTCAATTTATTTCAAGTTTTTTATTGTTGTAACAAAATATATCCTTTAAGATTTCTAATATTCCTTTATTCATAGAATTTATTGGATTTTTTAAGGAATACAAATTTCAAACAAGGATATTTAGAGGTTATATTCCATTTTTATTAAAAACTAGCTGTTGCCCGCGGCTCCGCCCGCGTGTTGGTCGCTTTTCGCGTAATCTGAGGAAACAATTTCATAGAACATCATTTTTGCGTAACTTTCACCGTTTTCGCAGCGCACGCAGTTTTTTGTTTATTTTTTTACACCTTGCGTTAGAATATTCAAGTTTTAGTAATCATCCCTAATTTTTTGAAAATGAAACATAGCCTATGTCACTCGGGAATAGTGTAGCTTGCCAACGGTGAAAAAGTTTTTGAAATCGGTCCAGTAGTTTCGGAGCCTATTCATTTCAAACATACAAAAAAATAATCAAACCTTTCCTCTTTATAATATTAGTATTATTAGTATAGATTGCTCATATATTTTTTCCAACCTTTTTCTAGAGTCTAGAGTCTAGGATAAAACTTCATTGGTTTGACCATACTCTCTCAATATTGATAACATATGTATTAATATTAAAATAAGTGCACCTTTTAACATTTCCTATTTACATAAAACAAATGAATACATAAAGACTTTATTGTACAATTTGTAAAACTAATGTCTATATTATGTTCATTCTGAATATTTATTTTAAACAATACGATGCCAACATCAGAGTAAATAGGATTCATTCTACAAACATATTACGTTTAGAAATGAGACTGGAAATGAGCATTTAGTGACTTAGAGTTGGCTGTCGTTATTTTAACTACCTAATATTTTATATTTATCGTTTAATAAATAGAGGCTGTCGTTCACGACCCCATCTATGAACTGACCAAAGAACTGAAGGAGAAATGAACATTACATGTTCGGAATATTAGTTTATAACTATTGACTGAACCCGCATACTTACCGAAGCTATATACGGACCTTTATAAATTGTCAATCAATTATAAAAGACAAGATATTATCAAATCCAATGACAAGTTTTAAAATTGTTTCGAAAATTAAAAAAAAAAGTGTATAAAATTTACTGTTAAAAAAAGTTGCATTATAAATGTTATTATAAATATTATATCACTTATAAATAATTTCCAGTATACAGTTGTTTATTTTGTATGCAACTGAATCGCAGCCAAGTGGCACGCTATACCATTCTTTACTTATATTCGTTCAAATTCGTTCGTTCGTTGGAAATCGATTCCAATTACTTGTAAGTAAAATAATTTTGATTTGTCTTGTGCTTTAATTAAGTAACTTAAATAAATGTAAAATATTAAATAATTAAATATACGACAGGAGTAGGAATCGAATCTGCAACCTCTGGAAAACCATCTCGTCATTCTGTCATTTGAGTTCGTGTTTCATCTACGTCGATGAATTTAGCATTACATGTAGATATAAATATAGTTTAATTCTCTATCGGGAATATAAATAGTGAACTAAGAATAAAAACTTTTAATATATATATAGCAATACATTTTTTTGTCTTCGTAAAATGTGCCCTGCTTTCTGCATTGTTGTTTATTTACCCGGTTTTTATCTTTTATATCATTTGTCATATTATTTATTTCCTGACAAAAGTTTTGTCGGTGTTTATAAAGAAGTATATTTTGTAATGACTTAATAAAGACTAACAACATTAAAGTTAAAGTTTTCTCCGATTGTTTATTTATGAGGGGGTTTAGCAAGTTACTAATTATTAATCAATACTTCGTTCCTATTTCTGCAAGGTCTTGTAAATATAAAGATAACTTCCGAAAAGCAGTTTCTGAAATTCTTTTTTTTTTATAATCTAAATAGAATTAGCTGTTTAAATACTCAACGCCTATCAACGAATAAGTATTTAGGTTTTATAAAACTGTTTCTAATTCTAAGATCAGAATAAACAAACGAGTTGAGTTGAGTTGCTAATTAAGATTCTTAAATAAGTATATTCACATCAAAAATCTTCACATCAATATATTTTGACGTTTCTTCTGGTTAGAAGTTAATGCCAGACCAATTAGGTTATTGACATTTGAAAATTCTCTCATTCTAAAGGAAGAAACAGAAAACCGCTTGGTCTATAATCATGCGCTAAATCTCCATATCCGTGAAGTTTTTACGTCCAAAATAGCTAGCTTAATGAAATGAAATTAGAACAGACGAGAGGAAGCTTGTAACCACTCCAAAGATTTACCGTGCGGGTGCTGGGTCCATAAAGTTGCATGGAGAGGAGTGCGAACTATGCCTGAGACTTACGACCCAGAAATAGGTTAAAGAGCCCTCCTTATGATGCTTATGGACGCTCACCTTCACTATCCACACTCCTCTCACTACCTAACCAAATTTGAGAAGAATCTACGATTGCCGCCTTTGAAATACGTGCTAAAAATTAACCGATACTAATTCTAGAAAGACCAAAGTCTTTAAGTAACTTATTTTGTTGTTATACCTCTCGCTAGTACATCAAAATTTACTATAAATGTATTTCTGGACAGTTCGTTGGCTAATTCGTAATTCTGGTTAAGCTTCATTTGTGATCCCTAGGAATGTTTGTTTGCCAGGCAATAGTAAACTCCACAAGTACCACGCGCCTTAGATGTTTTGATTAAAGGAATAAGTCCGGTCTGAATGAAGAAACACCAATATCGCCAGGAATTTTGTATTGCTTTTTAGAGTCCAATCAGGAGCTTCCAAGAAAGTTCATGAGAGTCCAATCAGGAGCCGCGTCTTAAATAGAATAAGGCTTCGGTTTAATATTTTTTGGAGGAACCTTCTTTTACGAACTCTACAAACCTCACGTCAGATGGTTGTTATACCCTTCTGCACTCATGCTACTAAAAGATTAACTGCTTCCCGTATGATTTTTTTATACCTTTTTGTGGTGACGCGAGTTTTGACCTCCAAATGTTACAAGATTTTTAGGTGGTTTTGCCCATCTTACAAAATTACATTGATCTGTAAGAGTCTTTGGGAATGCATTAAGACAAAAATTTAATAATGCCGAGAATCAATCACGGAATAAGGTGCGCCATCTCTAAGCTAGTGGATTGCAAAAATCTCCTATGGTCACCCATTCATTTAGAATTTCTAGGCTCATCGCGTGCAGTCCTTTAATAGATTTCTTGAGATTAATAGACAACAATGAAAAAAATGTAGGACAAATTATTCGATATATTCTATATAATAAATTAGTATAATAAAATGTTGATACAGACTTATTCACTAACATTACCTATGCCACAAACAAAAAAAAAATCTAACACGCGCAACCCGCATAAATGAAAAAGCCGCGATATATTTTTAACAAACTTAGTAGTATGTTTTTATTTATTAACATTATATAGTCAGTGATAGTGCACATTTTTGACTTCATGTACAAAACAAATTTCGTAAAAATCAAACACATGCGATTGCAATAATAATTCCCAACGGACGCTAATTCTAACGCAACTTAAAAATCCGCCCAAAAGTATATCATACCTAATATCTAAACACCACATATTCGATTAGTTATTTATCGAAAATAATATATTTTATATGTCAACGATTCCTTTTGAGATGAGCATTCTCGGTAGTTTAAGGATTTCATTGACAGATATTCGAATAACCTTCTTAATTTATCCGATATAAACATAAAAATCTTGGAACAAAGTTGTATATCGACGGAAATAGCACAATATTTATTAAGTTCCAAAGGTATATAAGAAAGTTATGGTGTCCAACAAAAACACCATAAAAAAGTGGATACTGATGGAAATAAATGAATTAAAAAACCAAATGTAAATGATTATGATGAATGTGTTTATTTTTTTCATTCAACTACCTGATTAGTATATTTCCCTATACCGACATAAAAAATGAATGTTATTCAATTATCAAAATATTGATTGTTTTACTCAACAAAAAATAGTTTTTTTTTTTAATATACCTTGCTTAAATCATTAAAATAATAGAAAATCGAAATAAATACATTCACTCTTCACTCACTATTATTTTCAGACTTATCATGGATTAGACTACATTTACCTAGCTTGTTAAATTATATATTTAGTTGGTAGAAGCTGGTAAACAACAATAATCGTCTTTGGTGTGAAGGAGTCACGTACTTCAGGTCCATTGGATCTTAGTATTCTATATATAATAAACACAAAAGTCCTTCCCTAGCTAGTGGTTATATGACATTAAAGCTCAACTCAATTTCAGTACTCAGTTATTATGTACATTCAAAGAGAGCATCTATTTTTGTGGTTGTCACTATTTGTAAACTCCGATTCGAAATTACAAATAAATTTAACTATCTTTGTTTTTATTTATTATATCAGATAAAATTATCAGTTTTACGATTAATAATCATTTGAAAATGGTTCTATTTTTGGAAGTTTCACTTATACAAACTTTTAATCGGTGCAATTTTTTTTTTTATATAACTACAAAAAAAAACAATATTACTATCCCTTTAATCCTATTATTGAAAAAGTTTTGGAAGGGTATTTAATTTTACCCCAAAAAAAATAAATGTCTCTGAAAGTGATGAAAGTTACAGACGAGGTTTTAATTGGACAAAATTCAAATTAGATAAGACTGCTGCCTTAAATTTACTAATCACAAATTTTAATTATTAGTCGTTGAGAATTTTGGTAAGATTCCTTATTGAATTACAGTTATCGAGACCAAACTGGTTATCCAAAACGGGTAAGGATAAACTAGTTTTTTATTCGGTTTATGCTAATCAATGCAAACTCGGATTCAACTTGCCATCGGGTAAATGGGTTTAGTGGATTTTTAAATCTAGCTATAGTCTTTTTTCAATACGAAACTAGGTTAATGCTTGACTACATTTCACCTGATGGTAAGTGAAATGTAGTCATAGGTGGTAAGGCGCATTAACCTAACAAACTATTCACTCTTCTCTTGAAGACACAAACATTGTAGTCGGCCGGAAATACCGACGCAGGCAAGCTGTTCCAATCCTTCGCTGTACGCATTAAAAAAGACGAGGCATAGCGCTTCGTTCGGATAGGTGGAATGTCCACAACGTAAGAATGGATACCTGCCGTGCGTCAGAACGTCCGGTGATGGAACGTGGACGGGGGAATTAAATCGTGTAATTCCTGCGCACACTCACCAAAATGTATCCTATAGAATACAGAGAGGCTAGCAAGAACTGTTACATTATATATCTTCTGTTTAAAGAAGAACTTAATATGTTAAACTGATGTATATGCTTAAACAAAATTTACTTCCTTTCGGCACGCCTTACTTCCGTCACGCCTTTTTCGTAAAGAAAAACAAAAGTGATATCTCATTCCCTCCTATTGCAGGAAAGGTAACGGCGTTACCGTAACGCCGCATACACGTCATGTTTTTGGGCGCGTGCAGCCGGCTTCATCGAATTATAAGACGTTGTCACGTCAAAAAAAAGATTTGCCTGTTTTTCACAATAAATGTTTGCAGTTGAAAGATATAAGATGGCGCTTACTAGAAATCTATATAATCTAGACGTGATTAAAGCAGGCGCATAAACGCGTAAGATAAGTTGTGCAACAATTATTCTTAAGTGTTACTTTAGGTAAAGAGTACTCAAATCAGAGAGACATGCAAAGTGTTTAGAAGTGATTAATATGTAAGTACTTGGCATCAGATATCAACTAGCCACAGACCATAAAACAAAAATTCTGGGTTAGTGTGCATTATGTACTTGTAAGATGTGAATTTAACAGCTGGGTAGTTATGGCTGGATATGTAGCGTTGGATGCAAAACATATTTTAGAATCTTTGATGATGTAAATATTGAAGAAAATATCTAATGTTTATAGCGATAAATGATAGCCGAAAAAATAAATAAAATGAAACAAATAGAATAAATGAAGAAATGAAAAGGAAGATTGTATATAGAATACTAAATTTATCAAAGTGTTTAACGTTATGGTAGCTTAAGTGGCAAAGGAACATATAGAATACTAAATTCATAGAAAAGAGTTGGCAAAAAGATGCTAATGCGTTGCCGACCCTTGAGAAATGAAGAAAAGCAAAGGAATTTATAAAAATAAAGGTAAAGCAGGGTGTTTGTGCCGTTGGCTAGAGAACATTTTTCTTACGAAGCTCAGCTATAATACTTACTTCACACTATTCTTTTATGAAACGTTAGTACTACCCCTGCCAAACCATCGCGTACAAGTTGCATTCAAATTACTAAAATTTTGCTCTACCATACTACATACTAGAGGCTACTACTATAGTCCACCACCCACTAAACCACTTACCACAATAGGAAAAAGGCATGACAATAGGGAAAAGGTAGGAATGTGTGTATGAATGTTTCAAAACTGATTATCAATTCATTTATAGCCTGACTATAGTAATAGGAAAAATTCTTTTCATATATTCGATGGTTAATATTTTAGTTTAAGAATATTAAAAATAATTATTGTTTCAATAATAAAACGTTTTTCGATATGAATTTTTCCATAGTATTTTGACGTGACGTCTTATAATTCGATGAAACCGGCTGCACGACCCAAAAAAACATGACGTATATAATGCGGCGTTACGGTAACGCCGTTACCTTTCTTGCAATAGGAGGGAATGCAACATCACTTTTATTTCGTATAGCTTCATCTCTTTTACACATGTTGTAAATTGTATTCCTTAACACGCACTTATTAAAATAAATTATATTATTTGATTAAAAATATTCATCTTTTTTATTAATTATGACTGTTTATAATCATTATATTTATGAAAACTTAATTTACGTTCATAAAAATATTTCAAAGTTCAAGAAAAATTGTGATTTACATAAAATTAATACAAGACATAAAAATAAACTGGCTATGCCCGGCACTAGGCTCCATAAAATAGGTAAATCCTTTAAGGGTAATTGTATACGTTTTTATAATAAGCTCCCAAATGAAGCCTTAAGCCTATCATTAAATAAATTTAAATTATATGTTAAAAATAATTTAATAAAAAAATCCTACTGTAGTGTAAAGGATTACATCGACGACGGTATGGCCTGGGAATGAACTGTATTGTATTGCAAATAGCTAGTAATCTCCGCAATTTGTTTTGTGTTGTAAATTAATTTTGCTTTATCGACCTGCTGCATCACACCGATTCCTTAGAAGTCACTACTTGGGGTAGCATCGGGAGTCGGGTTGCCTTCCTCCCTCAAATAAGGCGAAGGGGGTGATGGCTGGCTCTTGTGTAATGCTCGTGAACGGGTGCTGCTTGCGGTGACTGGTTGTGTGGCAGGCCGAAGGTTTTTTTTATTTTTTTACTGTTATTATTTTTCATTGCATTTTGGTTGCCTGAAATCATTAGGCTTCTTTTCCGATTGATTGCGACGGTTCTAGTTGTTCCAAAATTGCATTTAATTTTGACGTTTGTTAAACAGTGATCACAATAACACAAAATATATCCGGCTGAGTTTGTTGTGTGGTTCTTCTCAGACCAGGACGCGTTTGGAACCCTCATAGCTTTAACATTAAGATGAAAAGTGCTTTTTCAGAAGGGCTTATTACGATAAATCATGTATCGTAGTAGGCTCTCCTGACACTTCCATGTTGACGTACACAAGTGATCACTGATTATGATTCTAAGTGGAAAAGATATAAATAAATAAATAAATAAATATTCTTGGTATATTAATAGCCTTGTATAAACGAAGCTTCCTTGGTTAGTTTTAAAATTGATACCTTTTGATACCATCTAGAAATTAAAAATAATAATTCACCATTTACCTATTATTATTCATAATGTTATTATCACCGGAAAATAAACGTTTCGAGTGGATTGACAGTTGGTTTCTTTTGAAATTGAATTCTTTTGAAAAATGCAACCATTCCATCAGTATTATGACGATGTAACGTGTAACTATCGTCAGTAAAGCGACTTTACAAACAACCACGCAACGGTTTTTTTATATAAAAATTAAAACATTATAATTTTATTGTGTCGTTATAATATTATTATTATTATGTATACAGCGTAGAAATACTTTCAGATAATTACTTAATATACCAAGACGATAAAAAGGAGAAATGGAATGGAATTGAAATGTAAGTATTTGTTTATTATTTCATGTATATGTACAGGCTAAAAAAAATAAGTGTTTTTTTCTTATTACGATAATAAAGAAAATGTAAAAGAATTACCAAGAATTGAGATATTATAATGACAATAAGAATAATAATAAAATATATCTTTCTTGTAATTAACCTATAAAAAATTATTGTATCATATAATAGTAAAAAAAATATTTTATAATATATTTGCAACTTATGGTACAAGGTTAATTTTGCCAACAATATGAACAGAAATTTGAACCGAAAAAACCTCTAGATAAAAGTGTCACACACATATTACATTTTTAATATGTTACATATTATATACCCTACTTTTTTACTTTTAAGGACATCTATTTATTAATATACAAAATCTATATATTGTATACATACATTTGAGTAGATATAGATTTATTCAGCAAGGAAGTAAGATAAACAGTGACAAACAAATGCAAAACTATTAAGTTTATAAAAACTGAGAAAAAATCCTTTTTTCTTCCATACGCGTAATGTTCACAATGTTGATGAATAAATTAAATTTCTTTAACTCTTACGAGAAGTTTTGCGAGCTGACAGAGAGTCGGAGATAGGTAGAAGTAAATCAAAAGAAATTTTCTTGACGACAAAATTCGTATATCACTCTACCAAATAATTCATAAAGTCTAGCAAATGTTTAAAGTATATTAAGTAATAATAACTAACTGCTAGCCATGCAGAGACGATTGAGTTACTAGGGGGATACATATAATTAGCACGGGACCCTCAAAGCCTTTATGATAAAACAACGACTTTTTATACAAATAAGATTCTAAACATAAGAAAAACAATAAGTATGTTGTGTTATTTAAATAGATTTGACGAATCTTGAGTTATAAATTGTTTGAACTTTTATACCGAGTCCAGAGCTTTCCTTTGCGTTGGTTATTATCATCGTCATCATCAAAGGGCCAGCAACTGTGGATTTCGAATCGGATAGTCCTTCAAAATTGCTTTAGAGATACGATCTCTACTAGTACTATATTCCTTTACACAAAATTTTTTTCGCTTAGTTTCGAAGCTATTACATAGGCTCGCTGTGTTCAGTCAATAACTAAACTAATATTAACTGTAAAGCTATCCGTCTCTAATTACAGCTCTTTGTGTTTTGGCAGTGATCTTGAAGGAGGCTTAGGATATTTATAATAACGATCATACAATTTCGTCCAAAACAAACATCTTTCTTTTAAAAGTGGCCCCATAAGTTCCGAATTTTTCTTGAGGTCCATATGAGGAGACCAGTCTTTTCCCACTGGTGGCCATGCCGGAGTTCCTTGAGATGAAGGTTTTCTGTAAAATTATGAGTATACATTATAGCAATAACATATTTTTTTTTTGCAAATCTTACATTACTAATTCTTTTTTAAACATAACAATAAAAATACAGAAATTTAGTTACCCCTTCGCTATAAAACTTCGCCAAAGCTCCCTCATAGTACTTTTCATGTTTATATAATCATCTGAAATGTCATATTTTCCAAATAAAGTCGTCATAACGCCTTCTAATATTGAGACCGTTTGAGCACAATGATTGGCTCCACGTACATTAGTGTTCGGTACAACTGGTGTGTTCTCATCCGTATAAGAGTATTGGTATAAATATATCTCACTGTGTCCTGCTTTTACAAGATGACTAACAGCTCTCAATGTTGGACATGCAAAAAAAGTATCTGACATGTAATCTATATATCCCAAAACAGTATTGTCATCTACGGACTTGTTCCCAAAGTAAAATTCCTTAACCGAGTTTGCTACTACTATTTTTTCTTCTATGGTATTAAAATCTAAGTCAGCTGGTAAAAAATATTCAAAATTCCCATTCATTTCTTTTTTCCAAATATCAAAAAATGGCATACGTAGTAGTCCTTCCATATTGGCAAAACCATACAACATAGGTAACTTCGGAAAGTTACCTTTTTTTAATATATTGACCGGACTATCTTCGAGAAACATTTCCTGTCCATTATCTCGCTCAACACAAGGCGCAAATAGAAATGTCGCATCCTTTCTGTTCAGTAGATTTTCGGAATGCAAAACTTCATAACTAACTTCTTTAAAATATTTTTCTAATTCAAATATATCATCTACATTTTTAATTTCTATCAATTTTGCGTATTCTTTTGCGTTTTCTATTGGATCTATTTGAACACTGAAGGGTGATAGGCTGGAACCACTCTCTGGTATAACCTTATTGAACAGGCCTTCAGCTGATTTTGATATCATTAATAGATCAACAGATGCAGATCCAGCACTATAACCAGCTATAGTGACATCATTAGGGTTACCTCCAAAGCTTGCAATATTTTTTTTGACCCACCTCAGCAGTGCTACCTGATCTTTCATGCCAGCGTTTCCAGGTATATCTTCAGTGCCTAAACAAAGGAAGCCATGTGCTCCTAATCTATAATTAAATGTTACTACAATAATTTTTTGACTGCTTACTAACTTTTTTGGGGTTGCAAAGTCGCCGAATCCTAATAAAAACGCGCCGCCATGTACGTACACAACGACTGGAAGGTTTTTTTCATCTGTTACTGGTGAGTACACGTTTGCTATTAGACAATCTTCTTTCATGTCTTGTGATTTGTTAAAAATATTCATGTACATAAATTGAGGGCATATGATACTCTTATCAACGGCTTCCAATATGTCAAGCCAGAATGGTGGAGGTAATGGTGCCTGAAAATTTTTAAACAATTCCTTTTTAAGTATAAGGTTAATCATTAAAGTAATTGAGTTTGTATGAAAATGGTAATTTCTGTTATTAAATGAAAACACCTCCAAGAAACCGTCTCGCCTCTCTGCCGATAACCTTAACGTATCTCTACCCACTTCAATAAATTTAATATTTTATGTACAATTGTCTAACTTGAGACGAAGGCGATATATATATGGCTGCTTTTGGAAAACCTAACCAACAAAAATCCTGACAAGTAATAGTAACATAATTGTGTAATGTTATATATTAATTTACATTGACAACATATTGTCCTTGACCCTATTATACTTGACCCTTTATTCTATGCAATATTGTTCTTGACACTTCAACCTTCAGTTGCGTGTTCAATTGTCCGTTTGAGTATATTGTTAGATATTTTAATGAGTCACTTATTACGGTTTACTATCCTATGCGTATTCACAGTCTTGTGTTATCGATTTCAATGTGAAACTACATTCCCAGTATCGTGTTCTCATATAATGTACCCATATAATCGTATGTTATTATAAAGGTAATTAATCTGCTATTTACTCAAGGTTATTTTAATACTATAATAAAACAAAGAAACTAATGTATAGGAATCAGAATATCAATTTATTATTTAATATTTATCTGGTTAAATGGATAATGTTACCACCATCTTTAAGTATTTCTTACCTTGAAACGTTGAGTACCGGTGGGAGCTCTTGCGTATGGTATTCCATAGAACACGAAAACATCTTCCTGAGGATCTTTGTATCCACGAACTGGACCAGATTTTATTAAAACTAAACGTGATTCAACATCGTTGGTGATCTCGGATACGACTGAAGTCATATGATGACATATTGCTAGCAGCAGAATATACAACCGCATTTTGTAACTATTAACTTCATACTCCGTACTAACAGCTCACATTGAGTCAAGAGTCATTGTCAATTATTTAAATGACACTTAATTATGAATATACACATATAATAATGTTCTTATTTATTGATTGTTAACTATTTCTTGCAAGCGACTATGTTTGCCCTCTCCACCATTTACAGAACCATATGTAACCAGAAATATATAAATATCCATATATTATTAGTTATTAGTCTTATATTACAAACCAATTATTATTATTCTTTTCCATAAAAAAATATGGTTTCTCGAAGGTAAAATAAAAAATATATATATCACGTATTAATTATTTTTATTTAAGAAATATTTAATGATAAAATTTTGCTCCATTAGTATTTAGTATTTAAAACTTCTTTCTTCATAGCGTGTATATATATTTTGCTAGCTTATGTCATTTTTTTTTACTTTTACATTTTCTTGGTTTCAAATCTAAAATTAAAGGTATATTATTAAATAAATCTTACTATAACATTCAAGAGTTTTTGGTTGATCGAAATGTGTGGAACTTGGGTCATTGACTCATTTGCAGGGTTGATGTTATAATATAATATATTTAATTTATAAGTCAAACATTGTTAAATTTTATTTAAAAAGAGCAACTGTTGAGTTTCTGGCCAGCTCTTCTCAGCAGAACAGCATTCCGAGCTGGTGGTAGCTTACTCACAGACTGACTATACTGACCAATTTAATGTAATTGACGATTCAAAAGTGCGTGTAAATGCCTACTTGAATAAAGATACTTTGAATACTTTGAATCGTTGTGTAACACGTCGTTAACCCGATCTCGTATCTACCCACAATGTCAAACAAGTGCGATAACTGTAATAAATCGATTACAAAAACCGTTCCTGGTATAGAGTGTAACAAGTGTGAGCGACTAGTGCATCTCAGCACGAAATGTACTGGTCTAACCAATAAGCAGGTCGCGGCTCTAAAAGCAGCATCGCCTGGATTGGGGTGGACTTGCCTAGAATGCATTCGAGATTCATCGAAGTGCAACTCTTCTATCGTGATGCCCGAAGATGACGATGATGATGATGACACCAACAGTAATCCTGATACTAAAAACCTAATAAATGATATCTCAAAGCATGTGGAAAAAACAATTAAAAAGGAGATGAAAGAGATAAGTGATTCCCTTCAATTTCATAGTGCGAAGCTAGATGAAGTAATGGGATGCATAGAATTATTTAAACAATCACTTAAAATCCTGGAGAAAAAGAATACTGAACTCACGGATAAAAATAACAACCTAGAAACTAGAGTCGGGGCTCTAGAACAACAAATTCAAGCTATGGAACAAGAAAAGCTTTCTAAACAGATTGAAGTATCTAACGTACCTTATCATTGTAATGAAAATGTACAAAATATAGTGGAACACCTAGCTCGAAAACTAAATGTTCCTAAAACTGGCATCAAGCAATCACGCAGACTGAAAGGAAGAGAAGATCGTGACGGTAACCTGTTAGTGGAGCTAAAAGAAGAGGCTATTCAGACTGAGTGGTTAGCAGCTGCAAGATTAACATCGGTGACTGTAGCAGATATCTACCCTCAAGAACCTGGTAATAATGGCCAAGTATATATAAGGGAATGTATGACTCGTCTAAATAAACAGATAATGTGGCTAGCGAAAGAAGAACTTAAAATAAAACAAAAGTATAAATATGTGTGGTTCAAAAAAGATTATGTGAAAGCTCGCAAGGATGACCAAGGAAAAATTTTTTATCTAAGAAGCCTACATGATGTTAATTTATTGGCCAACAAAAAACAGTAATGTCATTATTTGTTAAACTAATCCATTTTTATTATGTAAAAATAACTAAACCAATTCATTTTACTCCCATGGCAATTCAATGTAATGAAATTGTTGAAAACTTAAGCTGTGCAAATATTAACTGTTTTCTAAAAGAAATACCTAAAGGCCAGATTAACTTATTATGTATGCATATTAATATTCGATCTATAATTAAAAATTTTGCTGCTTTAGAACAAATAATCTTAACCTCAATTAAGTGTATAGATGTCATTATTCTAACAGAGGTTAATATACCTGACTCAATTAGCTGTTTATTTAATATAAATGAGTACCAAATGATAACTTGTCTGCGAAGAACCCGTAGAGGAGGCGGTGTTGCGATATACATACATAATAAACATAGAATTTTAACTAAGAACATTAATATTTTGAATGTATTTTATGCACAATTACTACTCAGTCGGGTTATTCGGCAGATATTTGTGCTGTATATCGTCCGCCTAATAACAGTAAACACTTTTTTATCACTGAACTTGATAATTTATTGCGTCTACATTGCCATAACGAATTGTTTGTGATAGGAGACATTAATATAGATCTAAATTGTGATAATCCTATAAAACATAAGTACAATGATACATTGTATAGTAGGGGTCTTGTTCGTGGGATCACTAATAACACGCGTACAGAAATAACAGCCGGTAGGCTCACTAAATCATGCATTGATCATATTTATGCGAGATCTCATACACAGGACCTCTACACATCAGCGATTGGCACGACACTAGCGGACCACCGCGCTGTAGTGTTTGCCTGCGTCGGATCATATATACAGGATGTTCCTAGAATCAAAACTTGCATAAATAAGGTTAAACTTACAAAATTATTAAATAATGTTCACTGGGAAAAAACAAAAGAAATGAGTTGTCCCTGTGAAATTTACAATTTTTTGCATAATAATTTTACTGACTGTTATAAAAAATCCAAATTCGATACTAAAACTATAATAAAGCCAAAACGTGCTAATAATGAATGGATGAATAAAAAAATATTACAGATATGTAAATATAGGGACAAGTTATTTAATAAGTGGATTAAAGACAGCGGTAACATGTTATTAAAACAAGAATACAATAGGGCAAGAAATTATGCTAACTCAATAATCCTACGTCGTAAAAATCAGTGGTTAAAATCTGAAATTAACAAAAATCAAAATAATCCAAGAGCTCTTTGGCAACTGTTGAATAAACTAACAGGTAGAATCAAGAAGTCAATCGATGATATTATACTGAAAAATTTTGATAGTATTAGAAACACACCTTTGTGCATAGCACGTTCTTTTGCGGAAACCTTTAACGTAAATGTTAAGAAATCTATTCTTGATTGCAAAGTGCCATTACTACAAAAATCTTTGTATAGTGACAACGCTGATTTATCAATGCTGTATAAGCCCGCAAATAGTGTTGCTGTGGAAAAAATTATTAAACGCTTAAATAATAATAAAGCACCTGGTATAGATGGTATAAGAGCTAAAGACATTAAGACAGTCTGTTCGCAGGTTAAAGAAGCTATAGCAAACTTCATTAACGCATGTGTAAAGAAAGGAATTTATCCAAACATTCTGAAAACTGGCATTGTTAGACCTATCCATAAAAAAGGCAGCCAGTCTGACTATAATAACTATAGGCCCATAACTATATTACCAACTACTGATAAAATAGCTGAAAAGTATATATGTAAACAAATTTATAATTTTTATGCTAAAAATCATATACTAACAGACAAACAATATGGGTTCCAGCCACAAAAAAGTACCACTCAGCTATTGTCGGCTTTTACTAATAGCATTTATAAACATCTGGATGAAGAAAAACACGTATTGGCCATATTCATCGACTACAGCAAGGCATTTGATACTCTATCTCATGATAAGCTTATAGATAGTCTAAATGACAATGGTATAAGAGGTCCTCTACTAACTTGGTGTAGGGACTATCTCACAGATAGAAAATACGCGGTTAAAGTGGGAAACACTATGAGCAACTACATTGATATCTCCGTAGGTACAGCACAAGGATCCGTAATAGGGCCGTTGCACTATATTACGTATGTTAATAGTCTCGTAAACACTATTAAGCGTTGCGAAATATATCAATATGCGGACGACACTTGTCTGATCGCAGCCGGTAAAGACATCAACGATAGTGTTTGCATATTACAGGAAGAGTTCAATATTCTACTTAGATGGTCTCATGACAAAGGACTAGCTATTAATAATAAAAAAACCAAGTTAATGTATATTAGTACTAGTCGAAATAGAAGCAACATTATACCTAAAATAATCATGCATAACCACCAATGCCTTCACAAAACATCCAGACAGACCAGAATGCCACCCTGTACCTGTGAAGAACTGGAGCTTGTAAGAACGCAGACCTATTTGGGACTTCTAATAGATGATCGGCTGAATTGGAAAGATCACATTAAAATAGTATGTGATAGACTTCGAGCACTGCTAGCAAAATTTGCTATAATAAATCACAAAATCCCATACAAAACTCTGATCCAGTTGTATCGGTCATTGGTAGAATCTATTATTTCATATGGTCTATCTAGTTTTGGGAGGACCTACAAATCACATTTAGACAATATTTACTTACTACAGCTGCGAACGTTAAAAACCATAGTGCCTGACAACATTAAAATAAAACATAAAGATACAAACTATCACCATCTTTTTAATCAGTGCAAAGTGATACCAATTCACAAAAAAGTTGAGTATACCTTACTTAAGGAAGAATTCTTCAACGAAAAACTTAAAACCCGTATAATTTATAAATATAACAATACTCGTAGATCATTAAAGCCTAAACTGGAGGTACCCAAATATAATAACTTGTATGGAAAACGAACATTGGAATTTTTGGTTCCAGATCTAATAAATAAACTACCAACATCATTAGTATCTGAAGTGAATGAAAAAAATATAAATTTTAAACTTAAAAATTACTTTATTAATATAGTACAATAATAACTTAAATTAATTCTGTTTTTTCTTTTCTTTTAGTAACCTCCTGTATATTGCATTCTAAGACGACCGGTTTTCAATGTTGTTATATTGCCTAGCGCTGAGTGGTCGATGCGAGTGACGATCTCTTGTTAATTCTTATGTTTATGTTTAAATCAGTGACTATGACACACGGTAAAGTTTATAAAACTTGTGATGTGCCATATTAATTGTCTTACTTATGTTACCTGGAAATAAATAAATACTTGAATACTTTAACCCCATGTATAATGTAAAATACTTTAACCCCAAGTATAGTTAGTATCGTTCGTTTATAATATTTATATCTCACATATTCCTATTATACTCATATTATTTTACCAGAAGCACATTTAGTTATAACAAAAACTGACTGTATTTAAAGGATTAATTAAATAACTCTGTTTAATCTTCGGCTCGATTCATAGAACAATAAAAACATGTACACATCAGCAAGTCTGAGTATTATGTTTGTATCTCTATTGCACGTAACTTATCAAATATCGATTTAGCTTGGTATCGATATCAAACACATCAATATATACCTGGCACTAAATCATAATATTAGGTTTTTTTTAATTATTCTCAACGGGTGTCTGTTCGAATTGAATTGAGTGGATAATTTGTGAGTTGTTGAATAATTATGTTTTTATCGATTTAAATTGGTTCAAATTATCAGAAGATTTTTTGGGTTATACTATACGGTACAATTTATTTGCTATTAAAATAAATAAATGCTATAACGACATAAAGAGATAAATAAACGATATTTATATATGTTAAGAGAAATACGACTAGTATTAGTAGTAAGTATGTGTGTATAAGTATTATAGTTAAACAATGACTATCAAACTATTAATGTTATCGTAAGATACACATAATATTATGATAATGATATTTAATAAAATTAAAGTGTAAAGTGTGATAAGTTATTTATCGTTCTATATAGTATAGCTTATTTCATCATTCACAACTAAGCGGTTCCGAAATACGTGTTCGCAAATCGTTTAGGAGAATAAATCTTAATAAACAATAACTTTTATTGAAGATCGAGATATAAATTTATTCAATTTATTACTAAATATATTTACATGTTTACTAAAGTAAATATTCACTCAGATATATCACCATTAGCATTCTTATCTGCTATCGCATTTATTACGAGGTGACCGGAGAGATAGTTAATCTGATTTCTGTTGTGTTCACTCAACATCAGATGACCCGCAGATTCGTTTACCTTCTTTTAATATAAATCTATTATTAATATCTACATTTACGTTTAATATACAGTGTGCTTGATTAAATATACAAATTAAATATGGTTTAAATTAAAAGCTCAGAGATTGGGAAAAAAAAAGAATACAAAAAGTATCTCCGGATGGGTTCCTTTCATGTTTATATACAAACGTCTGTTATTAATCAACGCATTAGTGTTTCAAAACAACATTTTCAGCGCTCTCTTAATGTGTGCTTTTGTAAGATACCGTTTATGTGACAGATAGACTGAATAGTGTTAATGTTTGTGTATATTTCTTGAAATATATAACACCAGGTGAATATTAGATAATTATTGTAGTAAAATAAATAGGGTTTTGTCTGAACTCTTAATTGATTTCTAAGGAACGCTATATTAATTTACATTCTATATTTATTTAAATAGGACTAACATGGCTACAAATGTTTCATGATATTATCAAGCATTATTTTTGGTTGTGGCATGTTTTCTATTTTTATCTACACGGCAAAGTTGGAAACATTGGTAAGGATTTAAAAAAAAATCCTAATGGATGTTTCGAACGCCCCAATAAAGACGATTATATATAGAATGCTTAATTCACCGAGACGGTAACTCAACTGGTAAAGCGACAGGACAGTTTCCCAGAGATTTCGGATTCGAATCCCTGCCCATATCAGTTTATTTTACATGCTATGTTTATTTAAATTTTAAAAAAACTGTACATAGCTATATACGTTTTAAGATATCTTTGAAGACAATCATATTATCTTTAATTGACTGAATACAGATATATACACTCACATATGTTTATTTAACGTTGTATAAGTAATTCACAGCAGTTGTTTCAGGAAGAAAGCTACTCTATCTTTATAGTTATACAGCTATATGTCTTCAATCTGAGACGCCCTCGGGACGTCGTTCCCCATGGGGGCCCATCTGGCCCCCCCTTTTTAAGGGTGGGTCTCCTGACCCACCCGCTCCCCCGGTGACGCTGTAATAGCCAACAGGGCTAACAGCATAGACAGACAAAAAAAAAAAAAAATATATATACAGCTATACTTAGTCTGGCCATAAATACTGTTACAATCATTGTATAGTATAAAGCAAAGTCGCTTTCCGCGTCTGTCCCTATGTCTGTATGTATGCTTAGATCTTTAAAACTACACATCGGATTTAGATGCAGTTTTTTTTAATAGATAGAGTGATCCAAAAGAAAGGTTTACATGTATAATAACATGCTTAATATATAAGAGAACCACTGAAGTCTCCACGTCAAAACCAAGCCTCACATCCAAATTCTTCATGAAGGCAATCACAGCCGCCGTAGGGTCCATGGTATAAGCATCAAGAACCTCACCAGGTAAAAAAGTGGTGTACGATAACCAGGAGGAAAATCTCCAACACCCTAGTTCACGTCTTACACCGAAGCCCACCAGCTCCAGGATAGCGGCGGTAATGAACCTCATAAAGATGAAAAATAAAACCAGCTCTGAATCTATAAATCCTCAAAAAAAAACAAAGGCAAAGATGGGAATAGTCAGTTCGCCTTGTCTTCATCTGGCGGAGGGACCACTGAATCACTTCATAAATGCTTTCCTTGAGTCAAGCTTTAACAAAAGCGACTAAATAGGCTAAATCTATACCTCTTGAAGAAATTCTTCAGGCCTTTAAAATCGGAAATCGGAAGTTCTTGGAGCTGAAACTCAGGGAGGCAGGTGCAGCCATATACAACAACTAAACTGCAAAGATCATTCACGGCACAATGGCAGGAGAGCATATGGCAGTATACAATGCGACCAGTGGTTTCGTTATGTTGGATAGAGCAGAGACGAAGCGAACAGGCAAAGCCAATTATACGACGCCATCTAACGACCCAATTGTTGTCACGGCCAAATGCACCAAGATTATGCTAGAGGATATGATCCTAGGCAAAGCTAGCACATTAACAAACTTCGAAACCTCGACCGTGCCAATACTAAACTGGGTCAAAGGGGTTCCAGGATGTGGCAAGACCACGTGGATAATATCGCAATTCGACGCGGAGAAGGACGTCATCGTTACAACCACAACTGAGGCAGCTAAAGATCTAAGAGTATAGGCGAGGAATCGAAAAATCGAGTGCGCACTATGGCCTCTGTATTAGTAAATGGATTCAAAGAGTATGTAATTGCTGTGCAAAGGACTTACCTTACTAATATAGTTTTTTTTAAGATACCTGTAGTAATAGACTCCTATTTGAGTATGTTATCTTAAAATTCAACAATTAATCTGCCAAATACAAACTAAATGTGAAATAAATATGTGTAAATAATATGTGTAAATGTGAAGTGCACTTGCGACGTGTCCGTGGATAAAAGTAGAAATTAAGAAAAAAAAAAATAAAAAGAATACCACTGATAATTTCAAGATTTCTAAGGCGAAGTCGTAAACAAACACATTGTTTAGCGCTTACATTGCAAACGCTGGCTGAACTCTACGAGATAGATCAAAATAATAAGTATTATATACCTTAAAAAGTTCTACAAGAAAGTCCACGATGGGTTATCTCTTAGGAATAACCCACAATAGGCAATTTTTATCCTTTATTTTTTACGAGAAATAATGGTTTATTTACGAAGCGATTTTAAGCAATACAGAATTAATCCTTATCTAATTAAGTAACTTAAATACATTTTACATTTTATATTTTACAAGCAATATAATTTTTTACAGCATTAATAATTAAAACGAATATTTTCGAAGATATTACAGATTTAAAATTGTATAGGGACATCACGTTTGCGGCGGTACGGTCGGCCGGCGGACTATGGTATGGAATCGTGCAAACCGTCTCAAAAATGGCTTTTGTGAAAGTTCAGAATTGAAAATTTTGTTAATGTATATAGCTATCTAAATATCTAATACATATTATTTAGCATTCAAAAAAGATTTTTTAATTTTAATAAAACAGACTTGCAAGTTGATGGTCAAAATAACTTCGTTTATGTAACTCAGAATTCCTCAAGTTTACATGGTCATAATTTGATTATGTTCTATGAAAATCTATAATTAGTATAGTAAGAGAGGTATAACAAAAATTTCATTATCTAATATTGTATCCTTATTAAATTATGATTGTATCAATTAAAATAAGTCATATAGAAGCCAATACAAAAAAAGGGAAAGGGGAATTGTTTTACTACGAATTTAAGGCGTGCGAAGCCGCGGGAAAAAAATATTTAAAATAAAATAATATTACATTTGAATTTGGAATCTGTCATTTTTATACGATTATTTATTGTGGTTTCTCATTTTAGCGCCAATACATTGTACAATATTTTGCGATATTAAAATAGAGTGGGTGGTAAAAAAATGGAGTGGGAGAACAGAATCGCTATGATTGTATTACACAAAGTAGGTATGGAGCCAAATACAATTTTTAAAACTCTCCATAAACTTAGTATTAGTCAAATGTTTGTATACCGGGCTATTAATAGGTACAATGAGACTTCCTCCGTTTGTGACAGAGAAAGATCTGGCCGTCCACGTAGTGTTCGTACGAAAAAGGTGGTCAAAGCAGTAAGGGAAAGAATTCAAAGAAATCCTGTCCGAAAGCAAAAGATTTTATCTCGGGACATTAAGATAACACCTAGAACCATGTCGCGAATTTTAAGAGATGACTTAGAACTTGCAGCCTGTAAGAGACTGGTCATTTTTTAACTAATAAATTAAAGGTGGTATCAAAACAACTACTTAAGTGGTACGCAAAGGAAGATCACAGAATTTTTTGTATACAGATGAGAACATTTTTACAATTGAGCATTTTATTTATACTCAAAGCTCTAAGAAAGCTTCAAAATTAGTCAACAAAGTGCAACGTGGACATTATCCGACTTCAGTGATGGTTTGGTGAGTTGTTTGCTATGAAGGTAGTTAAGTCCTCTAATACCACCATGTACAATAACTAAGTATGGTCCTTCCAACAAGACTCGGCGCCGGGTCATAGAGCTCGGTCCATACAGTCTTGGTTGGAAGCGAACGTCTCGGACTTCATCAGAGCTGAAGACTGGCCGTCGTCTAGTCCCGATCTTAATCAGATGGATTATGTTTATGGTCAGTTTTAGAGAGTTCAGCTTGCTCTAAATGTCATGATAATTTGAAGGCCTTAAAACAATCCATACGATTGGCAGTGAAGAACTGATAACGGGCCTCTAGGTTTAAAGAACTGTATTGCAGCCAATGTACTCCACTTCGAATAATCTTTTTATATTTTTAATTGTTTTATATTTGTGTATTAAACTAACACACTGTAAAAGTTATAAATGTTATTTGCAATTTAAAAAAGATTTTTTTCTTTGAAACAATATTTATGGCAAGACTAGATAATAAACTCGTGGCTATATGTACATCAATATTTTTTATGCTTTTATAGGACGCATTAAATTATGTTCTCTATATTGTGATGTTCTTTTTATCCAACCATTTATGGCAAAGGTTTGACTTTGTCTAGTTATATATATTTTTTTATTTAGTAGGTGGACAGAGTTTGTGTTCCGGTTTTAAGTAAGTTTTTGAGTATGTCATGTTTATTATTCGTGTGGTGTGTAAAAGTTATATTGTGTATGTTGTGCCTAATTGTGTTTTATCCTATTATCCTATGTGGGCAGCCATTTTATCTGTTCCGTTCTACTTATATTTTACTTTCTTATACTTTTGTTGCTTTGTTTATCTACTTTATTATGTTATATGTACTTCATTACATTAAATTTACATCTCTTGGTACATTCGTTTGTGGCTACCGCAAATATCCATTTAACATAATTTATTGCTTGATGGGTCTAGATACATTAGGCAGCGTGATGCCGCTAGGTTGCAGTAGTTCTACACATTTTATTATTATTTTTTACATTCTTATCTTAGTAACTATATTTACATTAAAATATTTATGTGTTTTAACAGGTGAGCAGTTATGGCGTAATGGCAATAAAGACCAGGTAAGTTATATACAGTTTTAAACAATTTTTTCTATGCACATTAATAATTGACTTTTCTTTTATTATTTTATATTCTTTTGACAGGTGCATCATTAAATAATGACAGGGCAAGCTATGTACAGTTGGATATTATCTAATTTGTATATACATTCATGATTTTTTTATTCTGTTTCTGAGGTTATCTAATGTTCTGGATTCGAGGACAGGTGAGTATATATATATGTATACATGTAAATAAACGCTGTATATAATCTAGTATGAAATAGAACAAAAATATTAATAACTAATAAATAATAGATACTAGGTTATATACAGTGTTTATTTTAGTTGTTCCATGTGATTCTAAGCGCCAGGGGATGCACCACCGGTTCCGCGTTCAAACCGGTTGTCCTGACTGCCCGCGATAGCTGGCCGTGGATGGTTAGCGCCTTGCGGGTGACGTGCGAGATATGCTGCGCGTTTCGAGTCGATGGTGACCCCTAGGATTTTGGTTTCTTTTGTTAGGTCCAGATATTCCCTTCCCATTCGTAGTATGGGGTTATCATGTTTGAGTTTCCTGGAGATCACCATCGTCTTGGTTTTTGTGGTGCGAATCGCAGTTTGTTCGCACGTACCCATCTCTGCACCAATTCCAGCGCCCTGTTGGCTTCGCTCTGGATTGCCATCATTTCGTGCCCCGAGAAGACCATCACGACATCATCGGCGAATGCTTGGTTGTACGCTCCGATCTCATCCAGCTCGTTCAGGAGTGGGTCCAGCAGGATATTCCAAAAGAACGGGCCGCCGACCGACCGACCTCTGGACGCATCCCTCGGTTTTTTGCCGCTCAGTACTTCTGCCCATGTAGTTTACCCGAAACTTTCTCTCGCTCAGATAGTCGTCCACCAGCCTCCACAGATTTGCAGAACGTCCCAGCTTGTCCAGCTGAATCTTTATGGCGGGCCACCACGCGCCATCAAAAGCACTCTCTATGTCGAGTGATATAAGTATCACGGTTTCCTTCTTGTTCCGTTTATCTTTTATGTGACTTACGAGGTCGTAGAGAGCATCTCCGTGCTGCGCTGTGGTGTGAACCCGTACTGCCTTAGATTTAATCTGTGAAGGAGGTGCCAGCGCAATCGTTTTATGAATTACTTTTCAAATATTTTGATGAATGCAGCCCGATTGCTCGATAGGATTTCGCCTCGGTATAAATGGTTTTCCCGGGTTTCCTGATTATGATGACTTTGGCTACCTTCCATGGTTTAGGGAGTTTGACCAGGTCCACGCATTTGTTCAGAATGCCCAGGCACACCAGCGGTGCCCGTTTGATCTCTGCCATGCATATATCTGCCGTCAGTCCTTCCGCGCTCGTTGCCTTTTTGGCACTGAAGGATTCCGCTGCTATGTATAGCTCTTCCTTGGTGACGGGCGGGTCGTCTCGATGCTGTGGTCTTATATTCTTAGGTGTTAGGTAATTAATAATAGTATGAATATTTTATATTTACCAACAACCTACTTTGTCTGATGTTCCTCGCTCAATCTATGTGTTTAATTATTAGTTTCGGCCTTTATTTCCAAAAAAATAACGCCTTTTAAAAAGTGCAAAGAATTGTTATTAGAATTCAGAATACTTATAATTCATTATATGAAACAAAAAGTTTATAAGCGGAATAAACTATACATGCATCGAACATAATATTTTTATAAGACATATAAAAAATAATAAAACTGTAAGTAAGTAAAATTACAATCATTCCTTTATTATAAGTATTAAAAAATATATTTTAAATTAATTCTCATCGTCTATTTTAAATTAATTTAAATAATAACAGTAACAAATTACATTCTAGATTGTTTGTGCTGGATTACGTGAACGGATAACTGAATAATTCCTGTAAATGTAGAGAATATTAACTACTGTCCTCGGCTTTGTTCCTGTAGTTAAAGCAGATAACTTTTTGATTAAAAAAATTGTCGTGTCGAACAATTATGTGTGCTCCATTATCATTCACCTATTTGTGTTTCAACTAACCAAAATATATAACTTTACCGTTTATCCGTTTATCTTATTTTTTTTTTAACTTTTTTATTTTTAACTTTTTAGCTTTTATTTCAACGACATATAATTTTTATCCACCCTAATGCCATACAGTTCTCGGCGCGCTTTTACCTTTTACCTTAACTTGGGTGGTGTACCCCTAGCGACGTATCATACTTAGCCGCCCTAACGCCACACAGTCCTCGACAGGATACCAGATCTTGACTTGGGTGAGAGATTCATATTGTAATTTTATTAATTTATTATTATTTTTTAATTCATATAGTAGATGTTGTAATTTTGTATAGTATACTGTATTATTCTTACCAAGCCCTTTATTTTGATACCCATATTGATGGGATTGAAAACTACATTATCCGCCATTTTGTAGCAGTGGCCATCTTTGATTTTGATTTTGTATAGTGCACTGAATTTTACTTGACAAGTTCTTTCATTTGATATAGAATTTAAACGTTTGTCAGTCATATATTAAATATTATTATTATTATTCCAGACCAAATTTATTCCTGTATTTCGAAAATATAAGGCGCGTGATACTTGTAGAGCTCACTGTGCCTTGGGAAACAAACATCTCGAAAGGTCACACATTTAAGCTTAATAAGTATTACGAACTGACCAATGGTTAGGTGGGGAGAGGAGCGTAAAAGCGAAGGCGAGCGTTATTGCGCATCATAAAGGGGCCCTTTATACCTACTTCTGGGTCCCTAGTCCCACACATTGTTTGTACTCCTCTCCACGCAACGCGCTGGGCCCGGCACCTGCACGGTGAATCATGGAACGCTAAGAAGCATCGTCTCCTCAATTAACGTAATCTGTCTTTTGACATTAAACCCTATTTATTTATTTTATTTTTTGAAAATAAAAAAAATATATATTAAAATGATCTAAATGCTAAACTTATCATGCTTCACAGTAAAAATAGCAAAAAATATAACTTCTTGTTATTTATTTGAGCACTTTAAACTCCCAGTTTAAATGTTTGAAATAATTAAGTAATTATTTCTAAACTAGAAACGAAATTATAGTATTCAAGTAAATACTTATACTTTCATGTCGTTATAAAAAAACGAGGGTAATTGAAGGTCAAACCACAGCAAAAAACTCTTTCTAACAGTGGTACTTAACTAACTCCTTGTAAGTTAAAAACAAGTTCTTAATTGCGTAATATCCAATTTGAAAACTGCTTCTTCCAATAATAAAAAATATATTCATTTTATTATAGCTTGATAAAGTCAATATTATATAAATTTATAATCAAAGTCAAAGTCAGTATAATATAATTTTATAAAAGATATAAATATTTCTAATTTAATTTGTCATCGTTGACATTCGAAAATACTAGACATGGTATTCAGAAAAAAAAGGTGAAACATATTCAGTTCTAGCATCTACAAAATCTCTGCACAAAAAGACTCGCTTGCGACTTAATTAAATGGAGTATTTAAAATGTTGGTTTATATCATTGAAAGCCCCTTAATGTGGGTAAAGTAATTTGATGATAATGAATATTATATATATTTTGATAAAGATAGATAGTTTCTGTTTGAGACTTTGTAGTCTTCATTATCGGATAATTGACTTTATTTTTATCAAGACAACTTTGATATATGTGGTCAAAAAAAGAAATGTATAATAATTGCATTAAAATTAACTGAAGATTTTAAAATAATCTAAAAAGCAGAATTCAAATCTTTTAAATCTGTCACGCTCATTGAGATGCTGGATATGACAGATGGTGATTAAAATAAATTAAGTAAATGACTGTAAATGACCTAACCTAAGATGACTTGAAATAATAAAATATGATAAAGATTTATGTTTTGAAGAATTATTTTAATAATGTAATATACAAATTATGCTGATAATATTAATATATATAACAACTAGCAGACCTGGCCACGCGTTGCTGTGGTTGCGAAGGTTTTCGATATATAAATTACATTATAGTAAACTATTTAAGAAGTCACGGTATTAGAAAAATTTAAATAAAAATTTAAAAAACCTCCGACCGCTAAGTAAAGGAGAATTGAAAATTAAAGTAAATTTATCAAGGCCAATAACGAAATAACAATATTTTGATATTATCGTATAGTCAAACACTTCATTCATTAGCTTCGAAAATTTTGTAAAATAGACACTCATCAACTTACGTACAAAGGACGTAACGACTTCAATAAGTACATAATAATATTATTATCCTTTTTAGACGTCATTTAGTATCGGGGTTTATAAATTATTTATTTTTCTGTTTTTTTAAATTATTTCACTTTTTTCTATGTTGTACTAAATGAACCTACGAATACACTAATTTCCCCTATTTAGGTTTTTACTATCAATATTGTATAAAAACCTTTCGCCAGCACCAATAAAATTTTGGGGACGACTGCTTCTATTACGACCAAACATAGCTAAGAACCATCTCGACAAACCAAGCTTTCGATTAAAAAAACTGCACTCAAATCCGTTTACGTATTTGGCCGCTACGTATCCACAGACATTTTTTTACATAGATGCAATTTGTAAAGATCAGGTCAGGGGATATCATACTGATCTACTACTTCGGTGACCATGCTATGATATACGGGTATGCGATCCCGGCCCCCCGAGCTACTACTGACTTATACCTAATCTTCCAAGTAAGTAGTATCCCTTAAACCTATTATCCCTATCTAAACTCTACCTTCCTTGCCCTACGTCCTCACCCTTTTCCTTTCTATTCAAATAACGAACACATTCCCAAGGAGGGTTGGTGTCAGGCAGGCGGCCGACTGTAAAAGAAAAAGCCAAAACTCATGCAGTATGGCAAAGGTTAATATGATGCGCGATAGGGTTAGGGCGTCCCCCCCAGGCGACGCGCAGGAGCAGCACCCGGCCCCTGTGAGAAATGGACAAGGGTTGTCGTACCACTCGGAGCGGGTACGACGTAAGAAGCGAGCCCGAAGTGTGAAGAATGTTAAGTTGAGGTTTGCCAGTTGGAACGTAGGTACGATGAATGGAAGAGGAAGAGAGTTAGCGGATGTTTTGAAAAGACGAAGAATAAATGTAGCGTGCTTGCAGGAAACGAAATGGAAAGGTGCTAGGGCGAGAGAGATTGGAGAAGGATATAAGTTCTATTATTGTGGAAGCGATGGGAAGCGAAATGGGGTAGGGATTGTATTGGATAGAGAGATGAAAGAAAGAGTTACAGAGGTTGTAAGGAAAAATGATAGAATGATCGTTGTCAGACTGATGCTAGAGAATGTGGTTATGAATATTGTCAGTGTGTATGCCCCTCAAGCAGGCTGTGAGGAAAGTATGAAAGAGAAGTTTTGGGAGGACTTTGATGCCCTAGTAATAAGTATACCAAACAGTGAAGAGATATATATCGGTGGTGACTTTAATGGCCATGTAGGAAGAATGAATGGAGGGTATGAAAGAGGTCACGGAGGCTGGGGGTATGGAACACGTAACAAGGAAGGAGAGGCCCTCCTACAAGCGGCTACTGCATTCGACCTGGCAATAACAAATACATGGTTCCAGAAACGAGAACAACACCTCGTTACGTACAAAAGCGGCCTGAACAAGACGCAGATTGATTATTTTCTCGTAAAAAGGAATAGAATCAACTGCGTCAAGGACTGTAAAATATTGCCAGGAGAATCACTAGTCTCACAACACCGGTTATTGCTAATGGACATACTAGTCAGAGTCCTTGCCAGTAAACACCAGAACCGCCCCCCACCCAAAATAAAGTGGCATTTGCTAGGAAAGGATCAGTATGCATGTGAGTTTAGGAAGCAAGTAGTGGACAATATGGTGGAAATGAAGGATATGAAAGGAAAAAGTGTGAATGAGTGTTGGAATGAAATGGCAAAGTGTATCCGAAGTGTAGCGAAGGAAGTTCTAGGACAGTCTAAGGGTAAAGGAACCATAGATAAAGATACATGGTGGTGGAATGAAGACGTCCAAGAAGCATTGAAAGAGAAGAAGAAAGCATTCAAAGAGTGGCAGAGTGTGGAAGTAGGAGACGAAAGATTAAAAGAAGATAAGAAAAAGAAGTATAAAGAATGCAAGAAAATAGCTAGAAGAGTTGTTGCGACCTCAAAGGCTGCAAACCAAGACGACATTTACAAGTCGCTAGAGTGCCCTGAAGGCCAAAAACGACTCTTTAAATTAGCTAAAGCACGGCAGAAGAATGCGAGAGATATTTCACATATTAAGTGCATAAAAGACGATAGTGGAAGGGTATTGATGAATGGGGAGGAGATAAAAGATCGCTGGAAGGGATACTTCGAAAGGCTGATGAATGAAGAAAATGATTGGGACAGAGTATTAGAAGATCCGCCGTTAAACATAGGTCTGGTGAGGGAAATTTGTGAGGAAGAGGTGAAAATGGCCGTAAAGAGTATGAAGAATGGAAGAGCGGTGGGACCAGATGAAATACCAGTCGAAGTGTGGAAATTGTGTGATGCGGATGGAAGGAGGTGGCTGACTTTATTCTTTGGTAAGTTGCTGCACGAGAACACGATACCGGATGAATGGTGCAGTAGTACGCTAGTGCCCATCTTTAAAAACAAGGGTGATGTTCAGGATTGTAATAACTACCGAGGCATAAAGCTTATGTCACATACGATGAAAGTGTGGGAAAAAATACTTGAGAAAAGAATAAGAGAAGAGAGTGAAATTACCCAAAACCAATTCGGGTTCATGCCGGGCCGAGGGACTATGGATGCCATTTTCGCTCTTCGCCAATTATGCGAAAAATACAGACGGGTTCACAAAAACTTGCATATGGTGTTCATAGACCTAGAAAAGGCATACGACCGTGTACCCCGAGAGGTTTTGTGGTGGACCTTGAAAGAGAAAAGAGTGCCAGGTAAGTATGTGGAGCTGATTCGTGCTATGTACATTTCATCATGTACACACGTTCGGTCGTCCGCTGGCAATACCGATGAATTCGGTGTGGCTGTAGGCTTGCACCAAGGGTCAGCTCTAAGCCCCTACCTTTTCCTGTTGATTATGGACGCCTTGACGTCAGACATCCAGGAAGAGGCACCCTGGTGCATGCTATTCGCCGACGACATCGTTCTCGTTGGTGAAGATGGACTCGAGGTACAGAGCAGACTAGCGTTATGGCAACAGAAACTGGAGAATGTTGGCCTAAGGATCAGCAGAACAAAAACAGAGTATTTGTTCTGTGACTTTGGCGGATTATCCGGTCCTGTTGCTATCATGCTAGATGGCGTAGCACTGCCTACTTGCTCGGATTTTAAGTATCTCGGTTCACTCTTGCAGGGTGACGGAGATATAGACCGCGCAGTGGAACACAGGATCAGCTCAGGATGGATGAAATGGCGACAGGTCACAGGCATAACTTGTGATCCCCGAATGCCCATCAAATTGAAGGGGAAAATATACAAAACAATTATCAGACCTGTCGTCATGTATGGATCGGAATGCTGGCCTGTTAAGAAGAAGGACGAAAGGAGATTGCATGCTAATGAAATGCGGATGTTGCGATGGATGTGTGGAGTTAAGAGAATGGACAAGATACGAAATGAGTATATAAGAGGAAGCATGAAAGTAGCACCAGTGACCGATAAGATTAGAGGAAGACGATTAGCATGGTATGGCCATGTAATGCGGAGGGACGAAAGACAGGTTGTGAAAAGAGTATTAGATCTGCGTGTGGAAGGATACAAAGGTAGAGGACGGCCCAAAAAGAGATGGATGGATTGTGTGATGAATGACATGTGTTTGAAAGGCGTGGGTGAGGAGTTGACGGTTGATAGAGATGAATGGAAGAAAAATACATACTGCGCCGACCCCAAATAAAAAAAAAAAAAAAAAAAAAAGAATAATGGGAACAGGGTAGGAGGATGATGATGCAATTTGTAAAGAACATAGCGACCTCTATGACTTATTTTCTACTACCATTACCTAACCCTTGATACAGTAATATAATAATTATTAGTGATACGCCGAATATTTGGTAAGTATTCGGTATTCGGTGTATTTGTCATCTTTTTCGCAATTTATATTCGGCCGAACTATTCGTTATTGATGCGCAATATATTCGGTTCGAGTATTTCTATTTTTTGGGCTACACCACGCTATACTATACGACACTATACCGCTATACGTTAGGCGTCCAACCAACAGAGTGGTTGCAACAATTAAATTATTATTTACCAAAGAAGACGAAAACGTTAAAGCCGGTCTAAAAATGAACCGGATTGGGATTTGAAAGAGGTCTTTGAACACGATTGATCAAAATTATCGTACAGTTGAGGTATTTAATTTTAAATTTTATTATTATTATTTTATTTAAGATTGTAACAAATGAGTACACTACAAATTTATAAATAAGGTATGTAGGGCAGATAGTTTTAAATTTTTTGAAATAATATTTGTTATTTAAAATTATTAATAATTTAATTTGGCAATAATCGGTGCACAATATTTTTGGTTGACACGTCTCACAAAAATAGATTCAACGAAGAAGCAGGTATAATTTGACTGTATTATGTTCATTATAATATGAGTTTATATATACTTCAGTCTAAGTAATACGTGGTGGGCTATATTAACACTAAAAATTAACTCATAATTCACAGATAATTGTAAAAAAATAATTTGCAATAAAATAATATTGCGACTAAAAATTAAGATGTAAGTTATCCTATGTTTCAAGTTGGATCAAACTGCACACGGTGTGTAAATTTGATTAAAATCGGTTAAGTAGTTTAGGAGTCCATCGCGGACAAACAACGTGACACGTAATTTATATATATTAAGATATGTATTACTTTCACTTTAATATACAAGCTGAATATATTACTTTCACTTTAATATATATTATATATATGTAAGTGATTAGTATGTTATCGATCGAATTAGCAAACATTTTGTTAGGTAATTACAAAATATATATAAAGTGTTAGACTATTTCATAATAGTATTCCGAAAGAATAGCTTGAAAATATCTTACGTAATAATTTACTTATCTGGCGTAAAATAAGACGGCGGTGTTTTTATGCATTATACAATATTTACTTAATCCATTACAATTAAAATGTATTTTTAATATTTTTTTTTTTTGCAAACAAAGAAAATAAATAGAGTATTAACTGAGTATATTGACAGTTCCACCAATTGTACAGACAAGTAAAAGTACACGTGGGACTTATAAATATACAATGGTAATGGTAACCTTAAATAACAAACAAATAATAATAATAATAATAATATACTTTATTGCACACCACAAAGTTGAAAATACAGTCAGTTAAAAAAAAAACAGGCACAGAGAGATAAAAAATAAAAAAACAATATAAAAATAAAAACAAAAATTAAAACTACTTATAGGTATACAATAAGGCGGTCTTATCGCTAGGTAGCGATCTCTTCCAGACAACCTTATTCTGCTAGGATCGGATCATGAGAGAGATTGAAGGGTAGTGCATAATAGAATAATATTAATATAAATACACGCATAATAAAATACTTAGTACAATATACATACATACATATACATACATACTTAAACAGACATACATATACATACATACATACATATACATACATACATACATATACATACATACATATACATACATACATACATACATACATACATATACATACAATACATATACACACCAACATACATACGTTTATTTTACATACATACATAGTTATTTATAATAAATTACAACTGAAAAAAAATAAAAATAAAAAGATGTGTAATACAAATAATAAACGAGTAGTAAGAAGTATAGGAAAGACGTTATAACATTATTCAAGAGACGACAAATCATTCCATAGAAATATAACTTATATAAAATTATACATAAAACAAGATACATACACAAATGATAAAGTAAATGATATAATAATTATGCCGAACTTAGTGATAGGTGTAGATAGTGGTCTTTAACCAACTTCTTAAAGGTGGTCAAAGACCGAGCTTGACGAATAGCTAACGGTAATGCATTCCATAATAAAACCGCTTGTACACTAAATGAATTTTTAAAGAAAGACGTGGTATGACAAGGTAATCGCAAACTAAGGTTATCAGAAGACCTTAGTACTTTACTATAAGTACCTAGGAATTCGAATTTGTCTTTCAAGTAAAGGGGAGAAGTTGGGATAAATAACACACAGTACAGAAGAGAAAGAATATGTAGATTCCGGCGAAGTCGAATAGGTAACCACTTGAGACGAGAACGAAATTCAGACACGTGGTCATATTTGCGTAAGCCAAATATGAATCGAATACTAAGATTTTGAAGTCTCTCAAGTTTATTAAGTTGGTCTTCAGATATACTAGGATAACTTGCGTCGGCATAGTCAAGAATGGAAAGCAATAGAGATTGGGAGAGCATAATTTTGGTAGGAATAGGTAGAAAATTTTGTAATCGAAGCAATGAAGACATAGCAGCAAATGTCTTCCTGCTAACTTCATTTAATTGGGTCGTCCAAGATAATGTTTTGTCTATATGTATTCCTAAATTTTTAACGTTATCGCTAAAGGGAATTACAGCTCCATCGAATACAAGAGGAGGCAAATTTGCCCAGTCTACTTTAGCGATCATTCCTGGAGATCCAACAATAATAGCTTGACATTTTGCAACATTGACATTAATACCGTATGACGCACTCCAACTTTGTATCGAGGTAAGGTCTGTATTAAGTCTAGTAATAGCACATGGTAAGTCTTTTAGGCCGGACTGTGAATATATTTGTAAGTCGTCTGCATACATGTGATAAGGAGAAGAAATACTGTGAGTGATCGTATTAATGAAGATTGAGAAGAGCAGTGGTGACAACACGCCTCCCTGTGGAACACCGGCACTTACAGTACACCAAGATGAGAAGGATTCGTCAATACGAATGCGATGCCGGCGTCCAAACAGGTAACTACGAAACCAATCCAAAGCTGATGGAGATATGTTAAGAGAAACTAACAAACTGAGTAAGATATCATAGTCTACGTTGTTAAAAGCGTTGCTAAAATCAAGCAAGGTTAACACTGTCAGTTGTTTTTTATCCATTCCCATTCGTATGTCATCAGTAACTTTGATAAGAGCGGTTGTCGTACTGTGACCAGTGCGGAAACCGGATTGAAATGAATTTAAAAGATTGTTTTTATTCAAGAAGGAATTTAGTTGTTTATAAATTAGTTTTTCCAAAACTTTAGAGAGGAGAGGTAAAATAGAAATTGGTCGGTAGTCGGAAAACGAGGAAGGGTTGGATTTTTTGGGAAGAGGAATAACTTCAGCGTCCTTCCACACTGTAGGGAAATTACCAGAGGAAATAGAGTAATTTAGGATATGCGTTATTATAGGAGTAACAATATCAACTATGGGGAGAATCATTTTCCGACTAATGCAATCGCTACCAATGGCATTCGATGAGATGGATAATATGTTCCCCCTAACATCACATTCAGCAAATGGAAGAAAAGTAAACGGTTGGAAGTCGGGTGTCGGAAGTGAAGAAATAAAATGTAAAGTTTTGTTTTTTGTAATATTATCCATAGCATTACGTGATGGTGAGAATGAAGCATTAAGGCTCTCGATATCTATGTTGTTGGTTTGTGTTGATTTTTTTGATGATTTTCCGACACCTAGAGATTGAAGAAATTTCCATATTCGTGCAGTGTCGCCGTTTTCGACGGATTGATGGATATGGCGGCGTTGTGCATCCCTACACAATGTATTGCAGCGATTTCGTATTTTTTTATATTTTTGAAATTTTGAGTCTGATTTATTGGCTTTGTATTCTGATTTGGCATAACATTTCTTTAAAATCATTGTTTTTAAGTCATCCGTTAACCACGGCGCAGGAAGGTGTTTAATTTTGACAGGTTTAATTGGTGCATGAATATCATAAAGCCGAGTTAAAAGAGAGTTGAATGTATTAACTTTCGAATCCATGCTTCCAATAGTCATTATACTAGCCCAATCGCTGTTCCATGCATCATCACAAAGACGAGAAACGTCCATTCCTCCAAAATTACGCCTCAGAAAGAGTTTACTTTTAGGTTTAGGAGGTCGTAATTTATACGACAGATAAATCAAGTCGTGATAAGAAAACCCATCCGCGGCACATTGGCCGTGTTGACTTATAAATTCAGGGGATGAAACAATTGCAAGATCGAGAAGAGAAGGTATACAGTTAGGTAAGTTATGAGTAGCAGACAAAGGTAAAATATGAAGGTTACAGCCCTCCACAACAGATAAAAGTTTTTTTGCTCGGATATCACTTTTAAGCAAACAAGTGTTGAAATCACCCATTATAATATTGTGATTATATAATGGAGTAATATTTTCTAGCAACCTTTCAAATGAAACAAAGTAATCTATAAGGAGAGATGGACTATAAAAGACACCAAGTAGGATTTTAGTATGTGACAAAGAGATTTCTAAGAGTAAATGCTCCGCCGCATCAACTGCAGGTGGCTGAGTTGAGGAACTTATCATAGTAAATGGAATATAGGAGCGAAGATAGATCGCTACCCCTCCTCCACCTTTGCCGATGCGGTCGTTGCGAATAAGATTGAACCCTGGGATCGAATAAGAAGTAGTAGGTAAGCAGGGTTTTAACCAGGATTCTGAAACAAGGATAGCGTGAATATACCGTGACTCAAACGACGCAAGTAATTCGGGAAAATGGGCCGGAATACTTTGGGCATATATATGAACTACGTTAAAGTGTTTATCGAAACTGGAAAATACATTATTAAGAGAAACATTAAGAGAAGGGAAATTTGTACTGTGGTAACTAGCATCACTAGAAAAGTCGTCAGAAGTAATAGATACAAATGTATCACTGTCATCAGAAACAGACATTATAACTTAGAAATATATATTATTTAAATATATATAATTTATATAAAAAAAAAATAATAATAATAATAATAATAATAAAAATAATAATAATAATAAGAAAAAAATAAAATAAAAAATACGTTTTTATAATATTCATGAGCCTACCAGCTGGAAGAGAACGATACAAGTAAAAGGAATGCTAATTAACAATAATTGCTTTGATGAGGATATTCACTATAATCTAAAAGACAAGTAATAAACAAAATTTAAAAAATAATAAATTAATACAAATAAAACACTATCAAATAAGATAGGGTTTAACAGAATTGTTATAATTATTTAATTTAACTTTATCAAGTAAATAATATAAAAAAGGAATAATAAACTAATGTTTCAGAACGCATTTAAAACCATTTCTAATGAGTCGCGTTGATTGACACTTGACAGTATACAATTGCAAACGTCAACTCATAAACGTAAACAATAGAAAAGTAAAAACTGATTAAAATTTAAAAACTAAATATAGAAATTAAAATTAAAAACATATATATTTAATAGTTTGCTAAAATTAATTTCAAGAAATGAATATCCTATAGCGCAAAAAACATAAAAAAGAAACAAGGCTACTTCTTGGCCAATCTTTTAGATCTCAAATTGGAAGCTACCTTGCTGTCCTTTGGAGCCGCAGTAATAGATGTCGATGGAAGAACTGGGTTAGCAGTTGTACATGCACCATGTATGGTGTTTACTTCGGAGACCGTCGTGACTCGATGACGCACCCCTTCATTATCCAACACTATAATGGTGCCATCTCTAGTCCAGCAATTGGATACTCCAAACAGTTTTCGAGCATAAACAAATGCATCATGCCTTGGTTTTGTCAAGAATTCCGAAAAGGTAATTCCAGTGCCTTTCAAACATGTTTTAAGAGACCAGCACTTGTCTCTTAACCTCGATTCATGGAATCTCACAAGTACGGCCCTTGTCTTGCTGCCCGCAGAAGAACCCAAACGATGACAACGGCTGATTGCACTTTGAGAGATGTCTATCTGTTTGAAGTGATCACTTAGAACTGAAATAATCTTTGAAGTGGTATTTTCCTTTTTTTCTTCTGCCACACCATGAATGAGAAGAATTTTTCTACGTGACCTACACTCAAGCTCATCTTGTTGTCGCATGAGCATTTCAACTTGAAGCTGTAGGCTCTCAAGTGCAGATAAAACAAATGTCCGAAATACATGGAACTGTGAATTAATATTTGACGATGGACTTGCTGCTGGTGTTGCTGCTTTTAAATCACGTTGAAAATCATTCATACGAGTGTTAAAGACATCACTTAATTGTGAAATGGACTGTTTTAGTGAATCCATTGTGTTGTAATATGAGTGATGTGGCAATTGGACTTATGCAAAAAAGAAAAATAACTTTTAAGCAATTATTGTTTATATATATGAAACTGGTAGGTTCTAAATTTTACATTTGCATAGTAGAAGCTTTATGTATGTTTATTTTATTATGAATTTAATAAATATTTTAATAATTACCAGGAGCTTATAAAAACTTGACTTGTCACTTATGCACCTACCCACATATCTCACGTACGTTAAAGCAGTTTCGCATTATGTGTTGTAACACACACACGTATAATAACATACACAACGTACATAATAACACACATTACGAATAATAAATAATCTCAGCATATAAATTGTCGTAGGTATAATCGTACAGAAAAGAATTGTTTAAATTTCAGTCACTTTTTTTTTCTTTTCTAACAATACAGATTTTATTTACACAGGGATATTATCCATTCAGTATAGATTCATTGATTTAAATTTTTAAACATAAATCCAATTGTAGGCGTGTTAGATCCGAATCTGGCGATACTAAAAAAAATAGGTTTAAACTATTATTTTATCTTATATATTATATACTGCATTAAACTATAGTTGTCAACTTGTATCGTGTTTATGTAATACATGTTTGTTATTTTGTTTCAAATAGAAATTATTATTATTATTATTATTAATTAAGATGTTAAAGTAGAGAATAAACAGACTACTTATAGAAATGACCACGATTTATTACTTTGAACTGGGGGTTCATAAGTGCTTTTTTTTTGCAAGCAAATAATTGCAAATTATTCCCAGAGAAATTCGTTTTATTTACGTCTTAATACTTTATTTTGATAATTCGACGAACCGGTTATTCAATAACGCTCTGTGAACGTATTTATTTATATCTTGTTCAACCAAGAATATTTCTGCAAAAATAAGTTGTCGCAGTACCATCATGGCGATACATAAAGATCAATTTATTTTTAATAAGCAACATAATCCGTACTGATGAAATCTTTGAACACACCCTCTTCAGTAGTCTTAAACATTTTTCTTTATTTTTTTTATTAAAAATCCAACGATCGCGTACAAAATAAAGGATCATTTCCATAACAACCACGGCGACAAAAACAAAATTCAAATTGTTCAATTTATTTAATAATAAATAAAATATGCGTTTTTATATAATTTACTGTTTGGTTCTACATATATTTTATCTTAATAATTAGTTTTTAGCTTTAAGTAATACTACTATTGTTATATGGATGGATGTTTCTTATGATATGTATTAGTATATAAAATTAGTGGTGGTGGTAGGTAGTGCTATTGATATACCTACAATCTGAGATTTTTTACGAGATCAGATCGATTAAATCATATTGTTACGATCGTCGCGTCGGTCAGTATATTTTTGACAATCTGAAATATGTACATAAAAATACTAATAATCATATTAACCACGGTGTTCTTCAAATTATTACCTACTGCCTGTTACTTAAATCAATAAAGAGAGTAAATATTTTATGAGGCAATCTATAAAATTCAACAAGCACCCAGCAAACGTTCAAGTACCATTTAACAAATTTAAGAGAGTAAGAAAAAATTGTGTGCAAAAATTAAAAAATAATATTGTAGTTTTTTGTTTTTTTTTCAAATAACTGAAATCAGTAGGCCTTCCTGTAGAGTTTATTGCTTTGGTTCTAATTATTCATAATTTAATACAATTTATTCATGTAGGGTAGGGCGGGGCTAGTAGAGCGTACGGGTAAGTTGGGCAATCAAAATATCTCGAAAACTATCCACCGCACGCGAACGCAACATATAACGAAAAGAAGGGGTTCCGGGAAAGTAACTCATCCCTAGAACAAAAGTAGCAACTGGGCGATCGAGAAAAGTACCCAAGCGCATTGTTTATTTTGTTATTAAAAAGTTAAATCATCTTAAGCCGGGATATTCCGGGCTTCTTCTGTGATACTCAAATTTTATCCGTTTTCAATCAGGTAAGTGTTAATCTTCGGTAAATTTATTGCAGTTTTGATATTGATAGAGAATCTGGATATAATTTTAACCAGTTTTTTATTAATTCAATTTTGCTTTAAAATTTCGGGTTGGGGTTAGTTGAGCTACAGTAGCCCAACTATCCCCACGATGAAAAAAAATGTTTGTTTTTTTTTTACCATGAGGACTTATAAAAAAAAGACTACTAGAGGTTCCCATATTAGTCAAGACTTAAATGGGGCTGCCGACGCTGTGAGTGAAGAGGGAAAAAGTGGCTTTGCCGTTGCCAAATAATTTGGAATCAAACGGATGACATTATCAAGGTTTTTAAAGAAATTAAATGACAGCGGTGATACGTCCATGGGTTATGCAACACCGAGGCAAGTATTTTCTGCCACGCAAGAAGACTCTTTAAAAAATACTTGTTACAAACGGTATCAATATTCTATGGATATTCTCTAAAAGACTGAAAAAATTGGCAATAAAGTTCCACCCTCTTGGACTGTAAATATGATGGCTCAAAAAGAACGGCTTACGTGACTCCATGATTTCTTAAATGTTTTATTTTACTTTAGGTATAAGCTATGTTGAAATAAATACACAAATATTAAAGTCTGATTCTAATAGTTAAGCTAAGTTAGGAACGTTGCTGTTTTGTAGATTCTGTTTTTACCTCATTGTTCCAAGAAATGTACTTTTAGATTTGATGTTTGGTCACTATAAGATTATAAATAAAAGTTAATTATCAAAATGTAATTTTATTGTAAATCTACCTAACATAGGAACTATGATTTGGGTAAACTTTCTAAGTACTCAACTAGCCCCAAACCCTTGCTCAACTTACCTCACATATGGGGTAAGTTGAGCATACTTGACTTTTTGCATTAAAATACATGTAGCTTCCAAATTCGACTTGTTAGAAATAAATTATTATGGACACTAAGCTAAGGGATAAATTACTCGTCCATCAGTATGCATTATAAGCCATTACGAATTATCGTTGAGGAACTATAACCGATTAAGTGAAAAACTGCTCAACTAGACCCGCCCTACCTTACTACTATTGACATTCAATGTGAATTTTGACTTAATACTACAGGCATATATTAATTTATGTTATATGGCTGAAAGCCCAGAAAACAATTCTAAGAGTTTACACATAGTAGTATTTTAAAAAATACCTCATGGATATATGGAAAATATCCTAGCTCTCCGAGTTTTTTTAGTTCCTTGGTGGTAGACCATAACTTGGTGGTAGACCATTACTTGGTGGTAGACCATAACATCGGGTCGCCGGCAAAGTTACCACCCATCGGGCAAAGTCGTGCCGCAAAGCGACCTAGTCGTGTTCCGGCACGTTGATCGATGAAGCCGTTTATGGGAAATGGGTCTGAACAGCTGCGGTACGTTGGCGAGCCGGTGACGTTTGCACTCTAATATCTTACCTGTCCATCACCACCTGGAGACAGAACAACCGCACCTATTCTTTTTGACGGAGACGCAGATACAATGTCCCTTAAGCGCTGCGCACCTGGATTATCCCGGATACACGTTAGAGCACAACTTTCGCTCACGTGCCGGAGTCTGCGTGTATGCGCGGAACGACCACTGTATCCAGCGTCTCCGTCACCTTGAAGACCCCACTTTTTCTTCTTTATGGGTTTTAGTAGACACAGGAAACGAAAAAATCCTGTATTCCTGTGTTTACCGTTCGCACAGCGGTGACCAGGAGACAACTAGATTATTCGAGTATCTCGGTGAGGCTGCTGATATGGCTCTGCATCAGTTCCCTTCAGCGCAGCTTGTCTTTCTGGGGGATTTTAATGCCTGTCATCAGGACTGGCTGTTCCCGTACCAGAAGACCAATCATACTGGAAGAGAAGCGCGGAACTTTGCGTTGTCGTTGGACCTCTTTCAGCTGGTGAAGCAAGCGACAAGGGTACCAGATGTGGTAGGCCATACAGCCAATTGCCTGGACCTTCTGCTGACAACTGATCCGGACAGGAATCGTGTAGAGGTTACCTCTCCCTTGGGAACCTCCGATCACTGTCTGGTGAAATCTGTGTTTACATATTCCCCACCAGCTTTCGAACCTCATGGTGTTAGGCGAGTATGGAAATACAAGTCAGCAGATTGGGATGAGATGCGACACTTTTTTGCGTCTTATCCTTGGCGGCAGGTCTGCTTCTCTTCTTTGGATCCGTCGAGTTGCGCGGATGCTATAACCGATGTGGTGCATCAGGCAATGGAGTATTTTATTCCTTTTGCTGACGTACCCATCGGTGGCAAAGCTCGCCCATGGTTTAATGCCGAATGTGGTCATGCTCAAGACCGAAAACATTCGGCATATCTCATTTGGGCTGATGCTCGAAGCCGCAAAACTCCGGATGTAAGTTCGAAGAAGAGAGCCTTTAACCAAGCTGCCAAGTCCTACAAAAAGGCATTGCGGAAAGCTCGTCTCGATCGAATCGCTAAGAATGGCGAAAAGCTCTCTGTCAGACCAACTGGCAGTCGAGCTTTCTGGTCTCTTGCGAAAGCGATCGAGTCGAATTTCTGCCAACCCTCACTGCCTGCTCTGCTGAAGCCGGACGGATCCCTGGCCCACACAGCAACAGAGAAAGCGAATGTACTTGCTTCTCTGTTTGCTGATAATTCGCATCTAGACACTGGCAATGCTTCTCCAGCACATCTTCCTCACTGCGGTGTTTCGATGCCTGAAATCCGCATCACTAACAAAGAGGTATGGAGAACATTGTGTCGTTTAGATGTGAATAAAGCCAGTGGTCCTGATGGTATACCAGCCATTCTGCTCAAGACATGCGCAGCTGAGTTGTCTCCTGTACTGACACGTCTGTATCGTCTCTCTTTCATGACTGGAATAGTGCCGAAAACCTGGAAGCTTGCTAATGTGCAACCCGTGCCCAAAAAAGGCAGCCGTGCCGACCCTGTCAATTACAGACCGATTTCAATCACCTCCATACTCTGCAAGATTATGGAGCGTGTATTGAACTCGCGCCTACTAGCATACCTAGAAGGTAACGATCTCCTCAGTGACCGACAGTACGGGTTTCGCCGTAATAGGTCTACTGGGGACCTCCTAGTGTATGCTACTCATATTTTAGGCGAGGCCCTCGAGAAGAACGGAGAAGCGGTCGCCGTCTCTCTGGACGTCTCGAGGGCATTTGACAGGGTCTGGCATGCGAGCCTTATAAGCAAGCTTTCAGCGTACGGTGTATCTCCTGGTCTGATCGGCTGGGTAACGGACTTTCTGAGCCACAGATCTCTCCGAGTAGTTGTCGACGGGTGTTCCTCGGAACCCTTGACAATAAATGCCGGAGTGCCTCAGGGGTCCGTTCTTTCTGTAACTCTGTTTCTGCTGCACATTAATGATCTGTTGAAGCCCGGTATCTATGGGTACGCAGACGACAGAACAGTTGTAGAAAGATATCTGCCGAGTACTCGGGCTAGTCGAGATCAAGTACAGTCTGAAAGAGAAGCCATGGTGCAACGTTTGAATGACAAACTTCAGGCAGTCTCCGCATGGAGCAATGCCAATCTTGTCAAGTTCAACGCCACCAAAACGCAGACGTGTCTATTCACCGCCAAAAGGAGCCCTTTCACCTTGGCTCCTACTTTCCAGAATGTATCCTTGGAATACAGTGACCGGCTTCAGTTGTTAGGCTTAGAGATTTCCTCGAACCTCAACTTTGGTCGGTTCATTGAGTCCAGAGCAAGAGCAGCAGCAGCAAAGCTTGCCGTTCTGGCAAAGGACAGCTTCTTGTTTTATACAAAGCACAGATCCGGTCGTGTGTAGAGTACTGTGGTCACATATTTGCTGGTGCCTCAAAGTCTCATCTTGCGGTTCTGGACTCAATTGAGAGGCGAGCAAAGAGGCTTATAGGCGATCCCGAATTGGTCGGAGCCGACCTCCAAAGCCTTGAGCACAGGCGTAGAATTGCTAGCCTCTCAGTATTCTATAGGATACATTTTGGTGAGTGTGCGCAGGAATTACACAATTTAATTCCCCCGTCCCCCTTCCATCACCGGAGTATCCATCCTTTTGTTGTGGACATTCCACCTGTCCGAACGAAGCGCTTTGCTTCCTCATTTTTACTGCGTACAGCAAAGGATTGGAACAGCTTGCCTGCGTCGGTATTTCCGATCGAATACAATGTGGGTGTCTTCAAGCGAAGAGTGAATAGGTTGCTAGGGTAATGCGCCTTACCACCTAAGACTACATTCCACTTACCATCAGGTGGAATGTAGTCAAGCATTGCCCTAGATAATATAAAAAAAAAAAAAAAAAAGTTGCTTTGCGCTAATACATCTATTCCCTCCCGCAACCCCGTCTGCGTCGATTACAAAATGGCGTTATAAACACGGAATAAAAAGGAATCTACAGGAAACATTACTTCACAAGCACTAATTTATTTATCTTCATTATCTAAAAAAAGGGTAAAGGTAAGGTAAGGGTAAAAAAGGATATTCGTACTTAATGTTAAAATCATTATTTGCCAGTCAACTCTTAAAAATCAATAAAAATAAACTATACACAGAATTAAAATTTAGTAACGAGACAAAATAAAATAATAAACTAATACAATTAATATATATATAATTATATACATTGCAATACACAGATATATAATACTAATAGACATAGTATAGAAGTATATAAGTACATATGACATAACATCCATATATTTCTTTATCTTAAATATATATCATTACACAAACATATAAATATATACATACATATAAATTTTATAAGAGAATCATTAAGAAAAGAATAGATCTGGCAGTACTTCGGTATGTATTACTTTAAAAGCAAGATTCTAATTATCCAATTAATGGGATCCCAAATGCTTTATTGGGTATAAATATTAGCAAGTTTAAACAAAAAAATATACACGTCCAGTAATTACCAACCATCTTCACGCCTCATGCACATTAAACAGAGGATTTACGTCTGTTGTATTAATTATTATTGTAAAATTATTATTGTGAGCATAATTTGTGTTCGGAATTACTTCTATTTATTTCAATGTTCATTTGATATGCCTCGAATATATATATTACGATAATACATAATATATTTTCTGATACATTTTTTGGGACGTAGTTCCTTATCGCGCGGTGTGCAAGGGGGCCAGAGGGTAAAAATTCTTACCAAAAGTTGGCACGACATGTTTTGCTATCTCTCTCTCTAATATAGAAAGCAAGCAAGATATTTTCATTTCTATCATTATTATTTTTGATGCTAAATAGAGATTTACTCGAGCGTTATAGATACCTTTTGGGTTGCAAAGCTTAGAGGATAAAAAGAAAAAAAAATGTTATATCTGTTCATCGGTGGGGGGAGTGTCTATAGATTTTCAAAAAAGTAAAAAAACTGTTGCATGGACATACTTGAGCGCGTCAGATAATTATAGCATCTATGTTCTGTATATTTTTAAAGTAGTGTGTTAATCTGATCGTTCTCGTACAGTGAGGGTGGTCGTACGTATGGGTTAAAAATGAAAAAATAACATTTAATCGAGTTTATATAAATATAGAATGTAAAAAACCAATTAATGGGATGGGTTAGGATTTTCGAAAGAAACCTAATAGATGTCACCACCGTCCCGATAAAGACGATCACATATAGAATGCTTAATTCACCGAGACGGACAGCGATACGGTAGCTCAGTTGGTAGAGCGACGGGACGGTTTCCCAGTAGTCGCGGGTTCGAATCCCTGCCCGTATCGGTTTTTTACATTCTATATTTATATAAATTTAAATAAGCTTAACATGGCTATACATGTTTAAAGATATTTTCAAAAATTTAATCGAGTTTTTCAGATTTATCTTTCTATTTCAGATCTAAGGGGATGTTAAGTGAACCTAAAAGAACCTCTCATCCAATAATCTAATGATTTGGATATAACGCAATATTCGTGGCCATCGTTAGAATGTGCAAAAAATATCGTCATTTTAACATATATACTCTTCTTATTCTTTTTCGTCTTTGGGACGGAGTGAGAGAGTAATAGATAGTGAAAGAGTGAGAGAGGAATAGAAACATAAAGAGAAGAATGTAGGCATAGTGTAGCAGCATATACTAAACTTTATCGCCTGTTTTTCTTCTGTTGGCTAATTCAGATGCTCAGATTATACATTTTTCCATTTAGCCACGCTCGAATGTCAAGATGACATTTCTTTGTAGTCCATCCCCTTCTTTACATCAAATAAATATAGAACTTTTAGCATGTAATTAGTTCTTCATCTGACGCGGTCAAGATTTTCTGATGATCATTTTTTTTAATAATCTGTTCGAAACCCGAAATCCCCTACTCAAAACTCAAAGTATTCCCTCCTAAAAGTATTACTCCCTACTAATTTCATTTTAAATACATAGTTGTCAAAATGTATAAAAAGTATGTGTGTCTGCATGGCAATGGCAATCACGTAATAGGTACCATGCAGATATTATTATCTATACATATAATAAAATCGTCACTGAGCCATTCCTGTACATGGAATAAAAAAAAAAAAAAACATCATAGGGGGGTTTTATAAGAGCAAGAGAACCCAAAACAATGGTTTTTCAGTTTGTCTGTTTGTCTGTATGTCTGTATGTCTGTATGTCTGTATGTTTGTGCACGCTAATCTCAGAAACGGCTTAACCAATTTGAATGCGGTTTTCGGGAATATGTTATAACAGTCTTCACTTAACATTTAGTATTTATTTCATCTAAATCGGTTAAGAAATAAAAAAGTTATGACTATTTATGTCAATGACGTAATACGTACCATCAAAATCTTATTCTATTCTATACATGTAATAAATCTGTGGAGGAGTAGTATTTGTGCATTAAAAATATTTAAAAAAATATACCAGGATGTGAAGTAATAACTAACAGAATCCATTTTCAGCATTTTTTAAATCTTTGTCTGTTTATCTGTTTGTCATTTAGTTGTGTACACAACACGAAAAAAAAATATTTTCAAAAATACATACAGGGGAACCTTTATATAAGCAAGAGAACCCAAAACAATGTTTATTTCATTTTGTTCGTCTAAATGTCTGTATGTTAGGGCACGCTAATCTCAGAAACGGATTAGTCGATTTGGATGCAATTTTCGGGAATATACAGGGCTATTTGTAATTAGCTGACCACCTCTTGCAGGCAGCCTCTCTACATCAATCCCAACAACATTTGTTCTACGACTTTTTAAAATTAATAGTTTTAACAATTTAGTTTTTCCCATACAAAATTTATTTACTACCTCTGAACGTGCATTTAACAACCTTGCAACCTTGAGCAAAAGAGAGGCCACGCACCTTGCGTAGGCAAAATACGTGCCAAGGACACGTTCAGCGCGGCGCGGGGCGGCGGGGAGCGGGGTGATGCAGCGGCGGCGGTGCACGTTTGAACTTGACCTCAGTCGTTTGTCACGGTTAGATAAGCGTGTGCCGCGCGACCCCATTAATTTCGATTAGTGAAAACAGTGCTGTGATGCCGTAACACAAATATCGAGTACACCAAGATAGTGCGAGTGCTGGCTAAGTGTGGTAAACCGAGTCGCTGAAAAGTTGATTTTTAGGTGTGGTCTTTGTGTTGGATATGAAGGGAACTATTTGGTAACGGTATCGACGAGATATAAATTTAAGAGGTAATTTGTAGATATTGATTCCTTTTGTAAATAACACATTGTATTATTGTAAATAATCTGATTATACCTTGATTAATTCGTAACAATATTATACATCATAAGTTTAAAATTTTAATACACGATGCGACAATTGGGTAATTATTACATACTGTTCGAAATAAAACAAAAAAAAATAATAAGTTATAATAGCATTCCGTGCGTGGTTCCTTACAAATATCGTGCAGAGTTAGCCTGCCGCGACCTATACTTTAGACTTCTTACAAAATACAGAGATTTTTTTTGTTTCCTTTGTTCTGAGTTATTTAATCAAGATTTCTGAAAAGTCGTAGAACAAATGTTGTTAGGATTGATGTAGAGAGGCTGCCTGCAAGAGGTGGTCAACTAATTACAAATAACCCTGTATAGTCATGGGATTCACTTTATATTTTGTTTTTTTTTTTTAACAATCGGTTAACAAATAAAGAAGTTAATAATCTCTTATTGTCGTACCATTGCTTTTTACCGGTTATGTACATTAGTAAGTACAAAGTGTACTTTTTATCAAAATCGAAAACTACGCGTACGAAGTCGCACGCACACCAAGTTACATATTAGGTATAAAGCAAAGCTGCTTTTCGCATCTGTCCCTATGTCTATATGTATGTATCTTTAAAATTACGCAGTTTTTTTTAATAGATAGAGTGATGCAAGAGGAAGGTTTATATGTATTATACCATGCTTAGTATATCAGAGAACCACTGATAATTTCAAGATTTCTAATGCGAAGTCGTAAACAAACACTTTTGTTTGCGAGAACTCCACGAGATAGATCAAAATAATGTTCTGAGTATTGTATACCTTAAAGAGTTCTACAAGAAAATCCGCGATGGTATACCTATGTTTATCTCTTAGGGATAACCCACAATAGCAAATATTTATCCTTTACTTTTTACGAAAAATAATAGGTAATCTACGAAGCGATTTTAAGCAATACATCTTTAATCCTTATCTAATTAAGTAACTTAAATACACTTTTCATTTAATATGAAACAATATAGCTCCTTACAGCATGTAATTTTAATAATTATTTTCGAAGATATTACAGATTTAAAATATAGGGTCTTCGCGTTTGCGGCAGTACGGTCTACCGGCGCACTCTGGTATGGAACCGTGCAAACCGTCTCAAAAATGGTTTTTGTGAATGTTCAGTATTGAAAATTTTGTTAATGCATATAGCTAATTGAATGTTTATCACTTAAAATAGATTTTTTTAATAAAACTAGACCGGCAAGTTGATGGTGAAAATAACGTCGATTGTGTAGGTCAGAATTCCTCAAGTTTACATGGTAATATTTTGATTATGTTCAATGAAAATCTCTAAGTGTGCTCTACGGTTAGAATGGTTATTAAGTACTCTGTTTAAGAAGTATTTAAATGGACTTTTAAGTAAAAACAAGAGAGGTATAAAAATAGTCACAGCATCTAATATTGTTGTTGTATCCTTATTAAAAACTTTTAATATACTTTTGACAGTGAGCGATGTCTGCCGATGTCGTAATTTTGATTGTATCACTTAAAATAAGTCATATAGAATACAAAAAAAGGGAAGTGGGAATTGTTTTACTACGAATTTAAGGCGTGCGAAGCCGCGGGCAGAAGCTAGTAATAAATAAAATTATGAACGAAAAAAGTTATATTAGGATCATCCTTCTTTCTTCTCTCTATTGATCTTCTATTGATGTTTATAAAGCGGAAAAGGCTAAAATACTACAACATTAAAACCTAGATAATTTATAGTATTATAAAGACGAAAGAAATATATTATTTTTTAATTATTCGTATTAACATTGAAAAAATACCACAACTGAAATGAAATAATAATATATTGATAAACATGCATAGACTATAAGTTTTTAAGCTCACTTTTATACACATTTTTTTTGGGGGTAGACTTGAATAAGTATACACGTTTTTTGTGCTGTATTAATTTACTTTATTTAAAAATCTATTTAAATAGCTATTGCAAGTTATATTATTTATTTCATATTATTACTTTAAGGTTATTATTTAACCTGACTTATAATTTGTAGCCTTATGTGTTAGTGGAAAATTATTGTCCTGCACATACCTGTCTTGTGACATCTACTCAAAACAGCATATAGTTACTCCTTTTGCGACATCCATTCCAATACTAAATTATGGCAACTATTGAATCCATTGCGGAGGTACAGAGGTCAGTTAATTCACAATTATTAGCACGGATGAATGATTTTGAACTGCAATTAAAAGCATCACCATCTGGCAATGTCACCATGTTCCGACTCAGCGAAGAATTTTCTAATTTTAAACAAAATGTTTATAGTATCTTGTTGCTACTTCAGCAGCAGATGGCTGAAGTTATTAAGAATGCCGACATAGCTGAAATGAGATACAGGAGAAAAATTTTACTTTTATCTGGTGTTCCTGAGAAACAGGATGAAGATATACCATCAGTGGTGTTATCAGTTTTTTGTGATAAGCTGCTAATTCCCAACATCAAGGTGACTTCTTTTAAATCATGTCATCGGCTCGGAAGACCTTCAGATAATAAGTGCCGTCCCATTCTTATAAGATTCAGAGATCTGGACATGAAGACACTTATCTGGCGTAAGAAGACATCTCTTAAGGGGTCCAACTATGTTCTGGCTGAATTTTTAACCAAGCATAAACAAAACTGGTTCATAAGTGCTCGCAAACACTTTGGCATTAGAAATGTTTGTACCCAAAATGGTGCCATTATGATCAAGCCGTCTGGAAGTATTCAAAGGATTTTCTCTCAGGATCATTTTGACTCTGTACTGCAACAAGCTCCAAGTGGCGTTGAGTCTATTAAATCGACACAGACAGACAATCCCCAAGCTAAGGTTGATTCTGGTCGTCTCAAAAGAGTGGCTACAAGGAAGAAATAGGTAACAACGATTGCTATCCTGTCGTTTTATTTCACTTTTGTTTCCAGCTACTTTGTGCCTTTTACATTTAATAGTTACTGTTGTTTTTTGAGAAATCATTTATCGCTGTCACATAAACCTAATTCATGGCATTCTAAATTCTTTCCTAGTAGATTTCACTTATTATAAATAACAACACATAATTTTTGTAGTTTAGTTTAGTTCACATATAATAAACAACTAATAATTTATGTACCTACTTCTAAATTCTAAATATCATCAATTTCTGTCAAATATTTGTCATACAGCTGTCATAGGCAACAGGTGACGTTTTGTCATTGGCGAGTTATTAAGACCTTTATATACGTTTCGTTTTAGGTTTTGTCTTTTGTTTTATCAAAACTTGGCTATATCTTACGTTATTTAATTGTTATAACGCTGTTGTTTTTATGTGAATGTGTTGAATTTTATTTTCAAGTACCTTTAATAATTTATTTGTTGTTTTTCTCTTTTTTTACTTAGTATAATATTTTTTTTTTGTTAAGGTATTTCTTAATGTTGAATAATGCCGTTTAGTTTTACTTTTATATTGATTAAGTCTATTTTTTATTATTAGTTATGTTATTAGTTAAATGTGGTTTTCATAACACAATTTGTATATTTACTTTCTGCTTGGTCTTAGTGTCATTGGACCGGTTGTGCAGGAATCTAGAAGTAATTATTAACCTTTTTTTGTAATTATTATATTTTTATTTTATAAAACTATATCTATATATATATAAATATATATATATATATATATATATATCTAAATCTTATTATATTAACTATATTATTATTTTGCTATATATTTTTTTTGTTGTTAAGTCACACTCTTATCATTGCTATTATGTCTGATGATAGTTTATCGTATTTATCTGCGTGTAGTTCCGAGTCTTTTTGCTCGATAAATACCTCTAATTCGCTAATACCTTCTCTACGCGACGAACTGTTGAGTGAGCTTGGACCCGTTAAAGACAAATTTAATTGTTGTCATATTAATGTCCAAAGCCTTCCTCAACACTTTTTAGAATTTTCGGACACCTTTTATGAGACCGATCTCCATGCCATTCTCATATCTGAAAGCTGGCTAAAACCTAATTTAAGCTATACTGCGTATTCCTTACCGGGCTATATCTTGATCCGCTGCGATCGTACCGTGAAAAGAGGTGGCGGCGTTGCAATTTACTTACGCCACAATATTTCCCACAGAATTTTAGCTGCTTCTAACTCTACTTCATCAGCTTCAGCTGAATTCTTATTTCTGGAGATCGATTTTAAGGGATCTAAAGCTGTTCTTGGGGTTGTGTACTGTCCTCCGTCCACTGATTACTTTTTAGACCTAGAATCAGTTCTTGAAAACCTTAGTTCAGAGTACATTCATTACATAGTCATGGGTGACTTCAATACCAATCTTCTAACAAACACCTTATCAACTAATAAACTCATTTCGATTCTCCATTCCGTCTCCCTCACTGTCCTTCCCTTAAATCCTACTCATGTCAACTTAAATTCCCCAGACTCTTGGATTGACCTAATTCTCACGTCTAGTAAAGATAAGGTTATAAAATATGGTCAATTATCCGCTACTTGTTTCTCTAGACATGATCTTTTATTTATCTCCTATAACTTAAAGCCCCCTAAACCTAAACCCACAGTGTTGCACTTACGGAGTTACTCAAAATTGAACTATGAAAGTCTCCTCCAGGATGCTTGTGTTATTAACTGGTCACACATTTTACCTTCCTTGGATGTAAATTCCATGGTTGAACTTTTTAATAAGACAGTTCTTGATATATACGATAAGCACGTGCCCTTAAAAATGGTTAAATTGCGTCATTTACCTGCTCCTTGGATTACGGATTCGATTAGGGTTGCTATGAAGCGAAGAGATAAAGGGTTTCGTAATTTTAAGCATAATCGCTGTGACGACAACTGGAACCGTTACAAGAGGTTGAGGAACAGATGCAATCAGATGATAAGAGCAGCTAAACGCCGATACATTCATACTAATGTTTCTAATTCTTCTTCGGCAGTTATATGGAAATTTCTTGAAAATTATGGTATTGTCCCCAATAGTGGGAAACCGATATTATCGTCATTTTCTATCGATGGTTTAAATCGTCATTTTTCTACTGTCCCCGTTCTGGACGCTAATACTAAACATCGCACCATCTCTTTCATATCCTCCATGCCACGTAGTGTAACCAACATATTCACATTTTCTTTAGTCTCCGAGGAAGAAATTAAAAAGACGGTGCTTTCGATTAAATCGAATGCTGTTGGTGAGGACGAAATAACTCGGTTTATGATTATCTCGTTAATTGACCCTCTACTTCCTACTTTAACTCAAATTGTAAATACCTCGCTCTCCACCGGCATATTTCCGTCATCCTGGCGTAAAGCACATGTTATCCCAATTCCTAAAGTTGCCAATCCTACTGTCCCTAATGAATTACGCCCTATCTCCATATTACCTTTTCTATCAAAAGTCCTGGAAGCCATCGTATATAAGCAACTTTCTTCATTTGTTTACCATAACAATCTCATATCCCAATTTCAGTCCGGGTTTCGTCCGGGCCACAGTACAAGCACCGCTCTTCTTAAGGTTGTTGAAGACGTCCGAGTTGCAATGGAGAGTGGACGATTGACTGTGTTAGTACTTATAGATTTCTCAAATGCATTTAATTCAGTCGATCATGACATTCTCATTGCTCTCCTTTCGCAACTAAATATTTCTTCCAAGGAACTGAATTGGCTATCCACTTATCTTCGTGGTCGACAGCAAGCCATACGCATTGATAATACCATGTCAGGGTGGCGTAATTTGGCTTCTGGCGTGCCACAAGGCGGTATTCTTTCTCCCCTTCTGTTCTCCTTATTTATAAACTCTATCACCAATGATCTCAAATCCTCTTATCATCTGTATGCTGACGACCTACAAATCTATGCACATGCTAATCCGACAGAAAGTACCCTGAATGATGCCATCAATTTAATTAATAAGGACTTAAATTACATTCTGAATTGGTGCCGTATGTTTGGAATTAGTGTGAATCCGCTAAAATGTCAGGCCATAGTTCTAGGTAGCCAGCGTCAATTGTGCAAATTGGATGATTTGGACCTTCTTTCAGTAAAATTTGACAACTTACCGATTCCGTTTGCACAATCAGTTAAAAATCTTGGCCTCTTTATCGACCCAACCCTTAGTTGGAAAGTTCACGTTTCTGAAGTATGCCGTAAAGTAACTTTCTCTCTACGCACGCTTTATCGTCACAAAAACTTTTTACCCATTCGGACCAAAACTCTGCTAGTGCAATCTCTGATCCTTCCTCTCATTGACTATGCTGATGTCTGTTGCTCTAATATCTCTGAACACCATCTTAATAAATTAGATCGTCTTCTAAATAGCTGCATACGCTTTATCTTCGGTCTCCGTAAATATGACCATATATCCTGCTACCGTTCGCAGTTGAAATGGCTTCCTATCCGTGAGCGAAGAACTTCAAGATATTTATGTCAATTATTCTCTATTCTCAACGATCCACTTTCTCCCTTGTACTTACAGCGTAACTTCAAATTATTAGGTGACACTCATGACTTTCATCTTCGCTCCTCTTCTAATCTTAAACTTTTTATTCCTTCCCATCACTCCGATTTTCGCGCAAGTTCCTTCACAGTTTACGCAATAAAACTCTGGAACAGCTTACCAGAACATATTAGACAGTCTCCGAATAAACTAGTTTTTAAGAAATCCGTCTATAAATATCTTTGGGAGAGTATTAAGGATTAATATTATATGTATGGTATACATTTACTTATATAAGTTTTATGTATTTGTCATCAAATTAATATATTTTCTTAATATCGTATGTATCTTATTTATATTTATTTTTTGTATATGTTTGTATGTATATATATATGTATATTTTTGTGTATGTATGTATATGTATATATGTATATATGTGTGTATGTTTGGATATAATGAATATTATAACTGTAATAGTAATATAAATTAAGTATAAATTTGATTATTCTAGTTTTACCGTCTTGTTGTTCATGTTATTTATAATGTTTTTTTCCTCGGGTTGACTGGTAGAGAATGCCTTGTTGCATTAAGTCCGCCTATTGTTCATCTTTTATTTTGGGCAATAAAGATTAAATAAATAAATAAATAAATAAATAAATTTTTTAACAGATTTTGGACATTACTTCTGATTGGATCCGATTCTTTTCATAATTTATTTTCAATTTATTAAAGAGAGTTATAAAAGGAGAAAGTTATAATATAGCATTTCCCTACGTACCTCAAGTACTAGCATTTCCCTACGTACCTACATAGTTCAAGAAAGTGCCACTTTGTTAAATATTGCAAACCTATAAAAAAGACTTGAATAAGTATGCCTTTTCAGTCAAATGTTTCTAAACTAATTTTCGGAACATAAAATATTCTTTTCTCCTCGCGGATATAGTCGTGAATGACAGCCTCTATATATTAGACTAAAAATATAAAATATTAGGTAGTTAAACTAACGACAACCATCTCTATGTCACTAAATGCGCATTTCCTGTCTCATTTCGGAATGTAATAGGTTTGTGAAATGAATTCTATTTGTTACGATGTTGGCATTGTATTGTTTAAAATAAACGCTCGGAATTAGCATAAGATAGACATTAATTGTATAAATTGAACAATAAATTATTTACGTAATTATTTATTTTATGGGAATAGGGTATATTAATAGTTTAATATGTGAAATGTTAATATTTTAATGTTGTAGACTTTCCTTTTTGCTTTAGTTGGCGTGGTCCTATCATTCATAACTTCACTGTAGTGACCAGTATCTTTTCCATGTATTAGCTATCCTTCTATCGGCTTCTTTATGCATGATTTTTACGCTACGCTTTATCTTCGGTCTCCGTAAATATGACCATATATCCTGCTACCGTTCGCAGTTGAAATGGCTTCCTATCCGTGAGCGAAGAACTTCAAGATATTTATGTCAATTATTCTCTATTCTCAACGATCCACTTTCTCCCTTGTACTTACAGCGTAACTTCAAATTATTAGGTGACACTCATGACTTTCATCTTCGCTCCTCTTCTAATCTTAAACTTTTTATTCCTTCCCATCACTCCGATTTTCGCGCAAGTTCCTTCACAGTTTACGCAATAAAACTCTGGAACAGCTTACCAGAACATATTAGACAGTCTCCGAATAAACTAGTTTTTAAGAAATCCGTCTATAAATATCTTTGGGAGAGTATTAAGGATTAATATTATATGTATGGTATACATTTACTTATATAAGTTTTATGTATTTGTCATCAAATTAATATATTTTCTTAATATCGTATGTATCTTATTTATATTTATTTTTTGTATATGTTTGTATGTATATATATATGTATATTTTTGTGTATGTATGTATATGTATATATGTATATATGTGTGTATGTTTGGATATAATGAATATTATAACTGTAATAGTAATATAAATTAAGTATAAATTTGATTATTCTAGTTTTACCGTCTTGTTGTTCATGTTATTTATAATGTTTTTTTCCTCGGGTTGACTGGTAGAGAATGCCTTGTTGCATTAAGTCCGCCTATTGTTCATCTTTTATTTTGGGCAATAAAGATTAAATAAATAAATAAATAAATAAATAAATTTTTTAACAGATTTTGGACATTACTTCTGATTGGATCCGATTCTTTTCATAATTTATTTTCAATTTATTAAAGAGAGTTATAAAAGGAGAAAGTTATAATATAGCATTTCCCTACGTACCTCAAGTACTAGCATTTCCCTACGTACCTACATAGTTCAAGAAAGTGCCACTTTGTTAAATATTGCAAACCTATAAAAAAGACTTGAATAAGTATGCCTTTTCAGTCAAATGTTTCTAAACTAATTTTCGGAACATAAAATATTCTTTTCTCCTCGCGGATATAGTCGTGAATGACAGCCTCTATATATTAGACTAAAAATATAAAATATTAGGTAGTTAAACTAACGACAACCATCTCTATGTCACTAAATGCGCATTTCCTGTCTCATTTCGGAATGTAATAGGTTTGTGAAATGAATTCTATTTGTTACGATGTTGGCATTGTATTGTTTAAAATAAACGCTCGGAATTAGCATAAGATAGACATTAATTGTATAAATTGAACAATAAATTATTTACGTAATTATTTATTTTATGGGAATAGGGTATATTAATAGTTTAATATGTGAAATGTTAATATTTTAATGTTGTAGACTTTCCTTTTTGCTTTAGTTGGCGTGGTCCTATCATTCATAACTTCACTGTAGTGACCAGTATCTTTTCCATGTATTAGCTATCCTTCTATCGGCTTCTTTATGCATGATTTTTGTAGGTGTTATTAACTGTCCTAGGTATATATATTCGTCTACATATTCTATTTCCTGCATGTTTACTGTGCTTTTTTGTGTCTTTGAGGAATTAGTCATAATTTTTGTTCTTATATATTTTTGTTATATATATTACATATTAAACTAATTATAAAAAAATATATATTTATTATTTTTTATAATTTTTATGTAGTTCTACTTAACTTTAACTTTGTATATCGACGTTCGGTTCAAAAACAGCTTGTCTTTCGACATAGGCCTCATCTAAGTTTTTCCATTTCTCCCTGTCTTTTGCTACTCGGATCCATTCTGAACCTACCTAGTTATTCTCCTTTGGTTTCTTCTACCATCTCTTAGGTACCACTCTGTTACAATTCTCGTCTATTTTTCTTGATTTGCCTTTAACATGTGTCCTGTCCATCGCCATTTCAGTGTTTGATATAATGAATTTGCCTGTTTGAATTGTGTTTTGTTTTTAATTTCTGTTAGTCTAACTTTATCTTTTCTCTTGACTCCAATAACACTCCTCTCTATACTATTTTGGCAGACACTTATTTTATTTGTTAAGTTTTCTCTTAATGCTCAAGTTTGACATCCATACGTTAAACATGGCAAAATGCACATGTTGTAGACTTTCCTTTTTGCTTTAGTTGGCGTGGTCCTATCATTCATAACTTCACTGTAGTGACCAGTATCTTTTCCATGTATTAGCTATCCTTCTATCGGCTTCTTTATGCATGATTTTTGTAGGTGTTATTAACTGTCCTAGGTATATATATTCATCTACATATTCTATTTCCTGCATGTTTACTGTGCTTTTTTGTGTCTTTGAGAAATTAGTCATAATTTTTGTTCTTGTGATGTTCATTGTTAGTCCTGCTACTGCACTCTGGTCCGATAACTGTTGCGGCATTTGTTGTAATGTTCTAGGGCTTTCAGAGAACAGTATTAGGTCGTCTGCAAAACGTAAATGACTTAGATATTCGTCGTTTATATTGAGCCCTTGTCCTTTCCATTCTAGGGTTTGTCATACTTAAAATAGGCAATATTTCCTCTGTTTCGCTCTTCTTTTAGTTTTCATAGTAAAGCCTTTTTTTTCCAGAGTTTCTCTAGAGTAGTCCTCTGTAATATATAATACTTTCCATTTTTTCTTGTACTTAAGTATTTCATTCTTTTTCCATTCATTAATAAAAGACAAGAGAGTAGGTCTCGGTTTTACTTGGTTTGTTGTTTTCTCGATGCGGTATATTTTGTTAATGTCATTATCTCGCAAAGTAATGTCTAATTCTTCTTGAGATTTTTGCTACGTATAATTAATCAGTTCTGTTGTAGATTTTTCACCCTGCTTCAATCCATATATTAGTATGTTGTTACTTTTCTTGTCTCGTTCGAGATATTTTAATTTATTTTCCAATTTTTCTACCTTTATCTTTAAATTTCTATTTTCTTCTAGTACTGGTTTTAATTTTTCATCCATTTTTTCCATTATAGTATTGGTTATGGACTCGGTTTGGTTTTACATTTCAATTTTCATTTTGTTGAATAAAAGTTGAAATTGATCATCCATGTTTGCGTGTAATGGAACGTAATAGTAGAGATTTTAATTATTCGTTGGCAACACTGTAAGCGTGACGTTCGTAGATCTTGACACTGACCGTGATAGTAAATGATATTTGTCAGATCAGAACTGCCAACCTGAATGAATAAACCACATAACAATAAAATATGGCAGCTAACCTCCCAATTCTGTCGGATTTTTCTGTCTTTGTATTATTGCCGGTGACAGTAATTACACAACGACGATTTCTTAAATCACTTTTTGACACAAAGTTAATCCTTAAGAATGAATTCGTTTGTTAAAACTTTGGTTGTAAGTATTTTATTTTGAGTATTGTTTCGGAGCGGGACTGTGTTGATGTTTATGTCACAATTACCGGAACATAGCGAAAAGTAGGAAAAAATAAATAAAGCATATTTTAATAATAAGAGAATATAAACCCGAATTATATAGGACTATAATTTTAAAAACTTGTAGAACAAATGTTATTGGGATTTATGTAGAGACGCTGCCTGCAAGAGGTGACCAATTAATTACAAATAATCCTGTATATGCTATGTGTCTCCAAAAAATCGAATAAAACCTGTTCATAAAAATGTATAATAAATTGTTGGTATTTAAATATTTAACAATAAATTTCCGCTTATGTAAATGTTATTTCATATAATACTCAGACAGCGAAGCATTATTTTTATATGATGTTATTATTAAAATTGTTATTTTAAAAGCGTCAGACTTAACATAGGTTTATTAGTGTCATAAACCTGGGTGACAGACCTTGAAATGAGAGTCGACTAAAAGTAATGACGTAGTATAATATTATGACGAGGAGAGATGATCAAGTTTTACACATTATAAGATTATTAAACTTATCTGTAAGATAGATAAAAAATTATTATGGTCCCTAATAGCACTAATCAAAGAAAACTTACTCATTTCAAAACGAGTTTTAAAATCTCTGAATAATCATTATTTATTTTATTTATTTATTTATATATTTATATCTTTTCCACTTAGAATCATAATCAGTGATCACTTGTGTACGTCAACATGGAAATGTCAGGAGGGCCTATTACGATACTAGATTTATCGTAATAAGCCCTTCTGAAAAAGCACTTTCCATCTTAATGTTAAAGCTATGAGGGTTCCAAACGCGTCCTGGTCTGAGAAGAACCACACAACAAACTCAGCCGGATATATTTTTTGTTATTGTGATCACTGTTTCACAAACGTCAAACTTAAATGCAATTTTGGAACAACTAGAACCGTCGCAATCAATCGGAAAAGAAGCCTAATGATTTCAGGCACGACAATTAAATAATAATAACAGAAAAAATAAATATATATAAATCTTCAGCCTGCCACACAACCAGTCACCGCAAGCAGCACCCGTTCACGAGCATAACACAAGAGCCAGCCATCACCCCCTTCGCACATATTTGAGGGAGGGAGGCAACCCGACTCCCGATGCTACCGCAAGTAGTGACTTCTAAGGAATCGGTGTGATGCAGAAAGTCGATAAAGCAAAATTAATTTACAACAAAAAACAAATTGCGGAGATTACTAGCTATTCGCAATACAATACAGATTCATTCCCAGGTCATACCGTCGTCGATGTAATCCTTTACACTATAGTAGGATTTTTTTATTAAATTATTTTTAACATATAATTTAAATTTATTTAATGAGAGGCTTAAGGCTTCATTTGGGAGCTTATTATAAAAACGTATACAATTACCCTTAAAGGATTTACCTATTTTATGGAGCCTAGTGCCGGGCATAGCGAGTTTATTTTTATTTCTTGTATTAATTTTATGTAAATTACAATTTTTCTTGAACTTTGAAATATTTTTATGAACGTAAATTAAGTTTTCATAAATATATTGATTATAAACAGTCATAATTTTAAATTCTTTAAATTTGTTTCTTAAAGAGTCTCTTGGTCTCATATTATATATTGCGCGAAAAGCTCTCTTCTGCAATGTAAATATGGTATCAATGTCAGCCGCATTGCCCCATAAGAGTATACCGTATGACATTAAGCTATGAAAGTAACTAAAGTAAACTAATCGAGCAGTTTCCATATTTGTTAATAGACGTATTTTTTTAACCGCGTATGCAGCAGAACTTAGTCTGCTTGACAAATCAAATATATGAGGACCCCATTGCAATTTTTCATCTAAAGTAATGCCCAAGAAAGTAGTAGATTTGACCAAGTCCAAATCCTCATCATTTAATTGTACATTGGTTCTAACATTTTTAACATTTGGTAAACTAAATTTGACACATTTCGTCTTTTTTTTATTGAGCAACAAATTATTGGCGTTAAACCATTGTACAACATCTGAGAGAGCATTGTTTACATCGTCAATAACAGATTGCCGTCTATTAACTTTAAAGGTAAGAGAAGTATCATCAGCAAACAACACTATTCCATGTTTTTCCCTCACTAGATGAGGTAAGTCATTTATGTAAATGAGGAACAAGAAAGGCCCTAAGATAGAGCCTTGTGCCACACCTATTTTTACCAAAGAACCAAGGGAACGTTTTCCATTTACATCAACTTTTTGGATTCTATCATTAAGATATGAACTAATTAAATCTAGGGACTTATTTTTAACTCCATAATGTTCTAACTTTTTAATAAGGATTTCATGTTGAACGCAGTCAAACGCCTTAGATAGATCACAGAAAATGCCAAGTGCATCCTGTGATCCTTCCCAGGCTTCAAATATGTTTAGTAATAGCTCAACACCAGCATCTGTTGTAGAGCGACCGGCAGTGAAACCAAACTGGTTTTTGTGTAAGAGATTGTTTTTACTAAAATATGCCACAAGTTGATTAAGAATTATTTTCTCAAAAATCTTACTAAAAGTGGGTAAGACTGAAATAGGTCTATAGTTACTAGGATCTAATGAACAGCCGGATTTGAATAATGGAGTTATTTTACTTTGTTTCATTAGATCAGGAAATATACCATATTCTAAACAATTATTAAATATTAATGCTAAGTCTGGCGCTACAATGTCAATTATGGACTTAAGTATGTCAACAGAAAACCCCCAAAGATCACTAGTCTTTTTAACGCTAATTGATCTAAATACTTTGATTACTTCTTGAGCATTAACTTTTTCAAACTTAAAAGTGCTAACACATTGATCTACATTCTCTCTAAGTAAACCCATAGCTGCAGCGGTAGAAGAATTTAAAGATAACGTTGTAGTCACTGGAATATTAGTAAAAAAGGTTTCAAAAGCAGTAGCAACCTCGAGGTCAGACGTAACATATTTATTATCTATATTTAATTTAAAGTCGATCCTCTCGGATTTAGCTCTTCCAGTTTCCTCATTAATTATTTTCCAAGTTGTTTTTATTTTATTATTGCTATTTCCTATTTTATTTTGAATATGTTTACATTATCTCTATTTCCTACAAAAATTATTATATTTGTTGACTTAGTAAATTGTTTACTTGAATTCTTTATTTGTCTAATAATATTTATTAAATTATGGTCAGGTGAACAGCTGTTGAATACATTTTGTTTTTCAAAATAAGAATTTAGTACAGATCCCATTCCTTTTCCAATATTATCGCTAAACATATAGGTGTCATATACAGGAGTTAATTTGAGGGAGCCACTATTATTAGAAACAGGGATATCAACCTTGTCACACAATATTTTAGCGGGGGAGGACAATGTTGGTTTTACAGAAAATAACTTATTATTACACTCACATGAACAACTGTTAGTCTGTGAGTTCATACATTCCAAACTATTTTGTGATTTTTTTAATAGTTCATCTACTTTTGACTTTTGTTCGCTTAGCATGTTTTGTGTGTTTTCATATTTTTTTGTAACACTTCTTAAAGTAGTCTGCAAACGGGCTAAATGTGTTTCTAGTAATTGTGTGTCAGATTCATATCTCCTATTTCTATTTTCTAATTCTATATTACAAAAGTTAATTTTTTTTAACAATATATTTTTATTAATAATTGATTTTGTAAAAAACTTGTTCTTTTTAGTTAATTTTTGGATTTTCTTAATATATCTATTAATTCTAATATATTTTTTTAATTTCTTATTGCTGCAGCTCCCCAGCCTTTGTGAGTTCAATGTGTCATTTGTTAAATCTATAGTGACACAGGGGTTTTTAGTTGCAGTAGTTGGGGAGTTGACCAACTGAGAAGCGCTGCCAATTAACTCTTCATACAAGCTGTGAGTGTGAATGTTAGTTGAGTTTTGAGCGGCCTCCTCCAGTTCCAAGATTTGTTGGTGGGCATCTCTCAGCTCCAGCTCCAGGGTGTCGGTACGCCGAAGGGCCTGCTCATACTCAAGACCACACTCATCAAACCTAGCCACTAATAACTGTAGCCTGTTACGCTCCTCTTCAACATTATTATATTTAACATGTAACTTAGAAAGTTCTATTTTTAATTTGTCATTATTCTTTAAAACATCTAATAATTCCCTCTCATTAGCATCTCTTTCATTGTTTAGTTGAGCACACAAGTCCTTACTCACTTTTAATTCTTGTAATGCCAGTTGGAGTTTGTTCTCCTCTTGGCGTGAAAGGGCACGTGAACGAGTCATCATTTTAATATTAAATAAGGTACCAATGTGCAAAACCAAACAAAGGGCCTATATTGCTTTGTTTCCGCAATAAATGAGACAAAACAAAGAAACTGAGATTTGCAGAAACAAAACTAATATGAAATTGAATGAAACAGTTGTTATATAATAAAGAAGAACTAAAAACACTTAAAAACTAGAATATATATCTATTTTAGAAAAATTTAAAGTTTGTACGTTACCAATCAACTGTCACTTTTCACTTTCTTAGAGATTTACAATATTGAAGAATAACTTAAACACTATAATTCTTATTACACTAGTATCAATACACTTTAATTGAATAATTGATTGGGAATTTAGCTAAAATTATACACTATAAATAATTTTACTTAATAAAACTATTGGGAACAATTCAAATCAGCTGTTGACCTTAGTGTTGCCACAGACCATATTAATGTGACAACTAAAGTATTGAGCAGTTAAATTGTAATACTCTATTATTAGCTTCGGATGTGTCTATCTATCCAACTTGCAACGGAAAATTTTAACCTCATTTTGAACATTTTGGAAAGTTTCAGATTAATTTGAATTTTTGCGTACCTATCACGGACCGATAACAATTCAATTAATTAAATAGTTCGTCCCGTTAAAGCCAGGATATTCAAGATAAGCTATTTTTAAGTAAAATACTGATTTTGGACCAAAGGAACAACATTAATAATCAATCACAACAAGGAACAGCAGACAGATTCGCCAATCGAAAAAGTGTTCTTTTTTCAAATTTGTAATTCCAGTGCTTAATATTAAAACGATATCCATGAATAGCAACACCTGGAATGAAACCAGCGAGATATTGCACGTAGCGTCTCTCGAGAAATTAATGGTTTAGTCTCTCGTGTCTGTAATATAACTAGACAAAGTCAAACCACTGCCATAAACAGTTTGGCTAAAATAATTATAAAATGTATTGATTTATTTATTACCTACTAAAATGTATAATACTAAGTGTTTTATGTATATTCATATATTTTACAGGTTTTGTTGGTTCTTAATAATCAAATACAATATGTACAAACCAGAAATAAATACTAATTAATAAAGAGGTTTTAATTACATGTCTATTTTTAGTAGGTAGGTTAGTTTATAGATACTGCTGTTTTTAGTATATTGGTACTGCTTTAGCGACAGTTCTGAATTAATAAAAATTTACAAATATGAACACGGTTCTTTACAAATGTATTTAATGAATACAGTTACTTATTTAATTATTATCATCGATGAACGTGTATTATGTATCATCCAGTGTTGACAATGAGATAGTATATAATAATATTGATATTCATTCAAATGAAACAATGCATGTTAACACCTATATATTTCACTACACATATAATTTTATGAATATTTAGTCTGTTTTATGTAAGGGCCATATCACATGCTGTTTAAATCAGCGTTAACTTTGACTTTTATTTAGTTTTTTGTAACTTTATTGTATTTAATTTGTTTTTGCTGATTCACGTGACTTTTCGCCGCGACTGGATTTTGTACTTAAATTCCGAAACGCTACTAAACTGCCCACTTATTATATTAAAGTTATTTTTTAGCCATAATTCATTCCGTTTATTGTAGTTAAAGTTTGTGTTATATTATAATGATATAAATTACATATTACATTATTTCTCTTTTATAAATATCATTTGAGAAATGAGACGGAACCCCACCTATTCAACTACAATAATTATGTAGTATTCACCAAGTGTAATATATTTAGTGAAATATAAACAAACATTAACTTTACTCAGTCTGTCTGTCACATAACCGATATCTCACAAAAGCACACATATTCAGAGAACGCTGAAAATGTTGTTCTGAAACTCTAATGCGTTGATTGATACTCGTAAATGACGTTTGTATATAAACATGAAATAAACCCATCTAGAAATACTTTTTGTATTCTTTATTTTTTTTTGACAATACAAAGCATAAAACACGTTTTGGGGAACCACTATGTTTATAATAATATAATATAATATATATATATATATATATATATATATATATATATATATATATATATATTTTGATAAATATTTTATCAGACTATGCACTTTAATCTCATTAAATATCGTTATCAAAATATTATTTAAATTTTACGACAAAATAATATTCTGATTATCATTATTTAACCATAATACTTATATACACACAACTTTAAATAGCAGTTTATTGAAGAAAGAAGTTTTAAACACAAAATACTAATTGTAAAATATTTCCTAATTAAATATTTGTTATCTACGTTATATAAGTTTTTCAACGGATATGTAGTATTTGAAAATATTTATAAACATGTATAGCCATGTTGAGCTTATTAAAATTTATAATACAGAATGAAAAATAAACCGATATGGGCAGGGATTCGCTATCTAGCGAATCAAGCAGGAATCAAACAGGGATCGCTAGCTAGCGATACGGTAGCTCAGTTGGTAGAGCGACGGGACGGTTTCCCAGTAGTCGCGGGTTCGTATCCCTGCCCGTATCGGTTTATTTTTCATTCTATATTTATATAAATATTAAAAAGATATGTAGTACTTTATGATATTTACTTTATTAATGAAGTACTTTACACAAAACTCAAACGAAACAATAGTTAAAAATGTTTGGTCTGTTTTAAACACAATATAAAAATACTTAAAGGATTTGAATTATATTTTAATCCAAAATTTTCCGAATTTTAGACATAATTACAACGGAACAAAATATTATACGCATTTATAATAATAATTTATAAAATATTATACGCATTAATTATAAGAAATAAAATCTTAAACTCAGAAAATAAAATAAAGGCAACTTGGGATGTTTTATCTAGTGTTTCTGGAAAAAATAGGGCTGCTAATGGACCTATTAAGTTAAAAATTGATAATATTGAAATAAATTCAAATTCAACTGTGGCGGCTATTTTTGAGACTTTTTTTAACGAAATTCCTTCAACAGTCACGCGTAATTTAAATTCCTCACCATCTGATGCAATCGTCGAATTGACGAATAACGTAAGAGTCAGTAATAAATGTTTTGTTTTTAAACCTGTTACATCATATGAAATTGTTAAAACTTTTAGAAATCTAAATATGAAAAAAACCGGTGATCTTTTAGGGTATATCAGTAAAATTACTAATAAGTATTATAAATGATATTGCTCCACAATTATCCTTAATTTTTAACAAATGTATTGAAACCGGTACTTTCCCAGACTTAATGGAAAATAGTAAAGTAGTTCCTTTGTTCAAAAGTGGCGATAGACTAATACCCGGAAATTATAGACCTATCTCTATTTTACCCACTTTAAGTAAAATTTTTGAAAAAATTATACTAAACCAAATGTCAGAATTTGTTTATAGCAATGAAATCATGCATAGTGAACAATATGGTTTCACCAAAGGCAAATCAACAACTGATGCGGGTGCCGCGCTTCTTAAGCACATTTACGACGCATGGGAAAAGTCACAGAATGCAATCGGAGTGTTTTGTGATTTATCTAAAGCCTTTGACTGCGTGGACCATCAAACATTACTTTGCAAACTTAATCACTATGGCGTGCGTAATGCTGCGCTTGATCTTATTGCCTCTTACGTGAATCAAAGAGTTCAGACGGTTGATGTAAATAATTGTAAATAGGTTGGATCTCACCTAAAAATGGGTGTTCCTCAAGGATCTATTCTAGGCCCTTTCTTATTTTTACTCTATATTAATGATTTGCCCTTTTACGTAAAAGGACTATGTGACATTGTACTTTTTGCTGATGATACCTCACTTATTTTTAAAGTTGATCGTAATAAACCTAATTTTGACAAAGTTAACTGTGCTCTGTCACGTGTTCTTCATTGGTTTGAAATTAATAATTTGGTATTAAATACTAAGAAAACTAAATGCATGGAATTTACACTTCCTAATGAAAAAGTCGGGATTGTAGTTTATTCCTTAACAATGAAGTGTTAGAACTGACTGACTCGACAACTTTCTTAGGTATAACTTTAGATAAAAAGCTCCAGTGGAACCCCCATCTCTCGACACTCGCAAGCAAACTTAGCTCAGCCGTCTTTGCAATTAAAAAAGTAAGACAATTAACAGACGTTAATACGGCTCGACTCGTTTATTTTAGTTATTTTCACAGTATATTGTCTTACGGTATCTTACTATGGGGCAGCGCTGCCGAAATTAATTCTATATTTATTTTACAAAAACGAGCTATACGGGCTATTTGTAACTTAAAAGCTAGAGACTCCCTAAAAGAAGTTTTTAAAGAAATCGGTATTCTTACGGTCGCTTCTCAATACATTTTTAATAACTTACTATATATACGCCAAAATTTAAATGACTATAAAAAAAACAGCGACAGACATACTATCAATACAAGAAATAAAAATAGGCTCGTAACGCCTAAATTTAGACTTCAAAAAGTTAAGAAATCCTTCATGGGCTTGAGTATACGCATATATAATAAGGTTCCACAAGATATCTTAGATCTTCCTTTTCTTGATTTCAAATCTAAAATTAAAGGTATATTATTAAATAAATCTTACTATAACATTCAAGAGTTTTTGGTTGATCGAAATGTGTGGAACTTGGGTCATTGTATCATAAATCTTGGGTCATAAATCTGTATTGCGAATAGCTAGTAATCTCCGCAATTTGTTTTTTGTTGTAAATTAATTTTGTTTTATCGACCTTCTGCATCACACCGATTCCTTAGAAGTCACTACTTGCGGTAGCATCGGGAGTCGGGTTGCCTCCCTCCCTCAAATATGTGCGAAGGGGGTGATGGCTGGCTCTTGTGTTATGCTCGTGAACGGGTGCTGCTTGCGGTGACTGGTTGTGTGGCAGGCCGAAGATTTATATATATTTACTGTTATTATTATTTAATTTTCGTTGCCTGAAATCATTGAGCTTCTTTTCCGATTGATTGCGACGGTTCTAGTTGTTCCAAAATTGCATTTAAGTTTATAAAATAAATAAAATTGACTCATTTGCAGGGTTGATGTTATAATTTATAAGTCAAACATTGTTAAATTTTATTTAAAAAGAGCAACTGTTGAGTTTCTGGCCAGCTCTTCTCAGCAGAACAGCATTCCGAGCTGGTGGTAGCTTACTCACAGACTGACTATACTGACCAATTTAATGTAATTGACGATTCAAAAGTGCGTGTAAATGCCTACTTGAATAAAGATATTTTGAATTTGAATTTGAATTTGAATGAATATTACACGCAAATAATGAAAGTTTGACTAATCAAATTATTTTTAACATGTAGTATTCCTTTCACCCTGGAAATTCTCTTTTTTGTTCTAAAAAACCAAAGTATAATTTTTATTAAACTTTATTTTTATGATTTTTTTATTACAGACCCAAAAAAAACATATAAATACAGTATTTAATAATAAATAGATTTGTTAAAAAATATAGATATGATATAAGTCTGTAAGTTGACGAGGGGGCAGACAAAGTCGCTGGCAAAAAATAGTTACCATTAAATTAAAAAAAAAAAGTATTATCTATATTGATAATGAAGTGTGATTACAACAATCAACACCGACTCTTCATTAGACTCTGTATGAGCTGTTAGTACGGATTGAGATGTCGACAGTTTCAAAATGCGGTTGTATATTCTGCTGCTAGCAATATGTCATCATATGACTTCAGTCGTATCCGAGATCATCAACGATGTTGAATCACGTTTAGTTCTAATAGAATCTGGTCCTGTACGTGGATACAAAGACCCTCAGGAAGATGTTTTTGTGTTCTATGGAATACCATACGCAAAAGCACCCACCGGTACTCAGCGTTTCAAGGTACAGAATACTTTAAAATTATTGTAACATTATTCATCTAACCAGATAAATATTAAAGTATAAATTGGTATTCTGATGTATAATGTATTTACATTAGTTGATTTTTTACAGTGTTTTCCTTGTATATCAAAAATATATTAAAGTAACCTCAGCAAATTAATCACCTTTACATATGACTGAGTGAGTACATTATATGAGAACATGATATTAGGATAAAGTTTCATATTGAAATGGGTACTACAAGACTATGAAAATACGTCGTATTATTATCCGTATTAAAACGACTCATTAAAATATCTAAAAATATACTCAAACGGACAATCAATATGTCACTAGAGGTCGCGATGTCAGGAATAAAATGGCATACGATGTTATCAGTCTAATCATGACATTGCTCAATTATGTTACTATTAACTGTCATTTTTTTTTATTTGGTTAGGTATTCAAAAAAAAGTCTAATACTTCGTTCCGACTAAGACGATTGCACAAAAAATGCTAAATTTATCGAAGCGGGTAGGAATACGGTACTTTAATTGACCGAGCGGTGTGACAATTTCTCAGAGTTGTTTTTATTTAAAATCATTACTTACCATTTCCATGAAAAAAAAATAAGTTTGAATTATAATCTTACGTTCAAAAAGAATTTTATCATAAATTTCAGGCGCCAATACCTCCACCTACCTGGGTCGACATCTTGGAAGCAGTTGATAAGGGTATAGTATGCCCTCAATTCATGTACGTGGATATTTTTAACAAATCAAAAGACACGAAAGAAGATTGTTTAATTGCAAACGTGTACTCACCCGTAACAGATGAAAAAAACCTTCCAGTCGTTGTCTACGTACATGGCGGCGCGTTTTTATTAGGATTCGGTGACCTTGCAACCCCTACGAAGTTAGTAAGCAGTCAAGAAATTGTTGTAGTAACATTTAATTATAGATTAGGCGCACACGGTTTCCTTTGTTTAGGTACAGAAGACATACCTGGAAATGCTGGTATGAAAGATCAAGTAGCGCTGCTGCGATGGGTTAAGAAAAATATTGCAAGTTTTGGGGGTAATCCTAATGATATCACATTAGCTGGTTATAGTGCTGGATCTGCATCTGTTGATCTTTTAATGATATCAAAATCAGCTGAAGGCTTATTCAATAAGGTCATACCAGAGAGTAGTTCCAGCCTATCTCCTTTCAGTGTTCAAATTGATCCAATAGAAAATGCAAAAGAATACGCAAAGTTGATAAAAATTCAAAATGTAGATGATATATTTGAATTAGAAAAACATTTCAAAGAAGTTCCTTATGAAATTTTGCATTCCGAAAATCTACTGAACAGAAAGGATGCGACATTTCTATTTGCGCCTTGTGTTGAGCGAGATAATGGACAAGAAATATTTCTAGAAGATAGCCCGGTCAATATATTAAAAAAAGGTAACTTTCCGAAATTACCTATGTTGTATGGTTTTGCCAATATGGAAGGACTAATGCGTATGCCAATTTTTGATATTTGGAAAAAGGAAATGAATGAGAATTTTGCAAATTATTTACCTGCTGACTTAGATTTTAATACAGCAGATGAAAAAATATTAGCAGCAAACTCGATTAAAGAATTTTATTTTGGGGACAAGAAAGTAGATGACAATACTGTTCTGGAATATATTGATTACATGTCTAACTAGTTATTTAATTTTTGCAAGACTAACTTATTTTTTTATAAAAATTGCTAAACTTTATATTAATACTTATAAATTTACAGAAAACCTTCATCACAAGAATCCCCGAAATGGCCACCCGTGGGAAAAAACTGGTCTCCTCACATGGACCTTAAGAAAAATCCGGAACTTAAGGGCTCACTTTTAAAAGAAAGATGTTTATTTTGGACGAAATTGTATGACCTTTATTATAAATTTCCTAAGCCCCCTTCAAGATCACTGCCAAAACACAAAGAGCTGTAACTATACCAGTGATTTTATGCCATTGCTTCAAAAAGGGGCGAAATATCTTTTGCAATTTGTGTAGGAATATATATAAGTACATATATACAGGGTTATTTGTAATTAGTTGAGCACCTTTTGCAGGCAGCCCCTCTACATCAATCCTAACAACATTTGTTCTACGACTTTTTAAAATTAGTAGTTTTAAAAATTTAGTTTTTCCCATACAAAATTTATTTATTGCCTCTGAACGTGCATTAAACTTGAGCAAAGAGAGGCCACGCAACTTGTCAAAATATGTGCCAAGGCCACGTGTATCGGGGCGCGGGGTGGCGGGGTGGCGGGGTGACGCAGCGGCGGCTATGCACGTTAGAACTTGATCATTTTCTAAGGTGTAATAAAAAATAGCATCGTTTTCCACTTTTATTTATTAAAATATTTTCTACAATAGTCTAAACACATATTGATATTATGAAAAAACAAAATCTCCAATAGAAGTTGTCCACAAGTTGAATGTCTCAATATTTTTATTTGGTTTATGAAATAAGGGCACTGTAACGAAACCAAATAAATATTATTTTTACAAAACAATAACTTCTCTTTAACTTACTTTATACATATCATATTATCTCGTTTGTTAATATTTATATCATGACAATAAAACAATAAGTTACTTACGAATTTCTTTAAGATGGCGCGTAACAGAAAAACGTCATAATTTTCATTAATATTAATTAATTAAAACGTAAGAAGTGAATCGACTGTTTCTGACGTATAATATTCTCATAGAAGAAACACATAGGAAAGTACCATAAAAACAGACAAATGTACACAATCCACTTTAAAAATAATAACTTTAGGCTTCTTAACATGTTGGATCGTCACTATATCACAAATAAAATTATTCTTCATCATGGTTTCTGCTGTTTCGAGTTGCTGTTCGTTCTAGGTATAGCAAAACGGACCTTGTAAAGATCAGGACCCCAATGCTCCATTTCTCAGCCAAAACTCGTATTTCTTTTCATTCTTACTTCTTCTATTTCAGACAATCAATGTATTTTAAAAATATTATAAATTACATTTCATAATTTCTTCTTCATGTTACAATCTTGAATTTATTTATTAGTTTTAATAGCAAGTCCATAAAATCGTATTGTCCAGTATGTAATTACCATTCATTATTTAATTATAAAACTCTAATCCGATAATTTTATTTTTGGTTAATGTAATTTGTGTTTTGTAATCCACATACTTGTCATTTTGATTATTTAGTATTTCCATAGCAACATGGTGTAAAAGAGATGAAGCTATACGAAAAAAGCTGGCGCGCGCATTTAACAGTTTCTGACTTTCGCTAGCCTGCCGCGACCTATACTTTAGACTGCTTACAAAATACAGAGTAATAAATAATCGAGGGAGCAAAAATTTTTTTTGTTCGTTTATTCTGAGTTATTTATCAAGATTTTTTAAAAGTCGTAGAACAAATGTTGTTGGGATTGATGTAGAGAGGCTGCCTGCAAAAGGTGCTCAACTAATTAAAAATAATCCTGTATACGTGGAGAGATCGCATTTCTAAACGCAATTTTAAAGAACGAAATCTTTCATACCTATGTAACGTGCTTTTTGGTCTTATGTTAAGCATCTTTTTTGTATATTTTTTTTATTGTTAGACAGACCTTGAGGATCACATCTCAATAACATGTATCCGTCTCGTGTGTACAGCTAGAGGATGGTTTTATTTAGTTAATAGGTTTTAAATATTTCCTAGACTATCAATTGTGTATCAATTGTGAACGGACAGAGGGTAGGCTCTCTGCCTGTTCACAAAATTTATCGTTACGGTTAAAGGAATTAAATTGATTCATAATGTGTACTTACGTGTACGTAAGAATATTTTATGTTACTTCTAATACCTCTAAAAATATGTTTCCAAAGTTTCACAAGGATCGGTTGAGTAGTTTTCGCGCGAAAGCGTAACATACAAATTTACATTCGCATTTATAATATTAGTAGGATTGGTGAATATTTTTCTATGGACTAACAAAATAAAAGATGTATTTTCTGATTATTCTTATCTTTATTATCGCTTGCCTTTAAACGCACAAATGTAAATTATCATTTTTGTGTTTTTTTTTTTTTTTTTTGTTTTTTTAACCTATAACATAAGCCATTTTGAAAGAAACTATGACTAGGGAACCTTAACACTTTATAATAAACAAGTCTTTTAAATTTCGTGAAAGAAACACAATGACTGACATTACTTTCTCTGTTCAGATAAATGGTATATTTTTAAGGTTTTTCCAATATCTATCACAAAATTTCCTTCGATCATAGTATAGCACTAAAAACTTATTATATCGAAGGAGAGGCTATTCTGAGACTTGAATCTCCGTTATGCGTTGCAAATACATACTGATTAATAATTATCAACGCCGATTCATATTAGGACCATAGCTAAGAACCATCTCTACACAATCTAAGATATCACAAGCCGATACAATAAAACATACATACACGTGTTAAACTTACAACACCCTTCGTTTATACGTTTAGGAAAAAAAATATATTTTTGAAAAAGTGTACTTTTATTTCGATTGTACTTAGTATCTAAACTGATGTGTATAGGTCTAAAATAACAAACCTTTTTGCGTAAAAGGGAAAATGAAATCAAATATCAAATAATAAAAGACTTTGTAGTCTTAGATAAAAACTACTATTTATCATAATAAATATAATATTCAAAATTACAAAATTATATTTACTTAAACCAACCGTTTAGATAATTAATCAATTAATTGAAGTCGCAAGTAAGTCGTTTGTATGCACAGGTTTGCTAGGAATTAGAACTGAGCATGTTTTAGCTTGGTGGTCGTGGATGAAGGGCTAGCCGTACCCACGACTCCGCCAATAAGGCGAGGAAGGAGCGCCGCGGGGTTTTTAGTGGGCATTTTCCCCGCGGAAACAAAAAAAAAAAAAAAAAAAAAAAAAAGCATGTTTTAGCTTTCTATTATTTAGATAATATGTTTTGTTACTCGTATCTTAGAGTTTAAATTATTTGAAATAGATATAATCTTACTGCTACATATTATTACAAAGTACACAAAGACAGTGTAATTGTATTGATTCTTAATAACTGATGGTTAAGGAAATTGAATTCATGCTTAGAAAATTAAATATATATCTTCAAGGGTGGCAAAACACTTTACATTATGGGTCAATTTCAATATACTAATCTCAATTCAATTAACAGCTGACAGAATATTTACTTACTAGTGTTAGGACCCAGAGTATATAATATCTATACACATGTTAAGCTTATTTAATTTTTTTTTTAATAATATAAAATAATCTCATTCGAGCGGGGATTCGATCTCTATCTATATTTCTTCATAATATGTTGCAGTGGTAATCATTTTCAAAACATCAGGCCCTGTGCTAAAAGCGACGTAGTGAATAAATCATATGATGTATTTCAAGACTTTGTTTTTTGTCTAATGTCAACCTTATAACATCCTAAGTCTTTTGTTTATCTGTATAGTAATCTTGTTAATCAAACAAAACATAATTATAGTAATAATAAAATCTTAGTTACTAATTGGATAAGTTGACTTTGGAAAACTACCAAAGGATGTGAAACTCATTAATTCACAACTTAAATGCCAAATAACTAGAGAGTCATATAAGCACTAGTAAACCCAGGAGACATGCGAAACTTATTTGTATGTATGTATTTGCTCATTGTATGTACTCGTAAATACTAGGATTCAATATACTTGAAGAACGTGACTCCTTCACGCCAAAGGAGATTATAGTTGTTTGCAACCACACCGTTCAGTTGAATGATGTAGCTGTTTAATACTTATATAGATTTACATGACCTTAGTAAATATAGTTTAATATTTAATAGTTTGTGTTCTCTTTATGCACTGGTAATATATTTGTTAATGATTAAATTTGTACTATGCGGCCTTGAAGTTAAAATCCTTATAGGAAATATTTATTAAAGACATATTTTTATTAGATATAACTAATAATATATATATTATGTATGCAAATTAAAAAGCCAACCGCGCAAATCAAACATTCTGAGATAAAGACGATATATATAAATATATATATATATATATATATATATATATATATATATATATATATACGTCTTTAATTATTCACTCACTGCCTCACTCTGTATTTAGAATTCTTGCACGTCATTGTTTTAGACCTGTTTGAAACTATACTGTATATACTTAACTATATCTTCAAGCGAGCCAAAGTTTAGAAATCCTTTTATTCCATTAAATTACGAAACTTTGGTCCTCTTCAAGTTTAAAATTGATGATTCAGTATCTAACAATTATCTCAATGCATAATGATTTCTATGTAATAACATGAAAAAAAAATATGTGTGTGTGTATTAGTGTACACATGTAAGAAGTGAAACTTCTTTATGACATAATTTTTTGAAAAATGATTCACTAATTACAACTTTACAGGAATGGCGAATTAAGCTAAATTAGATAAAGTTAAAGCAAAAATAAAGATGGCGCGTAACAGAAAAACGTTACAATTTTTTGAAATTGCTATAAAATTTCTCCCATCCGTCGATAAAAAAGTTAATGCGCGTAAGATATGGCGCGTAACAGAAAAACGTCATAATTTTCATTAATATTAATTAATTAAAACCATACCATACCATACCGTACCGTACCATAAAAACGGACAAATGTACACAATCCACTTTAAAAATAATAACTTTAGGCTTCTTAACATGTTGGATCGTCACTATATCACAAATAAAATTATTCTTCATCATGGTTTCTGCTGTTTCGAGTTGTTGTTCGTTCTAGGTATAGCAAAACAAACCTTGTAAGGATCAGGACCCCAATGCTCCATTTCTCAGCCAAAACTCGTATTTCTTTTCATTCTTACTTCTTCTATTTCAGACAATCAATGTATTTTAAAAATATTATAAATTATATTTCATAATTTCTTCTTCATGTTATAATCTTGAATTTATTTATTAGTTTCAATAGCAAGTCCATAAAATCGTATTGTCCAGCACAATTCATTATTTAATTATAAAACTCTAATCCGATAATTTTATTTTTGGTTAATGTAAATTGTGTTTTATAATCCACATACTTGTCATTTTGATTATTTAGTATTTCCATAGCCACATGGTGTAAAAGAGATGAAGCTATACGAAAAAAGCTGGCGCGTAACGGAAAAATGTCACCGTAACGAAAAAATGTTACACTAAATTTTTTTCCAACCCCGATAAAGAAGTTTCACTTCAACAAGGAATATTAACAAAAAAAAACAAGGAATATTAACAAAAACTATTTACTAATATTCATAGTTCTCTAATATACTAACAACATGACAACACTACAACATAACAAACAAGACAAAGGACAGCGCCATATCTATGTCAATATATGTCAATATATGGTCTGTGGCAACACTGAGGTCAACAGCTGATTTGAATTGTTCCTAATAGTTTTATTAAGTAAAATTATTTATAGTGTATAATTTTAGCTAAATTCCCAATCAATTATTCAATTAAAGTGTATTGATACTAGTGTAATAAGAATTATAGTGTTTAAGTTATTCTTCAGTATTGTAAATCTCTAAGAAAGTGAAAAGTGACAGTTGATTGGTAACGTACAAACTTTAAATTTTCTAAAATAGATATATATTCTAGTTTTTAAGTGTTTTTAGTTCTTCTTTATTATATAACAACTGTCTCATTCAATTTCATTTTAGTTTTGTTTCTGCAAATCTCAGTTTCTTTGTTTTGTCTCATTTATTGCAGAAACAAAGCAATATAGGCCCTTTGTTTGGTTTTGCACATTGGTACCTTATTTAATATTAAAATGATGACTCGTTCACGGGCCCTTTCACGCCAAGAGGAGAACAAACTCCAACTGGCATTACAAGAACTAAAAGTGAGTAAGGACTTGTGTGCCCAGCTAAACAATGAAAGAGATGCTAATGAGAGGGAACTATTAGATGTTTTAAAGAATAATGACAAATTAAAAATAGAACTTTCTAAGTTACATGTTAAATATAATGATGTTGAAGAGGAGCGTAACAGGCTACAGATATTAGTGGCTAGGTTTGATGAGTGTGGTATTGAGTATGAGCAGGCCCTTCGGCGTACCGACACCCTGGAGCTTGAGCTGAGAGATGCCCACCAACAAATCTTGGAACTGGAGGAGGCCGCTCAAAACTCAACTAACATTCACACTCACAGCTTGTATGAAGAGTTAATTGGCAGCGCTTCTCAGTTGGTCAACTCCCCAACTACTGCAACTAAAAACCCCTGTGTCACTATAGATTTAACAAATGACACATTGAACTCAGAAAGGCTAGGTAGCTGTAGCAATAAGAAATTAAAAAAATATATTAGAATTAATAGATATATTAAGAAAATCCAAAAATTAACTAAAAAGAACAAGTTTTTTACAAAATCAATTATTAATAAAAATATATTGTTAAAAAAAATTAACTTTTGTAATATAGAATTAGAAAATAGAAATAGGAGATATGAATCTGACACACAATTATTAGAAACACATTTAGCCCGTTTGCAGACTACTTTAAGAAGTGTTACAAAAAAATATGAAAACACACAAAACTTGCTAAGCGAACAAAAGTCAAAAGTAGATGAACTTTTAAAAAAATCACAAAATAGTTTGGAATGTATGAACTCACAGACTAACAGTTGTTCATGTGAGTGTAATAATAAGTTATTTTCTGTAAAACCAACATTGTCCTCCCCCGCTAAAATATTGTGTGACAAGGTTGATATCCCTGTTTCTAATAATAGTGACTCCCTCAAATTAACTCCTGTATATGACACTTATATGTTTAGCGATAATATTGGAAAAGGAATGGGATCTGTACTAAATTCTTATTTTGTAAAACAAAAAGTATTCAACAGCTGTTCACCTGACAATAATTTAATGAATATTACTAGACAAATAAAAAATTCAAGTAAACAATTTACTAAGTCAACAAATATAATAATTTTTGTAGGAAATAGAGATAATGTAAATCATTTGGAATTTAAAAAATGTTTTGAAACTATAAGTAACTTAGATGTCAATAAAATTGTCTGGTTTTCATTACCCTACAATCAAGGTTTGCCACAGGCCGAAAATAAAATTAGATATAAGATAAATTTACTGATATATAATTTATGTTTGTATAATGACAAATTTCATGTGATTGACACTAACACTAATGTTAGTAACTTTTATAATTTGACTAATGGTAGGTATATTCTATCTCCTTATATTAAAAGACAGGTAGCTTCATCGCTATTATATTATTTTACTATGACAGCCAATAATTTGGCTAAAATTGTTTCTATTGAACAACATTCAGTTACTTGTATAAGTAAAAACAGCTTGGAAATAAATCCAACTATTAATAGTAGTATTAGTAGTAGTTTAAACTAGACATTAAGACAGTAGAGATATCCTCTAGCCAAATAATTAAGATATCAAATAATGATATTAATGATCATTATAGAAATACAAAAATTGTTAAAATAAATAATAAAAAACATAATATAAACTGTATCAACCTGGTGCATCAGAACATTCAGTGTATTAGAAATAAAGAATTAGAAATTGAATTGTTTTTAAATACTTTTAATATTAGTGTTTTTTGTGTCACTGAGCATTGGCTTAAGAATGATGAATTAATATTAAATTTCAATAACCACCAGGTTGGTAGTTCGTTCAACAGAGTTAATTCCATACATGGTGGCTCTTTAATTATTTTAAATAAACAGCTAAAATTCAAAGAACGCAAGGACATAGTGAGCCACTCTGTTGAGCGGACAACTGAACTTGCTTCAGTTGAATTAGAAAAGTTCATAATTGTAAATGTTTATAGGCCACCGTCATCTAACTTTGAACATTTTGAAAAGATTATGGATGAGGTATTGTATAAACTATCACATTCTAGTAAAAAGATAATCATTTGTGGAGACTTCAATATTAATATTCTTGAACAAAATTCAATAAGTATAAAGTTTTTAAATTTGTTCAAATCTTATAATCTTTTACACATGTTTATGGAGCCTACTAGAGTCACAACCACTTGTATTGATAACATTTTTACAAGTGTTATTCAAAATTTTAAATGTTTATTCAATACATTAGATTCTGACCACTATGGCCAATTTATTAAATTCAGTTGTAGCAAGAGAGAAAAATCAAAACAGAAAATAAGTTTTATACCAGTGACTGTAGAACGTATTGAACAAATTAAAAATGGGTTAGTACGCTATTTGCCTTTGATGAAAAATTCAAACCCCAATATTATGTATAATGACTTTTTTAGTACTTTCACTAAATTATTTAACTTTATATTTACTCCTAAAACAGTGGTTGTTAATGATAAATTAGTGTTTAGTGATTGGGCATCTGCTGAGTTACACAAAAATAGAGAAAAATTATATAATATGTATGCGGAATTGATGTTTAATACTAGTAATGAGTTTAGGGATGAGGTAAAATTATTTTCCAAATCTTTTAAAAAACAATGTAAAATAGCAAAAAATCAACATATTCAAAATAAAATAGGAAATAGCATTAATAAAATAAAAACAACTTGGAAAATAATTAATGAGGAAACTGGAAGAGCTAAATCCCAGAGGATCGACTTTAAATTAAATATAGATAATAAATATGTCACGTCTGACCTCGAGGTTGCTACTGCTTTTGAAACCTTTTTTACTAATATTCCAGTGACTACAACGTTATCTTTAAATTCTTCTACCGCTGCAGCTATGGGTTTACTTAGAGAGAATGTAGATCAATGTGTTAGTAGTTTTAAGTTTGAAAAAGTTAATGCTCAAGAAGTAATCAAAGTATTTAGATCAATTTGCGTTAAAAAGACTAGTGATCTTTGGGGGTTTTCTGTTGACATACTTAAGTCCATAATTGACATTGTAGCGCCAGACTTAGCATTAATATTTAATAATTGTTTAGAATATGGTATATTTCCTGATCTAATGAAACAAAGTAAAATAACTCCATTATTCAAATCCGGCTGTTCATTAGATCCTAGTAACTATAGACCTATTTCAGTCTTACCCACTTTTAGTAAGATTTTTGAGAAAATAATTCTTAATCAACTTGTGGCATATTTCAGTAAAAACAATCTCTTACACAAAAACCAGTTTGGTTTCACTGCCGGTCGCTCTACAACAGATGCTGGTGTTGAGCTATTACTAAACATATTTGAAGCCTGGGAAGGATCACAGGATGCACTTGGCATTTTCTGTGATCTATCTAAGGCGTTTGACTGCGTTCAACATGAAATCCTTATAAAAAAGTTAGAACATTATGGAGTTAAAAATAAGTCCCTAGATTTAATTAGTTCATATCTAAATGATAGAATTCAAAAAGTTGATGTAAATGGAAAACGTTCCCCTGGTTCTTTGGTAAAAATAGGTGTGCCACAGGGCTCTATCTTAGGGCCTTTCTTGTTCCTCATTTACATAAATGACTTACCTCACCTAGTGAGGGAAAAACATGGGATAGTGTTGTTTGCTGATGATACTTCTCTTACTTTTAAAGTTAATAGACGGCAATCTGTTATTGACGATGTAAACAATGCTCTCTCAGATGTTGTACAATGGTTTAACGCCAATAATTTGTTGCTCAATAAAAAAAAGACAAAATGTGTCAAATTTAGTTTACCAAATGTTAAAAATGTTAGAACCAATGTACAAATAAATAATGAGGACTTGGACTTGGTCAAATCTACTACTTTCTTGGGCATTACTTTAGATGAAAAATTGCAATGGGGTCCTCATATATTCGATTTGTCAAGCAGACTAAGTTCTGCTGCATACGCGGTTAAGAAAATACGTCGATTAACAAATATGGAAACTGCTCGATTAGTATACTTTAGTTACTTTCATAGCTTAATGTCATACGGTATACTCTTATGGGGCAATGCGACTGACATTGATACCATATTTACATTGCAGAAGAGGGCTGTTCGCGCAATATATAATATGTGACCAAGAGACTCTTTAAGAAACAAATTTAAAGAATTTAAAATTATGACTGTTTACAATCAATATATTTATGAAAATTTAATTTACGTTCATAAAAATATTTCAAAATTCAAGAAAAATTGTGATTTACATAAAATTAATACAAGACAAAAGAATAAACTCGCTATGCCCGGCACTAGGCTCCATAAAATAGGTAAATCCTTTAAGGGTAATTGTATACGTTTTTATAATAAGCTCCCAAATGAAGCCTTAAGCCTATCATTAAATAAATTTAAATTATATGTTAAAAATAATTTAATAAAAAAATCCTACTATAGTGTAAAGGATTACATCGACGACGGTATGGCCTGGGAATGAATCTGTATTGTATTACGAATAGCTAGTAATCTCCGCAATTTGTTTTTTGTTGTAAATTATTTTGCTTTATCGACCTTCTGCATCACACCGATTCCTTAGAAGTCACTACTTGCGGTAGCATCGGGAGTCGGGTTGCCTCCCTCCCTCAAATATGTGCGAAGGGGGTGATGGCTGGCTCTTGTGTTATGCTCGTGAACGGGTGCTGCTTGCGGTGACTGGTTGTGTGGCAGGCCGAAGATTTATATATATATGTTTTTTCTGTTATTATTATTTAATTTTCGTTGCCTGAAATCATTAGGCTTATTTTCCTATTGATTGCGACGGTTCTAGTTGTTCCAAATTTGCATTTAAGTTTGACGTTTGTGAAACAGTGATCACAATAACAAAAAATATATCCGGCTGAGTTTGTTGTGTGGTTCTTCTCAGACCAGGACGCGTTTGGAACCCTCATAGCTTTAACATTAAGATGGAAAGTGCTTTCTCAGAAGGGCTTATTACGATAAATCTAGTATCGTAATAGGCCCTCCTGACACTTCCATGTTGACGTACACAAGTGATCACTGATTATGATTCTAAGTGGAAAAGATATAAATAAAATAAAATAAATAAATAAAATACACCATTGCAGCATCCTGCGATTAAGAACTGTCATGTTTGAGTGAAGTGGCTTAAAGATTGATGATTGAATAAAGTTTCATAACCTACCTAGTTAATGATTTTAACAATCTTAAGAAATTAATTTAAATTCCATCAAGCCAACAATTGTACTATTATTTTTAAATTTAAAACATTGTGAAATTACGTTGTGAAACATTGTTAACTTGGGTTTATTTCCGCTGACAAAATTTTAATAAATATAACATTAACTACTATATACATTAAAATAAGTTCGACTGGAATGAACTCAAATAAATACAATAACGAGTTTCGAACATATCAGAAGCTATTAAAAGTTCGAGTTGAAATGCGTTTAATAATATATCGAGTTCATAACTATCGACTAGCAGTAGATGAAAAGATTAGTAATCAAAGCAAATGTTAAATTATCGTAAAATCCACGTATTTATTTTTGACGTATTTTTTTTGCGGTGAAATTCTTCGAATAAGTGCCACATGCGCTTATTCGAATAATTTAATCGCATAGAACGATAAACCTATAGTTTTGAGAAAAGATATATCTCTCCATCTTTCTCTAATATCGCTTGCATCGTTACATTCAAGTAGAATCCACAACAAATACACCCCATTTTGCTACATAGCCTCTTCAAGACAATTGGCTTTCGATCCTTTTCGGCGATATGATTCATATAATCACATTTTTTATTATAATCTGTCTTTCTAACTCTAATAATCTTTGTATTTTACTAGTAATAAAAGTAAATATTTTATAAGTTAAAAGTTTATTAAGAAAGACTTTATAATGATATACCCTACGATATGGGGACAATGTAACTAAAGGAAATACGCTGTATAAAAAACTTTTACAACTTTTCAAACATTCTTAAAATGTTTCTTTTTGCTATAGTAAATGAGGACTCGAAAACATTTTACAAATTAGAACCGCAATCCTGTGTATCACAGAAAAGTTTTTTTTGTTTGTGAAGTTCGCTACAGTCTGGTGAGTTTTAAAAAATGTAATCCGCAACTACACCTTTAGAGTACTGGAACTCAGTAGAATTTTCTCTAGTTGAGCCAATGACATACACTATATGTTAAAAGTATTTTTTCTAAAGCGTTTATTTTCACTCATATAAACATGACATTGCGGTTTTACAGTATTAATAAATTTGAAGGTATTAAAATAGTAATAGCTACAGATAAAAATATATTCAAAATTGGTCAATACATACGTATAACGAAAAAGAAATTACTTCATAAATTACAGGAACTATACTATATACTATAACTATCTACGCTTTGTACTGGTACACTAATGTGTAATAATAACTCAAAATTTTTCAAACACTCTTTCACGGTCAAAATTATGGAACGCGTTGCCTCTCTTTATTAGAAAATTTAAATCCTTGCCTATATTTAAAAAATATACAACGGAATATTATTTATCAGGGTAGAACTAAGATGACTTATTTTTATTATTATTATTGTTTTTTAAGTTATCATTAAGTTTATTATTTATGTGTATAATTTATTCTCTGTTATATATATGAAACTGTATAAATTTTAATTGTATTGTTTAGTTTATTAATTAATATGTATTTTATATAATAATATGCGCATTACGTTTATGTATTAATGTGTATTTATTTTTATGAATGTTTACAATGTTTAATACTTTTAGCCACCTATCTATGTGCACTAATATTAAATTCCTATCAATATCAATATCTGGAAGAAATCGCCTTTAGGCGATAAGACCGCATTTTGTATTTACCCTGTTTTTATTTGTAAATGTTTAAATGTGTTTTTATGTGGTATACAATAAAGAATATAAATAAATAAATAAATAAATATTCAGTTTTATTGTTATTGTTTTGTAAGTCGAATTTGTGGGTAGCATTTAAAGAATTAAAACACGTGGATGGAATAACCTTCAAAAAAGATTTTTCTTATTGAAATCGAGATTAATTCAGGTGACTGCTTAAAAATTTATTTATACACCATTAATTTTACTTGTGTGATCCGTTTTTTACTATAATTTTAAATGATATTAACAAAAGTTTTATGAATATAAGCCTATATGAATACTAAACCACATGGGGACTGAATCCTCTTTGGGGAAAATAACAACATTTCTTTATTGCTGGAAAGTGGTCTCATATGGTAGATATATATACTGTTAATTAAAGAAGCTATTTTCTCCTTTATATTTAAGACGGTTATTTTTAACTTCTACTTTGTTATTATTAAGATCTATATAGTTTTTTACATTGGTTACTTACTTGAAGTGAAGTTCAATCTTCTGTAATTTCTGCTTCATGTTTTTTTGGAAATAAAGAATTTTAATTTTGCGAGGGGGGTGATGGGGCTAATACTCGTTATGTTCGTGAACGGGAGTTACTTTCAGTGGCTGGTAGTTTTGCTGGCCACACCTGTTTTCTTTTATTTTTTTTATCATAGATTATTATTTATTTTTTATTTTTATGTCATTTTTATAAAGAAAAATAACACTAACTATAATAAGATTTCCCATCCAATTGACTGTGACTGTTCTGTTCGTTGATTATATAATATTTACTTTTACGAAACAGTGATCACAATAAAAAATATCCGTCTGAGATTTTTTAGTTCTTCTCAGACTCCGTATTTTTTATTTTAAGCTGTAATGTCTTTACACGAGGGCTTATTTTGATAAGTATTGTATCCTAATAGGCCCTAACGCTTCCCTTTGATGTACACAAGCTATGTCTGATATGATTCAAAGTGGAAAGGATATAAATAAATAAATAAATAAATAAATAGATAAATTAATTAGTAATTTTACCAATTAATAATATCAATTTAAAATTAGAATATGTAAAAGCAACTATATAGAATCTATGATTCCTGTGTGCTAATGTATGCTGATGTAAATAAAAAAAATATGACTTTGATTTTAATTTACCAAGTATCAATTTTATACATATGTTTATAGATACTTTTGTAAGTAAAAGATTTAATAATGATAGAAAATCAATAATATGTACAGAAGTGTATTATTAAGCTGCTTAATTTTAATCATACTAAATGAACATTGAAATAAATAGAAGTAATTCCGAACACAAATTATGCTCACAATGAGAGACAACAGACGTAAATCCTCTGTTTAATGTGCATGAGACGTGGAGACGGCTGTTGGTAATTACTGGACGTATAGCTTTATTTTTTGTTTAAACTTGCGGTTTACAGTTATTATTATAAACAAACATTAAAGTAATACTTGGCGAAGTTTTGAAAATCGTTTCTTCTGTTTAAGCTTCTGTATTAAACCAAACGCTGGAAAATCAGTTCTGACATATCTATCCAAGCAGTAGCAGCATTATTATAAATGATCTATTTTTAATATAATATTAATATGTTTGTATGTATATATTTATATGTTTATGTAATTTCTAATTAGTAATATGTAGAATCTATATACGGCTTTATTATTTTATAATCGTATTACGTTGACCATTACAACAATCTGGTTTAAGGGATATTATAAATGTATTAGTTTTTATTTTTATTTTGTACAGTTATAAAATAAGAAATCAAACAAAAAAAAAATGTTTCCACTTTTACTTATTACTCTGTATTTTGTAAGAAGTACCTTAAAGGTCTATGCCCGGGCGCCACACATACTCCCAGAGTTAATGCCAGTTCAGAGGCAACATATACATTTTATAAGGAAACATTTAAATTTTAAAAAATCATAGAACAAATGTTGTTGGGATTAATGTAGACAGGTTGCCTGCAAGAGGTGGCCAATCTATTACAAATAGCCCTGTATATATACGGATTTCTTATTTTATAACTAAAAACAAAATAAAACTAAAAACTAATAAACTGGAAAGTGGTCTTGTATGATAGATATATACTGTTTAATAAAGAATCTTTTTTCTCCTTCATATTGAAGACGGTTATTTTTAACTTCTACATTGTTGTTATGAAGATCTATTATTGAGATATTTTGTTTAGTAACAAAATTTATATATATAAATTTTGTTTCTTTTTTTATTTTCATAAATTTGTTTTTGAGTACCCTATGATACAAAAGTGGATTCATACATTTTTTACCATGCTGCCGATAATATTGTTTATGTATCTTGCATCATACGAGATACATAAACAATATTAAATTTTGTTATAATATTATCTAAAATAGTGGCACATTTCCGACACAAATCATTTAAAGTTCAGCAAATATATTACCTTAATCCAGTATACTTCCATAACTAGAAACAAAACACTACTGTTGCCAAAACAGTAACGACTTTTAGCTTGTCCTATTCATATATAATGTCCAAACTTCATACAGATCCTTTTATTATGAAAAATAAAGTGACTTTCGACTTACCTTAATTATGCTTAATGCCTTATCCCTGATGCCTGATACTTGATGTTTGATGGTTTATACTTTATGCTTGATAATTCATACTTTATGCTTGATGCTTAATGCTTTATGCTAAATGCTTAATGCTTAATGCTTAATGCTTAATTCTTAATGCTTAATGCTTAATGCTTAATGCTTAATTCTTAATGCTTAATGCTTAATGCTTAATGCTTAATGCTTAATGCTTAATGCTTAATGCTTAATGCTTAATGCTTAATGCTTAATGCTTAATGCTTAATGCTTAATGCTTAATGCTTAATGCTTAATGCTTAATGCTTAATGCTTAATGCTTAATGCTTAATGCTTAATGCTTAATGCTTAATGCTTAATGCTTAATGCTTAATGCTTAATGCTTAATGCTTAATGCTTAATGCTTAATGCTTAATGCTTAATGCTTAATGCTTAATGCTTAATGCTTAATGCTTAATGCTTAATGCTTAATGCTTAATGCTTAATGCTTAATGCTTAATGCTTAATGCTTAATGCTTAATGCTTAATGCTTAATGCTTAATGCTTAATGCTTAATGCTTAATGCTTAATGCTTAATGCTTAATGCTTAATGCTTAATGCTTAATGCTTAATGCTTAATGCTTAATGCTTAATGCTTAGTACTTAGTGCTTAGTGCTTAATGCCTAATACTTAATGGTTAATGCCTAATACTTAATTGTTCTAACGAAGGATCTAAATAAGAAACATCCATGTGATATTGAAGGATTATTTGAAGCTCAAAACTAATACTAGGATATAAAGTACATAAAGAACAAAACAGTAAATTATATAAAAACATATTTATTATTTACTAAAAACAACAACCACAGCTTAAGTAAATTAAATAATTCCCATTCGGGTGCTGTCGCGTTGATTGTTATAGCAGTGATCCTTAATTCTGCCAGCAATTGTTTGGATTTTTAATAAAAAGTTAATAAAGGCAAATATTTAAGGCAACTGAAGAGGGTATGCTCGGAGATGTCATCAGCATGGATTATGTGTTCCTTGTTAAAGGAAATTGATCTTTATGTACCGCCATGATGGCATTGCTAGTATTATTCTAGTCCATAATACTTACATTAGTATTATGATTTTATGATTAATATATATCTACGTTTTAATCGATATTTTAATTATTGTTTAACAACTTAATGTCGTAAATACAATATTTTAAAAAGGAAAGGAACAACGATATAACATAAAAATAGAATACTATATCATTATAGATTGCTCATACCCAGGTGAAGGAAGAAAAGAGTATCAGAAGAACTCATTGGCAATAACTAGTATATGATAAGAGAAGGTTTGAATTAATATTTAAATACATGTAAACTTGATACTTACTAACACAATTTTTGCTAACAAGATCAATAACATGATAATCATTTACAATGACCGCCATACACTCAATTTGTTTGAAGTAATAAAAAGTAGCTTGATAAGCAGCTATTGTTATTTAAATATTAATATTATCAGTTTGAATTGCATATTAAATCATTACATTACATTTATTATTTAAGACATATTTTTATAAATTATTTATTATTTCACTTCGTTTAACTAAAGCTAAGTCAATTAAAGTCATTTAAATTGTTTTAATCACGACCTGTCACATTCAGTGTTTTAACGAGCGTTAATATTTGTAATTACGAATACTATATTTATAGTAATTCATAATCACTAAATTATAGTACCTACATCAAGGAGCTGTCAGTGATATAAACCAACCGGTTGGATTCTCAATTTATTTAATTCGTTTGTGCGCGGCCTGACTTCGTATCGATCTACATATCATGGCTATGTCTAATAGTTTCAACTTTAAAATATTTGAAGTAGAAATAACATGCTCGGTACGATATACGTATTGTTTGAATATTTCGTTTTTAGTTACTGCAAAAAGACCACTTTAATTCGGATTATATTATTATATTTTGTCAGCCAGAATAAAAATAAATATATTTTTAGTTACTAAAAGAAGCAATGTTTTTCTCAAATAGGATGTTACGCAATTAAGAACTCGTTTTAACTCGCAAATGCTTAATTAAATACCACCCTTAGAGCTTTATTTATTATGGGCTAAAATTCAATTACTCTTGAAAACTTTTTTTTGATAAAAGTTTAGGTAAGAAGTCATTTGAAAATTGACAATATAAATAGTTAAAGGTTATATTATGTTATGTTATTTTATATCATCACAACTTTAGCTTGTAAGATTATGTTACATTTTGTTAAGTTTTATTGTTTTTAAGAATACAAAACAAAAAACAAATAATAAACATTTGTCGCTTATTAAACACTCGAAATATAAAATTAAAAGCTCTGTTCTAAATCAATGCTACGGACTTTATAAAGAAACATCAACAACAGAATTGAGTGTCAAATGTATGAGTTTGTGAAACCTTTAGACTCAGCAAGATTAAACAATTTACACATTTATATTTATGTTTATAAGATTAATTTATCGCTTATTAAAGTTGTTCTATTCTAAATCCATGAAACGGACTTTATGTAGAAACATCAAATAAAAGTGTAAATATGTTCATCTTATGTCAAAAGAAAGATAACGCTAATTGATTTGAGTGTTAAATGTATGAGTGTGTGAAATTAGACTCGGTGAGGTTAAACAATTTACACCTTCGTTTTATACGTTTAGAATATTCGACTATTAGGTTTGGTTATTTAATATGTAACAAATTCATAGAATTAATATACATAGAACAGGTGAGCCATAGATATTCGTATGAGCGTCAGTGAAAGACAGTTAAAAAAAGATGCAAGATCTCACACTGTTTGTCTTTGTCTAATCACACATGCGCAAAGAAATATTCATGACATCTTAGCTTTCATAATATTAGTAAAACTGACAATTGCTACGAATTACACCCGGGACGACAACGACGAAGCATGAGCTTTCATAAAAAATAGAAATAGATAGAGTTTTTCGATCTACCTATCTCTTTTAAGTTTGATGATGATATTTTAGGCTGGCTTCCCTACTCTATGTATAATATCTCTATGAACAAATTACATTCATAAAAGACACCTACAGTCGAATAGTTTTAACAAGTCAAAACATATAAACAGATAATGAATGTAGCAAACATAACAGTTTGACACGAAAACCTTTTTATCCCTAATTTATTTGCTTTAACTATAGGAACCAAACCGAAGCCAATAGTTGATATTCTCTATATTTACAGTAACTATTAAGTAATCCTATTACATATTCCGTCTCAAACAATTTTGAGTGTAATTTGTTATTGTTATTTCAAATGTAAATTAACGATGAGATCTCAGTTATGAATTTAAACATTTACCTACTTCGGTATTTATATTTTTATGATATAAATCAACTTAATTAAATATATTTTATAATCCTTTAAAATAAAGAAGGTTATTGTAATTTTAAACACCTATTGTTATATTATTTTGATATATATCTTATAAAACAAATTATTTTCGATATACAACACTTTGTTGTTAATTCTGCCCCTGTTCTCAAATCTAAAGTTTTATTAGCTGCACATAAAAAAAATAGGTTTTTTTATATAAGCATTATTATCAATTAATAGATTGGTTTGTAAACGATTTATTTTGAATTCAGTATATCAATAATGTTTTAATAATATTGCATTAAGAAGTACTTCAGAAAACTGACATGACAGACCAGATAGATACTTTCAAAGATATAACATTTTCAAATGCGTCGCTGTGAATATAAAGGATATTGCATTTATTTTTCTTTTATAAAATATCGGCTTCACTATTTATTTCAGTTTGAATTTTTATTGCATTTTTTAATTTTAAAACCGTCTCTTTGAGTGAAATATAGCTCAAGATTTTTTAACGAACGGATACAAAAAAACGTTATTTTTTATGTTATTAATTAATTATTTTTATTAATAACACTTCTTATTTGTTTCTTTGTTCTTCAAAGAGTACACTGTGTTCAGTTAACTGTTAATTTGTAGATAAGTAATAATATTCTTTACCACATTGATGACATTATTCAATTATACGTAAATGTTTTGTCAAAATTAGAAAATAATGTTATATTAGGCAGTAAATTTTATACAATAAAGATTTATCCAGGGAACTTACATTGATGATGATATTAATTAAGGATTAACAGTTAATATACCAACTATTTCTAATTTAAAAAAACTTGGCTGTAATTACCGCAATTATATTGCAATTATATACTCGAATAGTTTCAAAAGCTTTGTTCACATAACATCATAAAAACGTTTTCAGCTATTTAAAATATTTAATTTTCTCTTTTGATAAAGAACATTTCATGCTAAGGTCTAAGGATACTTATGTCAAATTCGTGAATCTGTGTGTGTGAACTGTGTCGAATCTAGCTTTAGGTAAATTTGGTCACATTTTGCTAACTGCTCTTTACACTCACTATAAACAGGAATTCTATTATGGTGTACCCTTTTTTTTTTTTTTTTTTTTCGTTGGAAAAATGCGTTTTCGCATCTTCACCCAGGCCAGGAAGGCGATGGCCGGGCGGTATGTGCGGCACCCGGCGGCATGGAAACGCTGCCATTTTTAAGGCACCCCACTAAAAAACCAACGGCTGCCCACGACGCTACAATGGGACGCCACGGGATCGCTTTCGCACTCACCGTGGTGCCCCGGCGGAACTCCTCCATATAGGGGTACCCCGGGCAACCAGTGTACCCCTACCTCATAGACCTAGTGCAATGGCGAGAGAGATCGCCCCCCCCTCTCACCTAGGCCTACGGCTGGTTAGGAACGGGCTGAACCCTTCTCCTTCACAGCCTCTCCCGCTGAAGCTCGATGTGACTATGTTGCCATAGCCACAGCCGGCTCCGTGCTGGGCTCCGCGCTCGAGGGTTTCGCACCAGGTGCTAATCCTCGAACTCGCGGAGCCTTGCACACAGCCTTGAGTTCGAGGATTAGCATTATGGTGTACCCTAGGAAACTTCGCTATTAAACATTTGTAGTGTAATAGCTCATAGTGTCTTACAATAAGGTATAAAGTTGCATGGATATATTGTGAAATGGAACTGCTGCTGTTTATTGAGCGTTAAATTTTGATAACTCGATTCCGTTTGTTGGAAATTGAAATTTGGAAGTGTTAATTTAGATTCTACAAATTTTATTTGATATTTTTATTATATTTCGTGTAAAACATTGCAAAGCTGTGAGAGTTTGATGTTGAATATATTTTAAGGCTATTTCTAAATTAAGTTAACATAAATATAATTTTAAGATACAATTAAACAATAATTCCTAATGTCACGCTTTGGTTCTTGTGTGTCAACAAAGCGTAATCCAGGAGAAATCCATTATCAGATTTGATAAAAAACAGATCGGGCTACAATTAATTCAAAAATTTGGTAGTTACTTGTCAATGTTAATTCAAAGTATGACAGGTTCAGAAAAACTGCGAAGCATTTTGTATAGTACTAAATACTTTAATATCTATTATAGAATGATTTCTAACACATGATATTTAGTATTATTTTGTTAATATGTACTCAAAACTTTTCTACTTCTGTGACGCATATGATGAAAAAGCCATTAAAATCTTTATATGAAACTATTTCGCATAACATAAGAGTAATTTTTGTCGATTTTTCTGCATGGATCTAACCCTTGGCATTGTGCAAATTGAGTCTGAGGTTTTATAAGTGCAATGTAGCATACATATTTCCATTTTAAAACTTTTAAAACTTTATTCGTGGAATGGCTACTGTGATTTTATAGAGATACTATTCAATTATTTTTAGTATGTCCTTGCAATACTAGTAGTGTTACTGAATAAATAATATAAAAAAGTATGTTTTAAATTTTTTTAAGTACTAGTGAAGCGTCAACACGTTTTAAAAAGCACCCTTGCTTTTGAGCCCTTTGCGGCTTTGCCAAGTTTTCGTAGAGCGACAAATGAGGTCTACTAATACACACGTTTTATGACAAGGCTAAAAATAGATATAAAGAACGCCATTAGTTTTAACAAATAAACGGCAAATAACACTTGCCAGTTCAAAGAACAACTCTGTAATAAAATATGTTAATATTATAACATACACTTTTAGTTGGCAATATCAAAGTTACAGTATAAACTTCAAATGCAGCGAAAGATAGGTGGCTAAACAAGATCATGTTTACGAAATTCCTTTAAAACATGTCTATTTAGATTCTACTAAAACACATAAACTAAACTGAAATACTTCGGCATGTCTGTGTACCGGATTTCCTTAGCTCTTTGGCGCTGAGCCAAAGAGATGATGCGTTAGAGATTATACAAAGTGTCCTTTTAGTTTGTACATTTCATTTATTATGTGTATATTACATTACTTTTTACGACTTAGTGTTATTAGATTATATGTATTTGTATAACACAATTGAAATTAAGTTATATTCTACTTATCGTTTGTCTCATTAGTATAAGAAAAAAATGCTTTTGTCACGCGTCTGTACATCTAATCTCAGTTTTAAATAATAAACCGTTTCTTCTAGAAATTAAATAATTATATTAATGCAACCATCACTACGTTCATTTATTATGCTCACTAAGCGCATTTATGTTTTTTTTTCTTTTTATCTGTTCGTATAGAAATATATATCAGTAATTAAGTAATCATTTTCTTTCACTAAACAAATTTACATGAAATAATGTCTGGATTCACATAAATATTTCATGATAAAATAGTATTCTTACGAAAGATAGTATAGTATTATTACTAATGACAGAAAAGTTTCTATCTCTAGAAAAAAATATTACGATTTATATTTTGTATTATAAAGTACTTTAGATCTATTTCTGAGGGATCGACGAAGAATTTTTAGTGAGTTTGCGAACTGTCTATTTTGATGAAAAAATGTCTGCGTCATATTAAAGTTTCGGTCCTCAAAATGAGTAATAGTTATAAAGTAAACCAATTTATTTATGCGATAATTTTAAAAGTTTTAATATTTTTGGAAGACAAAATATTTCTTTTCTGGTTCTATTGGACTAAGTAGTTCAATAGATTAATATTTTAAATATTTAATTTACAATAAAGTACATAATATAAAATTAATAGGCATGTCTAACATTATTTTCTTAAACATTTTCAAATTAGGATGGGCTAGAGGACTACTACAATCACCAATTTGCAATAGCTTTAAACATATATAAAAATGCCGTTATGCCCTTTTTCGGACACATTCATACAGAATATAATGAATATCTTCAAGCTTACCACAGACAGAACTATTTGGGGAAGGAATTTTCGCCATTAAATTACCAAATTTAATCAGAAATATGTGTAAATCCGCAAAACAATATTAACATTCTTAGCAATCCGTTTGTTCAGATCATGAAACATTTTTTTAAGGAAATTTGAATAACATTCAAGCTGCTATTTGTAATAAGTATTTTTACTAATATATTATTAAGAAAGTCGTATAATTTCTATTACATTATAAGGGTCAGATAAAGAACGAATAAAAACATTACCAAAACCTGGGGCTCGTATTTATTACAGAGAATGTCCCAAGTTTGTAAAGAAGCGAGGGTAAACAAGCTATTTTATTTTTAAGGAAAGTTACAAAACTCAATTCAAGAGTTTCAGTAAAAGGTTGTAAGAATTATAGCATCTTTTGGACGCCCTCGTTCTCAGTTTTGTTTTTAATAATCGATTCATAAATAAGATATCTTATTAGGTTAATTGGTATACGTTATTAATTTTTTAGTTTTATAATACATATTTATAACTGTAAAAACTAGAAAATACATATTTTAAATACAATGAAATATATATTTATTTCAAAATTATAATGTAATAATATTACTCCGAGCTGTTTAATGCACTTTAAATTAATGAGTTCGTGTAGGGTGCTTCAATTTTTATCAAATTACAGAACTTTTTATAAAGTAACAAGTCGCGCCACTCGCGTTTCATTTAATTATGTTCGCATTAAACGTACAGTATTAATATAATTTTAACCATTCATTTTCAAAAGCTATATTTTAATGAATAAACGATAGTTGAAGACTTAATTTTTTATGACGATTCTGTTCTCGTTATCTTTGTTCCGGCAGTATTCTGACATTTTGATTTTTATAGGAAAGTCATAAAATACCATTTTTAAAAGAAGAATTACTGGTTAAATTATTAATATCATCTCGAACTATGTACAATTAGGTTACAATTTACAATTAGGTTAGTTAGGAGAAAAATCATATATATTTATGTCTGAATAGTTAATTTTATATAGCATGTTTTCACCTAATTTGTATTAAAAAACTATGATAAATGTATATTATTGAAGTAGTGTCGTGATTTAACCCTACTTGTTTTCCTTTATTTACGCAATATTAATAGAGATTATATTCACAGATTCTGAATAACTATTCAATATAAACAAGCATATTCAACTATAGTCCAATTTTAATATAAAGCAAACATTTCAGATACGAGCTTACATTATGGTTTGGTAATTAAGAGTATACATTATATATTTATCAGAATAAATGTATATGTTCAATTTTGTCCATCAATGAAGAGTATAATATGTTTGACATATTTTTTATTAAATCTATATATAAATGGATATTTTAATTAAAGGTGGGTAGCAGTTATAATTAATGTTGAAAAGATTTATTTCAAAGTTTTAAACTTTTAGTTATTTTAACCTACCCATATAATATTAACCGACCCTTGTTTTATTATTATAGAGACAGATTTATTGCCATAATCTTTCTGTTTTAGTGTTTTTTATAAGTTGTCATAGCATTGACATATGAGGAATACTTTTATGATAATATGTCTTTATAATCACTTAATAAAAACAAAATACCCTCTAAGGAAAAATAATGGTCACCGTACACAGAATCATAAACATAATTTTGAGTCATCGTTTCTATTGCATGGGTTTACGACCCCTGAGGGGTTTTATCTCACTTCTCTATGTTCACATTAATGGTAAACTATCACAGAGATATTTTTTTTCTGTTACCATTTATATCTTATAAAAAGATATCATTACTTTGTTGAAAGATTAGAGTGCTCAAATTAATTTTTATATAGTGGTGTTTTAATGGAAAATGTTTACTGAATTCCGTTCCTAAATATCGATATTTTTCTTTATTGTGATATTATCTACATTACACTTGAAGTTTTACTTTCTAATAAGGTATAAATCCTAAAACAAAAAAAAAGTGCAATATAATATGGTTTATTAAAAAAATATTTTAAATAATCCCAAAGTGAATAAACAAATTATAATCTAAATAATTGTTTAGTTTATTGACTCACGAAGAACAGGAAAAGAATATTTCCAGAATGTTCCTTATTGTTTTCTTTTAAGTTAAGAAATTAGTATATAAAGTGAAGATTGTATTTAAAACTACGTTTTACTACACCTATTGTGTTATAAACTTCAATGATAAGATTTATTAAAATAAATTACTACTTCCTTCCTAGTCTTTTTGATAAACTCAAAGTAGATATTCCACTAACATGAATATTTTTTGATCGTAACTAATTTAACATTTATTTAATTTAAAGTTTGTCCACATCACACTTTATTACTATAATTATTTAATAGTAATAGATCTACGATGAGTGATTTAAAAAAGTGAGATTGCTAACTACAGATTTATTTAACAACTCGGTTCCACCGGGCTCATGAACTATTTCTAGTGTAAAAAAAAAACAATTAGGCATTGATGATCGTTAGTCGTTAATAAAAATTATACAATAAATAGTATTATTACTAAATAAAGCTTAACTTGAATTTGCAGTAGAATTAAGTTGAATTAATTCTCGATTTCATAAAACTTTATGTAATAAAATATTGTATGTGTATCATTTTTTTCAATGACGACTGAAATCATTAAGACAATTTTTAATGTTTTATGGTACAAAAAATAGTAAAATGCAAAATGTTTTATTTACGATAATTATTTAAACTTACTATTTGATTTCAGATGTGGTCAGGCAAGAAGTGTTCAGAGGGGGGCGCGGGTACCCCCACAGAGGAGGAGATTAAAGTAGTGCTTGTTGGAGACACTCAGTGCGGGAAAACATCACTCGTTCAGAGATTTGTGTCTGACACATTCGTTGAGGTGAGTACACTTCATTGCACAGTTACATAAGTACTCATCCAATCTTATCATCACAAATACGCTTTTATATATTTGTTTTATCATAGAAGATATACACGCTAACAGCGTCGATGCGTGTCCACTTTTTAAAAAAAGAATTGGTATTTTTATATTATTTAATTTATATATATATATATATATAGTACAGGACAAAAAAAAAATAAAAAAACACATCACACAAAAACGTAAGGTTAATTTTATAGTTTGTTTCCCAACCCAAACCGTAACGAAAATCGTAGGTTTACATTCTGTTCTCGTCGTTAAATACATAGTTAAAGAAAATTACTATTATTTTATAAATATAGTTCAAATCATACTTATCGCCAGTTTTTTAAATTAAAGTAGGTACTATACAAAAAAACAAGTGCAAACATTTTAATATAAAATAAGGATATAAAAACATGATATTGCATCAGCAAAATTGTAGGGCGATACATTTCAAAAGTGGTCTACTTTTCACAAAGCATGGCTCATGTCACACTTATAATTATTTTTTTAAGAAAAAAGTTTTTAAACGTTTTGTTAAATATTGTTTATTAATAAAAAAAAACTTGTGTGGTTTTATGAAACCACCGTAAAAGTGAAACTTTTTTTCACATTATAGACATTTAACTAAAAATTTTCGGAATAATATTCCATTAAGGGTATAAAAATTGCTTCATCAATCTTAATTTTATACTTAGAAAATGGGAATGATAATGGGAAATGATAAAAGTAGACTAGGTCTCCAACTAATATTTTTATTGAACTCTGTGTCTTAGAGTACGACATACATAATACTTAACAATTATTTAGATGATATACACATATTAAAACACTGAAAACAATATTTTATAATCGTTGAGTCATTTTGATCCGTTTTTCAATTATTTTCAATCATTCTATTATCAATTCCATCTTCATCATGAATTTCACAGTTTATAAATGTAACCAATATTTTATGGTAACTAAAATACGTGAACAGTGACTTACATTCGATTTTTTCAATGTATCTAGTAAAAACCGCATCGATACGAGCGCTTTTCACTTTATTCCTACTCCGCGGCCGACCGTCACGCGACATGCAACACGCAGACGAAAAAGTTTGAGACGATGTAATAAAAGTTTTACTTTAATATATTGATAATCACTAGATATAATTCGACGATACTTATCTTTTTGCGTAATACATGTTTTGTTTTGTTTTTACAGTTTCAGTATTCATCTCGATAGCGAAGTTTATAATAATAATATCACAGGAAATTTGTCCTAACACACATTGATCTAACCCCTAAATAAGCAAATTATTTGCTTGTGTTAAGGGTTTTAGACAATGATACAAATACATATAAATATACATTATTAATACTTCGTATAAATTTAATCAACGACCAAACTCAGAATTGCAGACATCTATGTTCATCACAAACATGCCTATTCCTGTCGGGAATCGAACTCGAGTCCCATTGTGCAACGTATAGCGGCGTTAGACGTCTACGCTATCTGCTCGACAAACGGGACGGTTTCAAGTACATATTTACAGTGTATATGACATTTGGATGAATAAAAGTAATTTTGAAGTATAGCTGAGTATAGTTTTATACAGGTACATATTTTTTGCATTCAGTTAATTGTTGATAATTATTCCATAATTAAATAAAAAATAGATTGCTATAATAGACAAAAATCCATATAGTATCTTGACAGAATAATAGTTACATTTTAAAAATACAACAATTTATTAGACTTTTTATAAATTATACTTTATATTTAAATTTATATTTACATTCATGGAATTAAGAATAGTATAAGGATTTTAAATTAATTCAAGTACCAGCAATAACAAATTACATTCAAGACTGTTTGAGAATAACTACGTGAAAGGATTACTTTATAATTTCTCTAACATTTTAACGTTTATTCATAAATCAATAATTTTATTTAATATTTCAATTTTTTTCATAGCAATAGGTAAAGGTTTCTTAACATATTTTTGGTATTTGAAGATATTTTTATATCTGTTCATATAACCATCTTTTTTAGGTTAAAATTGTTATTTACAACAACACAAGTTGACTATGAGATAAATTTAATATACATGTCTGTATAGAAGCTACTTAAGAATTGGAATAACTGGTTACTTATAATCTAGTTTCATCAGTCTAGATGAAATGTGAAGTAAGACTTTGGTCTAGTTCTACTACAAGATACTTCAATACTTAAGATACTTTGGATATTCCTAGACAGTTATTCGTTGCAAATAACACCTTTGTTTTTCATTGGAAAATCCGTTACGGATTCCCGCCGCCCAAAAACCCCCCAAATGAGGGTGACACTTGCAACCTGTAAATAATCTCTAGTTAATAGTCTAATTCTACTATAAGATACTTAAAGAAATTTATTTTTTGAATATTGACAGTTATTCGTTGCCACCTTTTTTTTCGTCGAAAAAATCCGTTACGGATACCCGCCGCCCAAGAACCCCCCAAATGAAAATGCAACTTGCAAATAGCCCCTAGTTTAGATTTTGATTAAAGTTGCTTTTACACGACGCAAAAGATATGTGTACGTTGTGAGTGTGTTTTTATATTGCTATATAATTGCTATTTAAACAAAGATATAAATTCTGCATCGAAATTTCTGTCCTGAGCCAGTGTATTCAAAGAACAAAAACAGAATAGAATATAACCGTTTATAATTTTTTGGTAAGTTCCAATATAAATAGACAAACTTCTAATATCAATAACAAATATTATTTTTATTGCTAGTCCTCTCGATAAATAGTAAGGAAGTAGATACACCGGGTCGAAATTTATTAATACTTAGAAATTACGATATCTAAGTAATTTCTATAATATTTCTTAATATTTAGAGATAACAAGAAATTAAAATAGGTTTATCTGAAAAAGTGGAAACTACAATTATCCAGACCTATAATAGACTTATAGTTAATTCTATAGTAACCTATTCCCGTGGCAATTTTATACATATAGGCTTTACATTGCTACGATATTAAAACTGAAAATAATAACACACATCACGCACACACACAGCCAGGATATTATTCAGATAATAAAGCATATGAATACTAAATATTTTTTATCAACAACTATGTTTTGAGTAATATTCAATTAAAGGATTTCTGTTTAGAATTTTAAACTGCTATACCATATTATGCGAAAACATAATCATAGCTAGTTCTAAAAAAAGTCAGCGCCATCTATTGAGATTTTATGTGACTAAATTTAAAATGCTCATATTCAATTTGTTATTTTATTAAATTTCAGATAAAACAAAGTAGAAATTCTAGCTTTATATAAATTTAAAAGTTAAAAAGTTTAAAAGTTTAGAAACAGTGCTTGAATAAATTTTCAATTGACCATAACTTCTTTACCCGACAACCCATTTTGACGAAACAATTTTTTGACAATGCTCCAGATTAACATAATCCACCTGTGAAAACCGCGTTCAAATCCGTGGAGTAGTTTCGAAGTTATAATGTACCAAACAGACAGACAGACAACATTTTCAAATAATGTTTTTTTTAGTTTCTGTTACTCGTTTTTAATCGCCCCTATCAGTTTTTCGTAAAAATATTTAATGTACAGACACTCAATTTTTACTATCTTATTATATATTTGAGATTTCACCGTAATTTACCTACCTACTTTTATGATTATACGAATACTCTTTACACAAAATCAATGCACTGACAGATAATTGGAGTGAACTTTTAAATATCATACCTTCCAATTGTGATAATCTGATAATTGTTATAAAACCGATCCCTTAATCAACAATTAATCAATAGTTAATATGAATTCGATATACACTAGCCGGATTTAAACTCAAACTTTTAATAGCTTCGAATGTTCGAAACTCGTTATATTATTTGTTTTGGTTCGTTTTTGTTGAACACAGTTTAATGAGTACTGGCATGGACGTGTAAATGAGTTTAAGAATTGATTGTAATTCCACATACATAAAACAATAAAACTAAATGAAAAGTTCATTCGTTTAATTTCGTGCATATACTCTTTAAACCGCGCAATTCGCATTGCTGTATTTAAGGGTTGTCAAACAAAATTACATATGAAAGCACTCGATCGAAATGTGTAGCAGTTATTTAGTGGAAGAATAATGTGACTAATGATTGTTGTTAAGAAATATTTAAGTTAATATGACACAAGTCATTATTTAGTTTTTGTTCGATATTTTTTCATAGTTTAAAAAGAACGGAACTGGGCAAAAACGGTTTTTTTTACAATATTTAATATAAAATAAAAGATAGATATCTCTTAGCAAATATTTTTTTTAGAATCAAATGAAAGGTGATTTTAAATTAAGAATAATCAATGCAATGATTTTTCTGTAATATATAGTTAATAAAACAATATGCGAATTTATTACGATTCTTATTATACAGTTTATTAAATTTAAACGGTATTTTTAAAGCATACGAGAACCCACGTTATTAAAAGATCCGGAGTAGTCACTTTTGGAATATGCAAATTGTATCTAAACTCCGACCCTGTTGAGCCAAAAAGGCCATTTCTGTTAAAAATATCTAACCTAATCCTGTTATGATAACAAGAAAGTCTAGTAATATACCTACTATTGCTGTCGTAGCGATTTGATGATGTTTTTATATATGTAATAAAATAAATGTGTTGATAATGTAATGACATTTAAAAATAAAAAAAATGATGAATAAAAAGTACTCGTAGTTTTACAATTTTATTTAAACTGTGGCCAACAAGTATGAGAAGTTTTAAGAAGCAATAATAAAAATGTTAAAGCAAATACTAAGCGCAATATTTTAATTGAAAAAGCATACTTTAAAGACTTCAATGAAAAAAAATATGGTGACGAGCGAGTGAATTCGAAAACAGAATGGCTGCGGGCAGTGAGTGAAAGATTACAGCCATGTATTGCGAACGTGATTTGATTGATGAAACTGTTCTGCTTTTCATTCAGCTAGTGTTTGATTAGCACCTTCGTTCGTGTATTCAGAATTTGAAAACAATATTTTCCGATTACAAATTTATTAGATATACTCAAATAAAAAAAAATAATTATAATATTTATTGTTCTAAACACACTTTAATAAAATATATAAAATAAACAATACAATAAAATTGGTAATATATACATAGTATATAAAGTTATCGAGTACGATACAAGGTTGTAAACAACACTAATCTTTCCGGGGCGTGAAGGAGTCACGTATTTCAAGAATATTGAAATCTTAGCATGCTATCTACAATGTGCAAGTAAGCTCTTCTCCCTAGTACCACATTCTAGAACTTAGTTATTTGAGGATATCATATTCAAAATCAGCTTAAATAAGTAACAAAGTTGTAGAATTTATAGAATAATTGTTCCATAAAGGACGTTAATTTCAAATACAGTATTTTCTAAAATTAAATCTGAATAAATTATAAGTCATTTATTTATAAAAAAAACTTTAGTTTTCTGGTTAATAAATATTATATAATATAAGCTAAAAAAGTTTTACTGCTGAAGAGAGTGGTAAAAAACTATGAACTCTGCAAAACAATTAGACGCACAGTTATTTAGTTTCTTTTATAAGAAAAAGGAAAACTATTTTGAATACCGTCAAATTAAAAAAAAATCCTGGGAATATAAACTTCACAATGTTTATACAGAAGAAAAAATGATAGGTCCGGTGGACCACAAATTATTCCTTTTTTGCAATTCAAAATATTTTACATTATTTCATATAATATGTGGTGTCATGTCATGTCATATTTTTATTGAAATAATATTATAAAAAATATTTGTAACACAAGAAAACATATGTTATACAAGGATCTAATATAAATAAGAGGTCTTAACTGTTAATTAAAAAAAAAATAAAGTACACATACATACAAAAAGTGTCTACAAAAATTAAAAAACCAATAAGCCTAAACCAATTTTACGATTACTTTCTTTTTAATCTAGTTAACGAAAAAAGTTTCTAAAGGAAATTGAATTACATCTAAAATTAAATGAAAGTCACTCAAACCACGATATTTAACGTGCAAAGTATTTGTGAGTTAAAGAGGAGTTCTTAATTCAGTAAGATTTAATTTGGGATAAGACCCTTCCTTCTTCGATTTACTATTTAAACATTTTTATCATTGGTCTTAGCCTTCAATTATATTTGAGATATGAAAACAAAAGCTTACCCAGACTTGTATAAAAAATATACGAGTAAGTGCAAACTTATATCAGAATATCCTATAGACTTAATACTAGCTAAAAATTTACCTAAATTTGTGTAATATAGAAGTTAATATGAGTAACGTTTTATCTCAGCCTACTGATGCTGAAATTGAGATCAAGACTATAGTAACTTAAAAATTGCCTACCTCAAGGGTCTACTCTAGGTCCTTCTCTATTTTTGGGTTATATCAACGTTCACCCTAATTTCACTGCAACATTATTATCATCCTACCTTATTATTGAGTGTAATATATGACTGCTTTTGAAAAAATATTTCTTATTAAAAATAGATAGACAAGTTCCACTTAAAACAATATATTGTTAAAGGTAGTAACTGAAAAACATTGTAAAAAAATTACACTATGAATTTACTTTTTATTAATACTAGGAGCATTACCCAGAGTCAAATTCTTTTAAGTTCACAGCAACTGAAAACACACATTAATGAAATGTATTAAATAAAAGTAATTTCTCCAAATGAATACCTTATGTATATTTAACCTCAAAGATGCATGCATGTCTAGAATCTAGATCATAGGAAGCTAGGACGTATTTAGTTCTAGGAAATCTGTGCACACAAACGACTTCCAAGTGCTAAAATTAATCCTGTATCTAAACGGTTTATATTACGGAGAAATCTGAATGTTAGTACATTCAGATTTCACGTCTCTAGGTATATTATTATCAACACTTGTCTTAGCTTACACATCTAAATGAAAAGGTATTTTAATATTTATATAATTATAAAACAAAAAGCAACATGTTATATGATTAGCCTACATAAGAAGGTGCTAATAAAAGCAAGTTCATTGTAGCACTATCTATACCTGGATCTAATGAATCTTTTTTTTGTGTCGATGTTTATCACCACCCAGATTAAAACTCTGACGATTTTTAAATTAAATTGTTACTCTATTGTCATTAATAGGATTTTACTACACTATTACGATATATTGGTTGTATATAAGGTCGCAAAATAGTCACAGATACTAAAATTGTATAAAAAATACATAAATAAAACTACATACTTATTCGCACATAATCTAATAAAATTGATTTAGATAAATCTAAAATGCTGTGAACTGAGCTTATGAAATTAACTCCAGGAAATGACATCACCCACGTATTTAATGAGATGGGTTGTTATTTTATTCGCATTATTAAATTTCCAAAGTCAAAGTTTTTTATGTTTATTTTAAGCCAATGGATACATTGCACTTTTGAAACGGCAGTCTCTAGACTTATCTAGACTAACGGCAAACTTAGTTGTACTAACGATATAATATTACTTTTAGGAGATTTTGACTTTAAATTTAAGAATTTAAAGTCAAAATATTATTATATATAGAACAAGAGAGATGTGAGATAAAAAATATTATACAAAAGGATTAGTTCTACAGACAAACATTTATCAAAACTAATAATAACTAATGACCCAATTAATATAATAATTATGTATAGCACATTAATACTCCCGCGAGGAATTGAAATAGTTGTGTCCAGAACTTCAACTATTCTTAGTACATACAGTTGGTAATCATTCACCATCTTAAAGTAATATCAATACTTTTATGAATTATCTTAGTAAATTACTCACTTAAGTACGCACAAAATATAGTAATGGTGGGTGGTAATATAAACATAAATAGTAAATTTTGTGTTAACTCCAAAAAATATTTGTACATGTGTGCGTCACATGGAACATCGCCTACACACTTGTTCCTATATCTCGAGGATAGATCTCTTGTTATTGAGATCAAATAATTTAACTCCCAAATGCAAGCAGTCCGCAGGTAACAAAATAATCTATTGCGCATTAGAGCATTTTAATATCAGGGTTTTTAAAAGTAAGACACAAGCTAACAATAAGTAACTGAAGGTTCCAGTCATAGTCATATTAAATAATGATTAATAATAATAATAATACCGTTGTAGTAATGTTCATAATCATTATTACCTAATAAATAATCAAAGACTCCTGTAGGAGTATTGAGTGTACCCAATACATTCATAACACACAAAATACATTATTACTTCTACTAATTAAATTCGCGATTCGACAAGTAAGAGGTACATTATATGACGATATACAACGCTTGGAATAATGGGCACATTTAAATAAGTTACTTAACAACATCAATTAATTTATTGCCAGAAAATATAATGAATTTAATCTAACTATAAAATCTCATTTAAAGAACTTATAAAGTTTACAACAACCATTAGCATTTTAATTGTTGTAACAAATTATTTTTATGGCATTTTTTGTAGCTTTTAAAAATAAAACAATGTAAAGCAATTTTAATAACCGCTCATTTAATCGCGACTTTCCCATGGTTAGGTTACACGGTGCATTAATTATCTTATTTACTTTGAACGCTTTTGTTAACTAAATACTTGAATAATAGAGATCATATTATATTGGCCGCTACCACCCAAGTGGATCGCCAACCATCTGACATTTCCAATTGAAAGGTTTCTTTTCTCCAAAAATATTTGAACCAAACATCTCTCAATGCCTTTTAAGAATTGGTTTTAAAATGGTAATAGTTTAATTAAAATTTATAAGGAAAAATCCTAATACCTTACAACTTTTTCGTCATCATTCACATATTCATATCTCAAACAAAAAACTCTTCGTTTTATTTATTGTTTTGTTATTATTTCAATTTGTCAACAAGTTTTAAAATATAATCATTTTAAGATTATATAAGTTAATTTAATTTATATCTCAAACAAGTCTGAAATATTCATTTATTGTTCAACTCTTGTAATTTAATCTGCAACTTCATATATAAGATTCTATGCAAAAAAAAAAAAATTAAATTAATTACATTTAATGTCTACCATTAATGTATGAGCTTAAAAATAACATCTATTTTAGATATGTTTTGAAAAAATGACAGTATTGTTTACTTATAAGCAAAAACGTGTACCTGTTCCGAGTGTGGGAACGACCTTTGGTTTTTTTTTAAGTTGCTCACACGAACCACTTCCTGCCTTTGTGATGTTTGGACTGCTCTTAATTAAATGCGCTAGAAATGTCTTATTAAAACTAGCAATATTTTATTTTTGTATTTTATTATAAAGTGTATATTTTAAGTAAGAATCAAACCCAAAACTCCTTGATCCTAAATCAGCTAAAATTATAATATATCCAATATTAAACTAAATATCAATAAATAATAAATTCTAAGAATAATAATTCATAATTTATTGTTATAGCTGATTTAAGTATTTTATAAGTAATAATTCAATATTCTAAATATTTTTAAAATGCGGGTATATAACATTAATTCTTCAAAAAGTAAAAACATTCTACTTATAAATTTCAAACAGATCAGTTTCCGTGGTATTTTATAATTTGTGTTTTATCAAAGGTGAATGATCTTTGTTGTATTGCTTTGAAAAATCTATCAATTAACACATCTTATTTTATAGTCTTAGTAATTTAATTTATCACCGCAATATACCGAGTTTTTGCAAGATTATCTTTAAATAACTCGATTTTACGAACGATGAACGAACTAAACTAATATTCATACATTTTTTCTCATACATAATAAGTACAAAATCTTAAAGATCCCTCTAATCTTATAATCAAAAATGTTCAACTTATTTAAAATAATATATTTAGATTTAAAAGAATTATATTTGTACAGTATATTACGCTTCAAATCTAAAAGCGACAGCTATAAAATACCACTTACTAATATTTTATATTACTCGAATAACACAAAACATTATTAAAGAAGATCGAAAAATAAATGCTAGAAAAATTCTAAAATATAATTCTTAAGAAAACTCAGCAATTTAAATTCATTAATCAGTATTTTACGCAGAAACTTGACTTTGAAATCCATAATAAGGTAGTAATTAATTTTTGAAAGAAATTTTAATCTCCATATTAAGTCGTCGAAAAATTCCTTTCAGTATTTTTTTAATTAAATTATTTTTCACGAAACTGTTGACAGTGAGCAGACTGGGTTTTTATAAGTAATTTTGTCATAACAATAATGCCATGTACAGAAGTTTACTGGATAGGACAGACTGTGATCATAAAAATTAAGTGATACATACTTAATTTTCTTGTTTATAATAATTATGTTATTGTTTACACTTTTTAGTTTTGTTTTTAATTGAAACGTTAATTATATATAATTGTCATTCATTATTAAAAAATATTGTAATTATTTTCGACAAAGATCTTATTCAGGCCATAAATCTATTCGCAAAATTTTATGAGGTTGTAAAAATAATATCGTAATAGGTCTTAATTTAAGAACGTACTATATTGTATTAATTCTACAATATTGTATTCGCTTTACTAAGAACTAATCACGAATCTAATATATTTTTAGAAGACTACAAGAATTATCTTAAAATTGTATATTTCATTTTATATTTTGTTTCAGGCATACACACCCACCGGTTTCGAGAAGTACGGCTACACATGCACTGTCGCTGATTATAAAGTGAACTTCTCCGTGTGGGATACTTCAGGTGAGTTTAATATTCTATGTTGCATCCATAGAGATTTTTGGTTCTTCTCCGTTGACACTTTAGAACGTGTCTCTGCAGTTTGACGTTTTATATAATATGTATTATTATTTGAAATAAAAAACTTTTATCTATTAATATTAATATGCAATAATTGGTTTTGTAATAATAATTAATTGTTCATAAATTAATTGTAGGTCTAAATTAATTGCTATTTATATTTTATAAATATTGCGCTTATGTTTCTATTATATATATATTTATATTTATATCTATTCTATTAAGTATATATACCTTGTAGCTTTACCACGACATATCTATGTTGTGGCAATAAAATTTTCATATCTGTATACTTTATACAAACACCTTAAAAAATATATAATAAACTTGATAATAGAGACTGTCTTTTAGTTAGTCTTTAAGTTATAAATATCCAATACGATAAATGTGTGTTACTGCAGCACTGCTGTTATTCATAGCTGTTATAAGCAACTACAGCTACTCGTACTTAATATATATTTTTTATTGTTTTTCTTATATAATCATAAAGGATTTACATACGATCCGATACATGCGTTATGATACGATGACCCAAGTATTATTACAACATCTATTAATCTGTATGAAGCTCTATCCAAGTAAGGTAGGTCGTCTTGACTATTAATGAAGTGAGTTTTGACAAACTTCATAACAACAAGGTTACGTCAGAAACATTTGTTTTCCTAATTAAGGGGTGGTAGTTTTTTACATGAACATTTTCCCACAGTCTTGTCATGTCTTCCTGACGGACGAGTTCCGGGTTAACAATTTCTTATATTTGCCATTGACGTTATCTTAATATATCCAAACAAACTATCTATCACATTGGTACTGAAATTAAATGCAAATAATTTAGCAAATGAAATCTTGGCAAAGACAATTTATTAAAAAGTGTAGAAAAATTCAAACAAATAATAAACACACAGAAGCAATAGCTGTGAATATTGTTATTAGGTCATTGATTCCTAAAGGAACGTTATTACCTTATATGTGAATTATATACCACAACTGTTTGATTGAGATAAATATATATATGTATCGTATTTATAAACATTTTAATATGAAAATTCATCTATTTCGAGAATGTTAGTATAAACATCTATGTTTTTAGTTGCATTTAGTAATTCAAAATACAGTAAAATTTTCCAAAATTAAGGCCCACTGTGAAAAAAAATTAAGAAAGTCTATGAATACTCTTATAACTTATTTATTAATTATATACATATTATAATGGCCACAGTCATTGATAAGTGAAAAGAAATTAAAATTTATATTAAGCGTACTAAAATTAGACTAGACATTATAAATCTTTCTCGAATTATCTGATAAAGAAAATTAAGTTATAAGTTATATAATTCTACGTATCAAATCAATGCGATGTAGCAATTTTATTGTATACTTATATATCACTGAGTGTGCATAATATATTTTTAATGATGAAAGAAACGGGATCTTATGGGAATTGGAAATCAAATCTACTCAAGAATTATAGTTCTAGCGGTCAGTGCGACGAAGGAACAATTGCAGATAACTGGTCGAAAAGTAACTGCTTTTATTTTATTTATATAGTGGTAAGACAACAGTTTCTCACAAAAATGCAGGTTCAATAATTAGTATGAAAACTTAAATATACCTATACTGTATAATTACTCTAAAAAAAAAAATTTGTTGTCAGGAACAACAGCGTACGATACAGTAAGACCGCTGGCGTATCAAGATGCGAAGATATTTATGTTGTGCTTCAACATCGCTGAACCAGAAACCTTAAACAACTCAGCTGCTAAGGTACTTCATTAACACATTCATGGTCCAAATCTAAATAAATGTTGGAAACACAAACTATTTATTTAGCTTTAGACTATTTGTTGTTAAAATTACTTATATTAAAAGTTTGTTTTATTTATAAGAATTTCGACGGCTGTTTGTTATTGCTTTTGAACCCATTCTCTAGCATTACAGTCACTGAATCCAGCTTAATAGCCTCGAATTGAAACATGGCTTAAAGCCAAATAGCTTATAAAAAAGTAATAAAAGCTTACACGTGACTGCAACAAAATCTTAAATAAACTGGATTATATTATACGAAATTTGAAAACACTTTTTCATGCTTTAAGCATCAGCTTTGACATCAGTCAAAATGTTTTATTTTATTTTATACCAATCCAACTCTAATTCGTTTATCTCTTCATATAACTCCAAAAGAAAATTAAGTTATGTACTAAAATAATAGGAAATGGCTCACCAAATACATAATAGGTGAAATGGGTTCGATCTTTTAATTAAAAAGTGAAGAAAACGAACAACGAATTATTAAATTCCTTATCTTATCCAACGGCCATTTGATCATTTTTTTGTGAGATAATTATTATTTGATGAGATGTAAATTCCTAAACGGTGCTGATATTTAATTTTAATTTTAAACTTATTGATTAACGTATCGTATCGTTTTAAGCAAATATTCAATCACCTTGTTACAAAATGAAAGTTACTACTACTACTAATACTGGATATAATATGAAATTATACTAGAATTTAATTATTACTGAATTACTGGAATGATGTTGAAAATGTAATTGATATTTCCAGTGGTACAGAGAAGTGCGGACTCACGGTGGTTCAGCGCCAGTTCTGCTGTGTGGATGTAAAGCCGACCTTAGACACGACAAGGAAACCCTTACTATGCTGTCCAAGCTTAAAACACACCCAGTCACCAGTGAAGAGGTTTGTTTCTTCATTTGTTTAAAAAAATCGCCTTGTACCCATTTCGGGGTTGGACATTAATTTCTTTGATAATTAAAGTTGGTAGTATATTTCGTACTTGTGTTATATTTCACAGCTATGATTAATGCGTTTTAAACACTCGGGTCATCAGCCTTGATGTGTCTAATATAATTCCTGTGACAAATTGTTTTGATGTCACTCCAACGATATTCTGCGCTACAATTAAAACCTACTATGTGGAACACTATACCATTTATCCAAGGTTTTACGTCAACGATCTTAATTTTATGTTCAATGATAACCTTTATATTTATGTTATCATTATTTGTGAATATAACGAAGAAACATAGTGCAATACAACCTCATTTCAACACTTGTTGTGTATTTAATAAAAAACATTTATATGTCTCATGAATCGAAGGATGTATTGTAGGTTCACAATACGGTAAACTGTTAATATTATGACTTGTTAATGTTAACTTATTAAAATTTAAAAATTATATAATTAAATTCGTACCGTAAATATTTACCGAATGAAGTTATAATGAATGTTATTCCTGACAAATAGATCTTTGACGTGTAAAAAACTATAAGGTATATAAGAAATACAAAGTAACCACTATTTGTCACTAAAGCTAGAAAGCTACTACTATCTGTTACTTAGGTTTACTTGGATTAGGTATTCATCTACTCGCTATCCTCCTTCCACGTAAGGGAAGCACTGGTAAGAGCCAGTTAGTAATAAAGAAATGATTTTTCTCAGGCTCTATCAGTAGCGAGACAGCTAGGTGCAACGACTTATGTGGAAACCTCCGCGCGTGCCTCCAGCAAGGGTGTGAAAGACGCTTTCGAGGTAGCAGCCTTAGCAGCGCTCGGCAAACTGAACAAACAACAGATAAAGCAACAAGTAATATTATTTTTATGTCGTAAGCCTATTGGAATTAATTTTAAATTAAATACTTTTCTATAATTTATAATCGATGAATTCTTTGGTTGAGATTATGTACCCATAAATATTTCGAAACTTCGTAATTGGGCTTTTTTTTTTTTTTTTTTTTTTTTTTTTTTTTTTTTTTTTTTTTTCCGCGGGGAAATTGCTTTGCGCACCGTACCCCTCGCGGGGGAAGCGAGGGGCGTGTGTGGGACTCCCGAAAACGGTGTACCCACAAAAAACCCCGCGGCACTCCTTCCTCGCCTTATTGGCGGAGTCATGGGTACGGCTAGCCCTTCATCCACGACCATTCGTAATTGGCCTTAATGTAACAAAACTACAAATGTGCTTTTATGTATATAATTGTTGACAGAAGCAAGTGGGACGCAGTAAGAGCAAGCGCGATTTGAAAGCTGAGCTGAAGGGAAGAGCGAAAAGTTGCTGCGTCATGTGATCCGTAGCCGGCCACCCCTCTAGGTGGCCGCACGACTGTTAGGTGACCACCGCTCTCGAGACCCTTTGAATCTATTTGGATGAAAAATACTACTTGTTCCGAGCATGTATACTAGGAACATTTTTAGGCCTAAAGAAGCGCCTTGTGTAACCCCAAACTGGAATGTGATGAATTTCAAGTTGGGTACATTCTAAAGACTTTAAAATTATGGTGTGAAATTATACTCAAAATTTAATACTAAATAACAAATACGGAAACTGAAGAATGAATATTTAATATCTCAATATTTTTAGTCTAATTGGAACCGAGTTCATTTTATTAAATTTATTGTAAGGATTAGGGAATTCCTTGAAATCTTTGAATAAAGGTGCAATGAATGACCCTCAGGGTTAGGAGCGTGAAAAGCCTGTGATAATGTTAAAAAGTAGCATTCGGATAACAAAATTAGGAAAGATTGTTGGGAATATAGTGAGGCAATAGCGTTCTTGTTTCATCGAATACTTACACAATATAAAGGTTTTATATTTACTTCAAACAGTTATTTATAAGACAAGCATTACATAGTTTAAAGTGATTTCATATACAGAAACTAGATATAATGTGAACTTGATGTTTTTCTATAAAGCATTTAAATGAATAATAAGAAATGTAAAATATTGAATAAATTCGATGTGCTCAAATCGTTTAGCGACTTTTTAATAAAATTAAGATGAATGATTTTGGAAGAGTTGATGTTTTTCTTTGTGATATTAATACGTAAATATATAATACTGAAATGCACAATGTTGGACAATATTAATTACGGTGGTCCACACACTTAGTTCCACGTCCATGTTGCTTAGAATAGTTTTGTACGTTTTAATAAGTGGAATAAATGTTGCTTGTAACAAAATCATTTATATAGTTGAAATCATCATTGTCTTCGGTGTCTATAATATTTAAAAGATATATTAATATCTCATAAATTAGATTTAGAGAACATTTCATCTATGTGTTTTGGTTCTTTACATGCATTTTATATATTTTACTATTTATATCTAATTTCATGTTGTATAGGCAACTCAAATAAATTGTTATAAAAAACATTGATTTTTAATCAGGCTTGTAATGAATATATATATTTCTATATTTTATTAAGTATCTAAATTACTCTAACATTATGGTATGGAATGAATAATTGTAATTTTTTTATTTAAAAACAATCACTTACAGCATCGCAAACTTTGTTTATATTGAATGGAAACAAAGTCGTTTTTATAGTCTTCAAAGTCGCGATCTCGTAATTTGAGTCGATCGCTAATGTACAATAATTATTTTTTATTGTATTGTAAGTTGTCAAAGCTTTAAATTCAAGATTAGCTTTAATTACTAAATAAAAGTTATTAATGTATTTACTATTTAATAATTTTCTTTATTTATAAACAGTTTAGTGACAAGTTTAAACGTCTTTTTTTATCACAAAATAACATATCATTGTAAAATTTTCATTCTTCGTAATTTAGATGAGAATAAATTTATTTTTAACGTTAAAAAAGTACCAATAAACAAAGGCTAATAGTTAAAAATTTAAAGCAGCGTAGATTTGCGATGTAAAATATTTTACGTGCAAAATTCACCACGAAAATATTAAAAGATAGACGTATTTTGAGTGAAATAATAGCTTATTGTGTAAATGCTAAAATTTTATTTGTTTCTGTTTTGTATTCGTTTTAGTGTATAGTATTGTTTGTTATGTAGACGGTTTTAATTAAGTCACTTGAATGTTGTTTCTAGACTATTGAATATAGATTTCAATGTTTTTGAAATAATTGTTTTATTTTTGGGCTTTAAAATCCTTGAAAATACAGTAGAACTATTATAAGTTAGTCATCAGTGAGATTATTTTAAACTCATTAATATATCGCAATTTTTGATAATGATATGATGATAATTATAAAAGTGTTACCCTAATTATGACATCTACGCTACGAATAAACAGATGGAACCAGTAAACAAAAATATTACCCAATTTTAAGACTAGTTAGAAACAAATTTACATTAATAATATAACTGCCCAAGATTACTTATGAAATAATAAATCGTATGCATATTGTGTACAGGTTTTAAAATTGATTATATTCCCGAATTATTAAATAAAAAAAGAAAAGAGTTTGATTTAAAATGTACAGTCTGAATTAAAGTAATCCATGCAACAGTCTCTTTGGAAAGTTCACGATTCTTTAATAAAAAGTGTATTGTTGAGAAGTTTCACAATACTGTCCAAGACGGTCTACAGATAAACTTTGGCCGTTGTCTTTACTCCTTCAAAATGAAGATACACAAAGATACTTTAAAATTAAGCTTTTGACTTCTTGATAAGTTCCACTTAGTGCACTTGCAATTCATTGCAATTTTGTTTCCTTTATCACCCTTTCATTCATTAAAATTAACAAATAAAGTTTGTAAAAATTGATAAAAAAATTCAAAAGTTATAAATCGTTTTTGAATTTTGAATTCAGTAAAATAATCTGAGTTTTTAAAATTATAACAACATTAAATGTAGTAATAGTAAAAACTAGTTAAAATAGATAACCACGCAGGCTAAATGTTATAATAAAAAAATAAATCTATACCATACCATACCATACCAAACCAAACCATACCATATTATACCATACCATACTATACTATATTATAAATCTGTAAAAAATACTTTGTCTATTTGCATATCAAGCAAAAAAAAAACTAAAAATTTTAATGATATTTGATGTGCTTGTTACAAAACTTCTATGGGACAACATTAAAGTTGGTTACAGTTGAAACTGGGGACTACAAATGTAATTTTATAAAATTAACGTCACAACACACAAACTCTATTTTTTTTGTTGCTATATTACTGCTAGGTTCAACTTTACTTCGTAATTACGCTTTTTGTTTTCATCGAGGTTGTTTGGAATGGTTTCCCTTGGATCTGCCCGGCATGTATAGGTAAGACTTTTTTTTCCGGATTAAAGCCATTTTCTTTAGATGTATCCCAGATAGCATGTATATGATGTTGTAAGATGATTAGTTGAGTCTTTAAAGCGTAAAATCTTAACATACAAAATTTTTGTTTCAATTTTGGTTATAGCTCGATTGAAAATATTTTTGATTACTGTACTGCTATATAACACATTGAAAATATTTTTAATGTAACTAGCAAGGGAATAACAAATATTTTTTATAAAGTAGGTAAATAATTATAATGCTGATGGATTTCGGCATAGCATCTTGTATAGTACCGCAGCATAGTGTATTGTTCTTTTAGTTATTTAATTCATTGCAAAGGTTTGATTTTTGTATGGTTATACTATTTCACAAGAGACTAAAGAACTAATTTCTCGAGAGACGCTACGTGCAGTCCTTCGTTGCATACCTTCTGGAATGTAAACTACGTAGCGTATTTCGTAGATTGCAATTTAAATAAACAAATGCCAATATTTGTTGGATGGAAACATCCCGTCAAATGTTGGGTAAAACAGTCACGTTTGTATTTGGATTTAAATAAGTAATTAATGTAAAATAATAGTCTATTAGGTAATTCGTCTCAAAATATTTTATGTTCTATTTAAAATGCATATGCAATTATATTTTTTCCTAGCTGGGTTCGATCATTAGTAATGCATATAATTCATTACAATTAGTGAATATTTAAAACAGAGGTTTTGTTACAAAAGGAAAATGTAATCTACATCAATATTATGTCTATTTAAATACAAAAGTCTCAGCAATCCAAAATATAATAACACTCTTAGAAAGCGTTCGGCTTTTTTCATTTCATGTCTTCTGGCCAGTTGCATTCTTCTGAGAATTTTCATGATACTTCCCAATACGTAAGTTACGAAAGTTTACGGAAAACTCCACTCAGTAAGAATCATATGATTATAAAATTTTGAAAACTACTGATGCATACGCCACCATGTATGACGGATGGTTTTTGTAATATCAACACTAAGACTCAGGACTCTCGTACTTTCAAAGAACACCGACTATCGGTGTTTGGGATATAAAACTATATAGTGATGTAGATGTAACCCGGATATGATAAATACACTGTTTCGTCGCTCGAGAAATCTGTATCTCCGTTAAATACAGCAGTGTCAGTGTCGCCATCTTCACATTGTAGTAGACAGCATTTAAGTTTTTATGCATTTTGCAGAAATCTACATTTTAGGTTTAGCAGGATTTTGCGGAGACAGCCTTTTTCTCTGTTTGCTGTCGGTAATTCTTGGTTCTGTACCGTACGCAAAATATGATTGGCAAGCCCAGCAAGATTGCTTGTAGACGGATTCTCCAGCTTCAATGGATCTAGTAGTCCTCCGGAGCTAGAATCTCTTAACTGTCATCATATTCATACTTCACCTGTCATATGTCATATTACTTCATCTGTCATCAGTCATAGCTTTTGTTACAAAAGGAAAATGGATTATAGTTGGATTCCGTTGTTGATGCAGTGGTGAACACACGTGTATTGTTGTTGTTTGCTTCTATTTGAGACTTGGTGGTGGTATTTGGTGAGTTTGTGTTGATCTAACATTTGTGTTTATTGAGAAGGAGAAATGGACTCAGAGTCCCCGGGGGAGTCCCCGGACCCTCCGGATCCAATGGACATAATACTTCCCGATCCTTCCCTATCCGACCGAGCTAAGAAACGACCCTCTGAGTCTATAAGTCAGAGCCACATTGCTAAGCGAGTGGTCATTGAGACTGATTATCTCATTGACTCCATTCAAAATGTGTACACACATCCATCGATGGTTATATTGGATAAAACTTATGGACTAAATGATATAGGCCCCTTCTTTGTTCATATTACAAGAATTGAACCAGACCCATCAGCAGGTTTGACACTTAGACCAATTAAAATAGGTTTGCTTCTCTCTAAAAATAAAATAAATAACATAGTAAGGGATGGGGTAAAAGCTGTTGGCAGAAATAGAATATCTGTACAATTTAAAAACAAAGATGATGCTAATTCATTTCTTCATCATCCTTGTCTTCAACAAAACCAGCTTAGGTACACATTCCCTCATACCATGTCACTCGGATGGGACTCATAAGAGGAGTCCCAAAAGAGTGGTCGATGATTGAATTGGCAGAAGCAATTGAAATACCTGAAATATGTGGTATTGTTCTGAAAGCTAGACGACTTAATCGCAAAGTAGTTAATGAAGGTACTGCATCGTGGATACCTACACAATCTGTGGTAATCACATACAGTGGCCAAACTTTACCAGATTATGTTTATGTATATTATACATCCATGGTGGTAGAAAAATATCTTTTGCCAACTATTCAACGCCATAATTGTTGCCGTTTTGGACATGTGAAAAACCAGTGCAGAAGTAAGCCTAGATGCTTAAAGTGTAGTCAGGAACATTCTGGAGAGTCTTGTCAAACAACAGTTGAAGACTTATGTTGTGTCTTATGTTAAGCTACCTACAAAGACTGTCCTGAACACCAAAGACAAAGAAATATTAAATTGATGATGTCTGACACCAATATCTCTTATCGGGAAGCTTCTGCCAAAATTCCTAAAGTACGTAGGTCCTATGCAGACATGGCTGCTACAATGTTTGCACCAGTATCCCAATTGCAAACCCATCAATCTCCTTCTTCTTTAGCACAGAAATCCTACAAAAAAACTGTTTTCTCTATTCCTCGTCTTAGATCCATGCCAACCAAAGGATATGATACACAAGCACAGAATTCTATAATAAATACTCCTGCTAGTACCTCCTCCCGTGGCTCTGTTTTAAATAACCCAATAAAAATAAGTAATGAAGATTTAATAGAAATATTAATAACCCTTTTGAACAATTGCATCTTAAAACCAAACAATAACATACCGAACAACGTAGCAGAAAAAATTAACAAATTAACAGACCTTTTAAATTTTCAAAATGACCCAGATACTTCAATGGAACAGTAGGAGTGTTAAAAATAAAAAGCATAAAATAAATACACTTTTTAATAAATATTCCATCTCCATCGCTGCAATAACAGAAACATGGTTGGGCTTGGAAACCAATTTTAGGGTTCCTGGTTATGCCTGCCTCAGGGATGACCGTCATGATGGAGATGGTGGTTGCGCATTTATAATTAAAAAAACACTTATATATTCTCAAATTACACTTCCTCAACATTCACAGAATATTAATATTGTTGCTGCAAAAATCCTAGGTATAACTTTTGTTACCATCTATATACCTCATCCTAATTTCAATCTCGAAGCTGAATTGTCCTCCCTTCTCTCACAGTTTTCTCAGCCGCTTATAATACTAGGAGATTTCAACTGTCACCATACTTCATGGGGATCTCATCAATGTGATCCTTTTTCCCCATATTTAATAGATATTTTAGATAAAATTAATGTTTGTGTTATAAATGATGGGTCTCCAACTCACAGGGTTTACCCTAGACAAAACCCTAACCCAGATCTTTCAATCTGTTCTCCTGACCTTATATCATCTCTTACTTGGAATATTCTACAAAACTCATATGGAAGCGATCATTTTCCAATAATAATATCTATCTCACACAGTATCACTCCTTGCCCTCTTCACAAACCTCTCCTTAAGTATAGACTTAACTATGTCAATTGGAACGCTTATGCAGACACAGTCGTTAGTTATTTAGTAGGATTTGAACCTGTGACATATAAATAATATAATGGAAAGTTACCGTAGATTTCAACAGGCACTGCTGAATTCTGCAGATATTCACTTTCCAGTAACCATGGTTATATAAATTTGAGAATCGATTAGCCCCACTATATGTCCCTAGTTTTGATTGCCTTCCTTCGCCAAATATACCTATTTCCACACATCGACTAGACAATACCTTTTCGATGGATAAACTATTACTAGTTTTAAAAGACCTTAAAGATTCCGCTCCTGGTGAAGATGGAATCCCCTACTCATTTCTAAAACATTTAAATACTCTTGGGAAAGAGATTTTCTTAGAACTACTTAATAACATCTTCCTCCCGGGTAATATTCCAATGTCCTGTCAAAACACAACTTGTCATTCCTATTTTAAAACCGGGCAAACATCCAGTAGAATCTACCTCATATCGACCTATTGCTCTCTCATCCACCCTTTGCAAAGTTTTGGAACACCTCGTCAAAAATAGGCTTGAATGGTTTGTTGAAAGCAAAGATATTCTGGGAAAAACACAGTTTGGTTTCCGAAAAGGCAGAAGTACGGTTGATAACCTAACTATACTAACCACAAATATACATCTAGCTTTCACTAATAGAGAATACCTTGTGGGTATTTTCTTAGATATATCGTCCGCTTACGATAGTGTTAATCTTCCTCTACTCAGGCAAAATATGCTTCATCTGAGTATACCTGCGAGGATTGTGCACTTTGTTTCGAATTTATATATGGCAAGATCTGTAAAGGTTCCTGCAAATGATGACTTTCTACCATCAAGAACTGTCTGGACTGGCCTACCTCAGGGATCAGTACTTAGCCCATTATTATATAATATTTACACATATGATCTGGAATTAGCCGTTGATAGCTTTTGCCACACTCTACAATATGCAGATGACGTTGCCCTATATGTTGCATCTAAGTCGATCACTGAAATAAATGTTAAATTAAATAAATGCCATGTACTATCTCAATGTATGGTTAGAGGATCACGGGTTGTCTTTATCTGCTTCTAAGAGCAAAGCAGTAATATTTTCCAGAAAAAGAAACCTCCCAGATATTGAGATAAGATGTGATGGTCAAACCATCCAGATTGAACCTGCTGTAAAATTTTTGGGGGTGATATTTGATTCAAGATTATCAGGGACTCAACATTTTAAATATATAGTCCAGAAATGTGAGAAAGGTGTTAATTTACTTAGGGCACTTTCCGGCGTTTGGTGGGGATCTCATCCTTACTGTCAGAAACAGCTCTATAATGCACTGGTAAGAAGCCACTTTGACTATGGTTCCTTTATTTTTGAACCTTGTAATAAAGAAGGGTTGAAAAAACTTGACTTGGTTCAGGCGAAATGCTTTCGAATTATTATAGGAACCATGAAATCCTCGCCCAACAACGCCTTAATGGTTGAATGTGTTGACCCCCCCTTGGATTTGAGAAGACAGTTTCTGTCTGATCGATTTATATTTAAATTAATCCAAATAAGCTCTCACCCTTTAATACCTTATTTACAAACACTATCTCAAAGAGTTCTCAATAGTAACTATTGGAATAATAAGGACTTCCCTAGAATTTTTAACAGCTACAGGAGATGCAAAACTTTACAACAAACCATATCTCAGTCACCCACACTTCCTATTTTTAATTGTAGTTTTGATTCACTTGTTTTTAAACCAAATATTTTTCTTGATTTTGGTATTTCCAAAAACGATTGCCAAGCCAATAGAAAATTATGCCATCAATTAGACCATAAATGGAACGGTTGGATCACAGTTTTCACAGATTCTTCTAAATTATCAGAAAATGAAAGTGTGGGCTCAGCAGTATAGATACCCAGATATAATATTGCCTTACTATTTAAAAGTCCACCTCAAGTGTCTATATTTACAGGAAAAGCAATTGTAATTTTGGAAGCTGTATTATATGCTAAAACACATAGTTTAACTAAAATATTGATTCTCTCGGATTCCAACGAGCAAGCTGATCGGTGGGCTAAAAAGGCAGTCACTACTGGGTCCTTGACATACAAAAATATCTATACAAGAGACATTCTTCCTCTAGCTAAAACCTACATGTTGAGAAATTGGAGTTTTAGGTGGTCTAACAGCCAAACAAATATTGGAAAACACTACAGAGGTATTCAGCCGAATATACCTAGCAAACCTTGGTTTTTTAAATATAAACAATTTAATAAAAGAACAACATCAGTATTATGTAGATTACGTCTTGGTCATGTATGTTCTCCAGTTTTCTTAAGAAAAATTAGGGTGAGGGACAGCTCGCTTTGTGAATGTGGAATTGATGAAGGTTCAGTGGAACATATCTTCTTTAATTGCTCCATACCTTCAAGATCCTTATATGACTTGCTGCCTATTGATATCCCTCGACCAATTCATTTTACTTCTCTACTCAATCTTTTGAATCCCGTAGTTGTGAAATGTCTGTGTAATTATATCCACATTTACAATATTAAATTATAACATCCTCTATTTAAAGTATATGTATATCAATGTAATATATGTTCTTACCTTAAAATTTAAATTAACAAGATTATGGTTTTATACTAATTGTCTATACCATTAACTAATATAATTTGTGGTGTTCTTTTAGTGTTAACATTCGTCAGAAACGGAAGTCTCCAGTCTTTTATATTAATGTACAGAGGAAATAGCACAACTGTACAAACTGCACGCTGTCTTTTCCACGACGTTGACATTAGTGGAATTATTGCGGATCATATGCCGCAGTACAAAAATCCATAGATAAGCAACAACAACAACAAATGGAAAATGTGATCTACATCAATATTATGTCTATTTATATACAAAAATCTCAGCAATCCAAAATATAATAACACTCTTAGAAAGCGTTCGGCTTTTTTCATTTAATGTCTTCTGGTCAGTTACATTCTTCTGAGAATTTCCATGATACTTTCCAATACGTAAGTAACGAAAGTTTACGGAATACTCCACCCAGTAAGAATCATATGATTATAAAATTTTGAAAACTACTGATACCTACATACGCCACCATGCACGACGGATGGTGTTTGTAATATCCACACTAAGACTCAGGACTCTCGTACTTTCAAAGAACACCGACTATCGGTGTTTGGGATATAAAACTATATAGTGATGTAGATGTAACCCGGATATGATAAATACACTGTTTCGTCTCTCGAGAAATCTGTATCTCCGTTAAATACAGCAGTGTCAGTGTCGCCACCTTCACATTGTAGTAGACAGCATTTAAGTTTTTATGCATTTTGCAGAAATCTACATTTTAGGTTTAGCAGGATTTTGCGGAGACAGCCTTTTTCTCTGTTTGCTGTCGGTAATTCTTGGTTCTGTACCGTACGCAAAATATGATTGGCAAGCACAGCAAGATTGCTTGTAGACGGATTCTCCAGCTTCAATGGATCTAGTAGTCCTCCGGAGGTAGAATCTCTTGACTGTCATCATATTCGGGGAAGGGTTTAGGCGTGTGATACTACAAGCCAGTTATTAAGGGCGGTATGCATTATTTTTATTTATCCTCTTTAGAGTAAAGCTTTTTTATAAATACTATATGATATGATGATTTTATAATATGTATTTGTGATATTTTTTAATGTATGTATGTATATAACAATATCAAAAAAGTAATAATAAAAATGATAAAATTACATAGCAGATATTTATTAAAAAAATGTATTAAAAAATATTTACAATTTTAAAAGATATTTTTGATAATATGATTTACCAAAAATGTTCATTCAGTGAATTCACAAACAGAATGGCTGCGGGCAGTGAGTGAAAGATTACAGCCATGTATTGCGAACGTGATTTGATTGACGAAACTGTGTGGCATTTCATTCAGCTAGTCTTTGTTTGATTAGTGCCTTCGCGTATTTGGAAATTAAAAAGCATATTGTTCGATAGACAATTTTATTTGTGTTAATCTAAAAAATCTTTTAATTTATTATTGTAATAAAAACTTTATTATAGTTTGTGTAGAAATAATATTTTTTTAAATAGACTCGAAACTAACAGTAATATACAGAAATAGAAATATATACCTACTTTCAAGAACTCAGTATACTTTAAAATACATCTAAATGTATATAATGGCTGAGATATATTGTTTAAAAGTGCAGAACAAATAATAATAATAATAATAATAATAATAATAATCTTTATTTGCATTGAATAAGGTAACAAGTATAGAGTGTTGACAATTTTATATTCCGCTTATTCTGCTAAATATATAAGCATGCAAATGTACAATTTCAATTTTAAATAACTTAATAATAATTTGTAAATAACTGTCATTTTTGCAGGCATGAAGGAGTCACGTATTTCAAGTATATTGAAATGTTAGTAGGTACGCTATCTACTATGGCAAATGAACTTTTCGCCTAAGCCCATAACATGGTAGTATGAAGGTATTCATATTCCAAATCATTTAATATATATTATAACTATACACAACATAAACAATAAAGTAATAGAATAGCGGTCGTACGTGGGAACTTTATTTCAAATTCTAAATCTTTGTAAAACCTATTTCTTGTACTCGAAAAGCAAATTTCTTAAAACACGTAATCCTTAAATAAGTATAGTCCGATATAATTTACGTCAGTATAGATGAGTAAATAATCAAAATGGATTACGAATGGTTAAATACAATTCTAAATCTATTACAGAGTTCGTAAAAACTATGAACTTGCAATAACGATTGGGCACACAGCCATATTATATTTTCTTTTGTTAGAAAAAGGACAAATATTTCGATTAATGTTCAAGTATAAGAAAATCTTTAGAAAATAATAGATATACGAAAATTATTCATAATGTAGAAATAATAAATAGTGTAGACAACGCATTATTATCTTTTTGCCATTCAAAATCATATATTATTGCAAGAAAACGTATAATTTTATTTAAATATTCATTGATTATGGAAAAAATATTACTTCGAAATGTAGTATATAAAATTATATGTTCAATTTAGTACATTTTACAAAAAGATATTGCGAAAGTATAGTATTTTATTCATATACTTACTGTTGCCCGCGGCTCCGCCCGCGTGTACATCGCTTTTCGTGTAATCTGTGGAAACTACAATTATCCAGACCTATAATAGACTTATAGTTCATTCTATAGTATCCTATTCCCGTGGAAATTTTATACATATAGGCATTACATTGCTACGATATCAAACTGATAATAATATATGTACATACACATCACACACACACACACACACACACACACACACACAGCCAGGACGTTTTGCAGCTATACGTAATAAAGCATATGAATACGAAATATTTTTTACCAAATATTATGTTTTTGAGTATGTTCAATAAAATATTTTTTTTGTAGAATTTCAAACTGCTATACTATTCTAAAAAAGTCAGCGCTATATATTGAGAATTTATTAAGGACATTAAGGACAACGTCATCGAAAAAAACATCAAGATTTTCGTATTATTGTAATAAGCTTGAGATATAAGTACCTTTTGTGCAATTTCATATACCATAGGTCAGTTACAAATTCAATCAGTTTATTATCCAAAACTATTGAAAATTTAATCTACAAAAATTTTAATACAATAAAAAATATTCATATAATAGTCAAAAATAGTGAGCCAAGTTGCATTTAAAATTTTATTGAGTGTTGTTATTGAAAACGATATTAAAATAACTCTTTATTTGTTAACATTTAAACGTTAAAGTTCTATAAGTTGTTATGCAAAGTGATCGAAATTTATCTTTTCAGTTTACAGTAGCCAAAAAACAACGTAAATGAATCATATTTGATTAAGTATATTTTCTATAGAGTTAAACTAAAAGATAACATCAAAATCTAGCTCATATAAAGCTAGAACGTGTTCAGTTCTAGAAAATCTGAGCATACAACCGACTTGCAAATGATTAAATTAATTGAGGCACTAAACGGTTGGTTTATTTTACTCAGAACACCTGGTTGTGCCAAGTTTCGCCTTTCCAGGAATAATATTATCAAAACTTGTTATCTCTATACTAAAGAAACTTCTCCAAATTCTCCAAAAGAACTGATCTACGTACGAAACGTAATCTTAAAATTAGAAGATAAAATTCTCCTCTCAAATAATTTATTTCAGCGCTATCTATTCCATAATAGACATTAAATGTAGTGCAACTTTTGCGGTTTATTCAATATCCCTTCTATTACCGTAAATGGGGTAATTCTTTCAGAATGCTACGATTTTCAAACTTGGTTTAGTATTTAGGCAGACAGCAAAATGGACTACGATCTTAAGATTAGAATAATGGTACTATGGATAGATGAAGTTGCAGCAGATAACGGAAACAAGGGTTAAATTTATAAAAGTGTAATTACCTATCGTAATATATAGATCAAAGCATTGAGAGATAAATAATAACAAAGAAAGATGAATGCATGTCAAGGATCTGAGATATAGAGGATAAGGTGACTGTGTGGTGGAAGAAGAAGAGATAAGATAAAGAACGACTATAGGTTATAGAGAGTAGTTAGAATGTCGGAACTGTAACAGAAAAAATGAACACGGTGTTATCGTGGTACGAATGAAAGATCTTAAATTGATATCAGTTAAATGTACCTACTATGAATAAGCTGTTTTACAATTCGTATTATTACTCGTATTTTATTCCAGTTTTATTTTTATTTCAAGCAATTTCAGTTTTCAGTTATAAAATGCAAACTCTAGTTGACATAACGAAAGAATAACTTTTTGTGAAGAATAGCATGCCATGGATTATATTAAAAGATCACTATTTTTTCAATATATATTTTTTTTGTTCATAAAATGTTAAAGTTCATTACGCATTAAGTACGCCTTTTGTTAAATCAATAAAGGTTAAATAAATAAATATTGAGTGCATCCAAACCTTTCCCAGAAAAAAAAACTATCCTGATTTTCACTAAGTTGTATGCATTCAAGTATTGTAAAAGTAAGAGTACAATACAAGTTTGTAAAAAAGTAATATCTTGACTTTTAAATGTAAAATCTACCCAAAATATAAAATATTGGAGATTAAAAACATTACTTAAAAGATTAGACCTACAAGTAACTTATTGTACATTAATTAATTTATAGCATTTTATTAAAATTATTCACACAATAACTACTATAGCATTTGAAAAATACACAATGTTCTTCCTTGAGGTACTGAACTTGTACTATCCTGAATTTGACTATTTTTATAAATAGGTACCTAGATAGGAAATAGATTCTGTTTCCTCTTCCGATCTTTGGTTTCCATATATTCATTCTGAACCCATTAAATGTATTTAGATCATACAAAAAATACAACAACTGTTCGTGTTTTAACTTTTGTATCAAATTAGAGAAGGATTTTTCTGTAGCTTTTAAAAACCAAACTATGTAAAATAATTTTAGAAAATGCGCCTCATTTAACTCGGCCACGGTTAGTTTACTTACTGCATTTAATGTCTTACTTATATTGAACTCTTTTGTTAACTACATACTTGTACAATAGAGATCTTCATGTATTGGCTGAGACCACTGCAGTCAATCGCCAACCAACTGACATTTCCAATCGAGAAGTTTCTTTTCTTAGAAATTAACCATACAATTTCTTCGCTCTTTAATAAAATAAATTGGTCTTTGAAATAGCAATAATATTATATGAGATATTTATAAAGATTTTAAAATAATACAATTTAGCACATAAAATAAAATTCTGTCGGTTTTATGTTTTGTTCTTTTTAAATGTCTGGTATTAATAAGAGTTTTCGCAAAATTTTATAATATAAAGGCATTTATTTAAATTATAAAAAGAAATATAATTTATATCCCATAAGTAAGTCTGGAACATTCGTTTATTGTTTAGTTCTTCTTACAGTTAATATATGCAAATAATGTATTAATCTAAATCTCTCGCTCAGTTAATATCTGCAGATAATGTATTAATCTAAATCTCTCTTGAAAACAATTTGTGCGTTGTTGTCTTATAAGCAAAAATTGGTACCTGTGATTCTAAATGTGGGAACGGATATTGTTTTTTTTTTTGTAGCTCACTTCTTGCATTAAACTCTTAATTAAATGGGATGAAACAATATTTATAGTAGCAACATTTCTTTTTAAGTGCTTTTACAGGCCCGTTAGGCACTTTTGGCTTGAAAGTAAAACCGAAATTTCGCGTCACGCATATTTGCATAGACGAAAGTTGACATTTGGTAGTAGTGTGTCGGTGAATCGAACTCGGCTTCCTAGTTCGATTTATTCGTTTATTTATGTGTATTTATTTAAAAAAAAACGGTGGTTTTTGTATGTGCCATATCATGCCATAAGGTGAACGTATTTTCTTCCAGCAATTCGAAATTTCTTATAATAGCAATACACCTTCTTTCTGCAAGATATTCTTTAAATATCTAGTTTCCAGAAATACCTAAACTGATATGCATACAATTTGGCTCCTACGTGTAATGTCTTGAAGATCTTATCTTAGATTCAACTATTTACAACCTTGTTTAAAAGCAAGATCTCTGAAATAATAATACAAATTATAATATGTTTATTTGTATGTTAACTTCAAATTAAAAAGATACCATTTTAATTTACCACTTAGTGATAAGTATAACTTATTCATTTTTAAAATGTATTCAAATATAAATTGAATAATAAATCGATACGGGCAGGGATTTGAACGGGCGACCTCTGGGAAACCATGTCTAAGACGGTTGATAAATCGTTTAAGGTTGTTAAAGGTTAAATATTAATTAATTTAAACACTTTATTTGAACAATACAAAATGTTATTAAAAGAGAAGATAGCAAAGAAAATATTGAAGAAATCTTATAAAATCTTTTTATTAAAATCTTATAAAAGTCCGACAAATAAGTTCATTAATCGTTATATTAATCGGTATCTTCAATTCAAATCCATAACTAGTCAGTCCTTGGCAATCAATTTTGCAAGCAATTTTGATGTTCATATTAAGTTTTAGTAATTATTAAAAAAATGCCTATTTCAGTAGACTAGATTGATATACCAAACTAAAAAAATACCATGTTTATAAAATTACTGTGCAGCTTGCAGGTTGTGGTGTAAATAAATTATTTATTTCGGCACTTATCTGTTATGCTTATAATAATTATATTATACTTGTTTAATAGATCTATAATTATACAGTAATTTAGTTGCTAAAAGTCAAAATAATTGATTTTTAAATCAATACATTAAAAAAAAATAAAGATAACATTTTTCGGTACGATTCTTTTGTTATTCCTATACCCATGAAAAGGGATAGCAGCCACGTCCACTCCCTTAAAGACCTCGCAGCGATCTGCTCTTAAATGAATTGCTCGCTGAGTTGTGTTACAACTTTAAAGTAGTTTTATTATATGTTTAAAAAGAAAACTACTTTTCTTTTTATAATTTCATTGAAAACAATGTTTTCTTTTATATAACTCTAAAATATTTTTTTTATACTCTCACAAAATGTATTTTGTAAAAAGCCAATTTAAAGTCTCTACTTTCTTAAAATGTTCATAATTTTCTAGATTTGCATATTTTGAAATTCAAAGCCAAGCTAACTTAGCTTGGATATATTTATAAGAAGGATATTTTCTTTTTTGCTTAATAAAGAAGCAAATAAATCAGTTATTATTAAAGATTTTAGACTAGTAGAATTAAATAGAGTAAATTTGAAATTAGTTATCTGTGCTTAATCTAAATTATATCTAAATTATATATTTTTAATAATATGTGGTGTTTGAAAAAAATATTAGCCATTTTATTTCCACTAAGAATTTTATATTCTACGGAACCATAGAACAAATGATTAACAAGTGTAATATATTCTATCGAAACACAAGACCTGAGATAACTCAATCTGTTTGTCATTTAATCGATATCTCACAAAAACACGCATTGACAGAACGTGCTGAAATTGTAGCTTCGAAACATTATAGTGTTGATTAAAAACAGACATTTCAATAGGAATATGATCATCTATTGGTCCTTTGCATGTGCAAAGGCTTCTAAAATCTTTTAGAAAGCTTAGTAAGTCTTGTTGTCATTTGCATTTATGAGACCGAAAGTAAGCAATATCTTGTAGTTGCAGAATAATGTTACCTTATTACTAAGACTCCGTTGTCCTACTTTCATCTCTTCGTCTGTCTGTCTCATTTACCACGAAATTTTCTTAGATTATTTACTTCTGTCACCGCTATAACAAAAAAAAAATAAAAAAATATATACTTATGAGGGATGGGATCTCTTACCACAAACTTGATTTTTAATTTTTTACTATTTAAAGTTAAAAAAAATATCTTATTCTCTGAGAAATTGTCTTGTCGCTCTACCAATTTTTTGGTGAATTTAGTTTTCTATATGTGATCGTATTTATCATGAAAGGAATAAATTTAAAACAAGGTTGTTCACTCATTAATCTTTTTATTGTATAAACTAAACTTACACCTGAATACAAACAAAGGTTTTGATACATACACGACTGTTTATTTTATAATCAGATTTATAATATTTGTTCTCCAATATATTTTTTTAATTGAACCTATATAATAAAACCTTTTGTTATAATGATTACATCATAAGTAATAAAACTTGACACCAGTAATTTTCTTCAAAGCCTTTAACGTTTCCAACTGGAAGCTATATTGTGTTTGAAACAATAACTCCTCACATATACCTACTATATAACAGCTTCCTGCTTGAGATTGATGTTTTCGCCCGTGAGGTTTGTTAATATAATTGAACTAATATGTTTTGTATATCTTGTAATAATTATATTTATAATATTATCAGTTAACGGCAAATTGTATCAACCCTATCAAGTCACTAGGTAATATCTGAACCTAAATTGAAATAGCTCATTTGGGAAAGCACAAGACTAATGATCTAAAGATTCCCTGTTGAACCCCTGGCTTCAGCATAATATATATATATATATATATATATATATATATATATATATATATCGGCGCGATGGCTTTATAAAACAAAATCATAATCGTCGAAAGAGGAACATTGGATTATAATTTATTAGATTTACTAGTTATTGCTTGTAACAGAATCAATTTATAGTAAGAAGTGATCAAAATACATTGTTAAAACAACACTTATGATGTCACTAGACTTGTTTATGTCATTCGTCATTTTAGTATAAATACGGGCGATCGACAGTCCGAGGGTGAGTCTTGCTCGAGTCGTCGGACTGTGCGGATCTCTGTAAAGACACTGTTACGCTGTCCGTTGAATAAACGAAGCTATAATTATTTGTGCAGTTTTATTTTGAAAACGTCATTATGAACCACCATCACGACGACTACAATACAGTGACGGCAGCAATGCTGACGTCACATCTTTTAAAAATACTTACGGAGGTCTTCACTCCGTTATATATATATATATGTCGCAGATCACGATAATTTAACGATATTGTTTAGTGTGAGCCTAACAGTCCGGACCCCCCAAACGGGACCGGTGGTTCACGAAACTCTGATAATTGTATACCTACTAAGTAATTTGTGATTACCTACATTTAATACAAGTAATTGTCATATTGTGTGTGTGGTTTAATTGCCTGAGACCTACGCCTTGCATCCTGTACCAGAAGACTCCATCAATAACGAACAAGCCACCAATATACCTCCTATCTCCGACATCAGAAGTGGGATAAGGGATTCACTCGGGCATCAAAACCACCAACTACCCGCAAGATAAGTTTATTGAAGCTACAAAATCACGTTGAGCAGAAAATGAAGTGATTTTATTATTTAAAACGCACACTACAAGACAATAACAATGAAGTTCCAGAATCAATACAATCAATTAATAGTTGATAATCAATGGTTGTAAATCAATCAATCAATCAAGTTAAATTTATGTTATCTCAAAACTTCAAAATTGAGATCTACCTACATATCAAGAAAATCGAGTGAAAATACCTATTTAATCGCTTATGCAAGTCGTTTATTAGATTATAAGACAAACCGTTGGAAGAATTCTACGAAAGAAGGAATCATTGCTAATGAAGAAAGAAAGAAATGAGAAATTATGGCGGTGACAACGCGGCGCGAATGGCGGTAATGGCGCGGCGCGTATGGCGATGATGGCGCGGCGCGAATGGCGGTAATGGCGCAGCGCGGATGGCGGTGATGGCGCGGCGCGGATGGCGCTGATGGCGCTGATGGCGCCGATGGCGCTGATGGTGCTGATGATGGTGACGGTGTTCGTGGCGATGACAGCCTTGGCAGCGGCGCTGATATAGTGCGGTGCGAGCAACGCGTTGATGTCTGCGCAATTTATCCACCATCGATCACGTCACAGCATAAAGGTGATTCGTTTCAATTTACTTACGTTTCAAGTGCTAAATGCTCGCTAGTCAAAGAAAAACAATTCATTTAGACAGAAATCATATGTAAAGTTTAAGTGTTTCAGTGTATCCAATCTTATTAATCTTTTATGAGATACGATAATAAAAAGTCTGTTGTAATTTGATAATTTTGGACGTCAATGATGACGATGATGATAATGATAATTGTTCTGTTGCTGGCTGTTCTGATGATAATGATAATTCAAACGATGTCTATTTTACTTGACGCCAATGATGGTTGTCTATCTTGACTTGACGCCAATGCGGGTTGTCTATCTTGACTTGACGCCAATGATGGTTGTCTATCTTGACTTGACGCCAATGCGGGTTGTCTATCTTGACTTGACGCCTATGATGGTTGTCTATCTTGACTCTAATTAGTCCAATCTCATGGAATGACTTAGATTGAGTTATGTTCTATGTAACAGCTTCAGTTATCATAACTATCGATTTTAGAAAGATTAATGATTTTTTTATGTGATCAGAAAGGCCGAGGGAAGCAACGTCTACAGTTGTATATTGTTTGGATTTCAGATACATATGCACACGAGGGCGTGTGACTTGTCAGTGTGGCCGTGTCGCAGATCACGATAATTTAACGATAATTAGTAACTCAATTGATATCATTGTAATAGTGGGGTGTGAACGCCGTGACGTATTGAGTCACGTGACCGGAATCGTTTGGTGGGGCACCGGAATCATTTTAAATATCCGAGAGCATAGAGACGAGAGGATTATTGTTTAGTGTGAGCCTAACAGTCCGGACCCCCCAAACGGGACCGGTGGTTCACGAAACTCTGATAATTGTATACCTACTAAGTAATTTGTGATTACCTACATTTAATACAAGTAATTGTCATATTGTGTGTGTGGTTTAATTGCCTGAGACCTACGCCTTGCATCCTGTACCAGAAGACTCCATCAATAACGAACAAGCCACCAATATACCTCCTATCTCCGACATATATATATATATATATATATATATATATATATATATATATATATATATATATATATATATATATATATATGTATATATATGCGGTTATGTATTATTTAAATTGTTAACTACATTCATTCTTAGCCCCGTCAAAAAAAATCATAGATCTTCTTTGAACCTATTTATTAACAATCGTTTTGTGTGTTATTGGTATTGAGTCACATTTGTAACAGATTAGTGAGAACAAATTAGAATTCAAGCAAAGCAAGTTGCCAAAGGAAGACTTACCTACTACTAGTTCCATGATGTTTTCATAAAAGGACTTAATTATTCTAACTTTAAACTTCTTTTTATTACATAAATCGGTTTTCGTTGCATCAAAGCAACATGTGTTGATTATTGCAAGACTCCTTTTGTTAACGTAGTCCAAAGTTTTATAAATACTTTAGATTATCTATGCGGTTCACGTAAGCGTATTTTTTTTTACTAATTTAGTAAAGCAAACATTTTAAACAATTCATTTGATGAAAATCTAAATTTATATTTTTCAATAATATTAGTGGCTGAGCACTCAGAACATAAATTATCACAATTATATCTACTAAAAGTTTGTTCGTAATAATACTTCCGAGAACAGTCTCTGGAATTACAAACACTGAAACCAACTAAAAAGCCTCAAATTGAAACATGGCTTAAAGCCAAGTAAGCAATAAAAAACAACAAAGTTTATAAGATCCAATAAGAGAGCTTAACGATTGTTGTATAAAAAGAAATTATTTTTTAAACATTTTACTTAAATTGATGGAATAAGCATTTTCCATTCACTTGTTTTATTTTGTTTTATTCGCAATATGTTATACGATACACTTTAAAAATTAAATCAAACTGTAAAAAGTAGCATTTTATTTTCAAACAAATATCAGAATAATGATTTATGCACTAAAATAAAATGAAAATTCATATCAAATAAATATTCAACGAAATGGGTTGAATATTTCAATAAACAAGATGAAGAAGCCACGAATTATTAAATTCTTTAGCCATCGTCCATTTGGCTAAATTCTTCATGAGTTATTTGATGAAATATAATTTCCGAAACTACAATCTTTTAAAATTTAATTAAATTTATTAATTAATACGTATGTTGTATTGTTTTAAACAATAATTCAATCACATTAATATGAATCGAAAAGTTATTACTACTCGAGAAAATAATATCCAAATATAACATTTATTCTCTGAAATTAGTTATTCGTAGATTGTATGGTTCATGATTGTTTATATCAATTAAAAAATAAAACTTTTAAATTAAAATTTATCTTTTACTGTATCGAAAATTTTGTTTGTCTGGAATAGTTTCGATAAAACAAAATCATTTTTAAAGCCTTCAAAGTCGCGAGCTCGTAATTTGAATCAATTAATGATTTTTAAGTTAAAGTTAATAAAGTTTTAATTACTAAATAATTTAATTACCATTTATTTACTTTAAATTATTTAGAAACAGTTTCGCGACAATCTTAAGCGTCTTTTTGGTCACAAATTTACACATTGTAAAATTTTCGATGTTCGTAATTTAATGAGAATAAACTTATAATTCTAACAAAAAAGTATCAGTAGCACAAAGACTAATAATTACAAAATTGAAATCAAAACATTTGAGGCATAAAAAACTATAGATTCAACAAAATATTATTAGGTATACGTATTTTTGAGTAAAAATGATAACTTGTTAAATTTGAGCCTGTTTTGTTTACGTTATAGTCTAATATAGTATTGTTTATTTCATAGAGGGTTTTAATTAATCCACTTTAATTGGATTATACAATTGAATATCGATTTCAAGGTAAAAGTTAATGCGCAAATAGGATAAAATCCAGACACTTGCTATCAGAAATACTAAAACTTTACTTATATTTTGATTATGAGTGTAACCATTTTTAATTATATAAAGTTTTAAACTAATTATCATATCTCTTGTACAAGGGATATCTCAAATGACTCAAGGAATAGATCATTTGTACCTTCGGGCTAAGTTAGGCTAGGTTAAAAAATTGTTGCCTAGAACCACTCCACAAACCGGTAGAATCAAAAGGGCACGCCGCCGATTGATGTGTTATCATTATCTGACTGACCATAGCAAAAACCATAGCTGCCGATTTTTGATCAGCTTACGATATTCTAAATATCCTTATAGCGAAGCCTTCTTCAATTTTAGGCGCGGCTCCTGATTGGAATATTTTGATGGACACGTATGAAAAGCATTACAAAGTCCCTGGGGATATTGGTGTTTCGTCATCCAGACCGGACTTATTCCTGTATTCTAAACATCTGAGGCGCGTGATACTTGTGGAGCTTACTGTTCCTTGGGAAACAAGCATCAAGGGATCACACATTCAAGCTCAATAAGTATTACGAACTGACCAACGAACTGATCAGGAATAAATTAATAGTTAGTTTGTACGCGGAAGAAGTGGGAGCGAGAGATATAACAGCAAAATCTCTCTATAGCCTACTTAAAGACCTTGGCCTTTTTAGAACAAGCATCGGTTCATTTCTAGAACGTATTTTAAAGTCGGCATTAGTAGGTTCTTTCCAAATTTGGTTAGGTAGGGAGAGGAGTGTGGAGGGTGAAGGCGAGCGTTTTTGCGCATAATAAAGGGGCCCCTTAAATCTACTGCTGGGTCGCAAGTCCCAGGAACTGCTTGCACTCCTCTCCTTGCAACGCGATGGGCCCGGCACCCGCACGGTGAATCCATGGAATGCTAAGAAGCTTCGTCTAGTGGTCGATAAAGCTGTCCATCATTTTGCAGACAAGAGAAGTAATGTCAACAGATATTCAATTAGCCGGATGTGAGCTGGTGCCTTCCTCAGGGCTCGGATGGACAAGTGGTTCAGTTCATCAATTCATTGCAAGGGTCTAAATTTATCATGTAATAATTCTTGACACAGGTGAGAAGAAAGACTAACCAACTAATTTCTTGCAAGGAAAAAGGATTGCAGTTATTAGAAATCATTTAAAAAATCAACTCTGGTGAAAAACTTAGTAAAGTACTTCTATTTTAATTAATAATAATAATATTTAACAAAAGTCAGTAAATTGCAAAAACCAAATTCCATACATCCCGCTATAGGTGTGGTCAAACTGTCACGATTCCGATTTAATCACAGTACATATTGGATTTTAATTAAAATACAATATGTTAGGCAATTGTAAAACCAGTTACTCATGTAATGTTTTTGTCATACAAATATATAATAATTCCCTGTACCGGAAATCATGCCTGCTGGGTAGGTACTCTAACCAATTATTGGCTAAAGTATAGTTAACTATCAAAATTTGTGAATTAGATACGTCAAACTAAGGTTCAAAGTTTGTAGGAAAATTAAATTAAAAATATAATTGATTTAATTTTATCACAACAGTTTCCATCAATAAGCGAAGTTAAGAATAAAATAATATTATTTGTCAGAACTGAAAAATAAATGCTATAATGTTAAAAAACATTTTTGCACGATATCAAAAATAGTTTATACATACAACCAAAATATCATAAGTTGTCAAGTGAACGTTCGTGTTAACGTTCATTAACGTAAGATTAAAAAAAAAATTAACGATTTTAATGGTCGCCGGACCCCCAAAATTGACAAACTATAAATCATCTGAAAAAAATATTCCAACTACCTACTTTTGTTCGCACTCCCTCCAACCTTTCAGAGTTGACAAAGAGTTTCCTAGAGGTTTCGGCTTCGAATCATTCTCATATAATTCATCATTAATATTTTTAATCACATAATAAAAAAAGCAAGCATGTTTTTACAATAAAATTTACAACTGCAAATGATATATTCCTTGATATATTCTGTTTTGTTTTATTGTACAATTATTAAAGTTTCTACCGTCAACCTAATAAATTAATTTGTTAACTTGATAAACCAAACTACTATATTAATTATTCATAAATGTAATGTTAAAATGTCCTTAAAAAACTGAAAATGTAATATTTTTTACATTTTCTGTAAACCTAAATCAAAGTAACATTTTCAATTTTAATAATCATACATTGCTTTTTAAAAACATTACATTATAGATAACTACCTGTTGCCCGCGAGTCCACGTGTTATATACAAACGTTTTTCTAAATTTTAATTAGTTCCCGCATTTTTTTTTTAGTAGAAAGTATCCTATGTTACTTCTGATACCTCCAAAACTATGTGTACAAGGTTCCATAATGATCGGCTCAGTAGTTTTCGCGTATAAATGTAACAAACAAACTTATATTCGAATTTATAATATTAGTAGAATACACCTCTAAATATAATATTTAAAACTACTTACTAAATTTTCATACAATAAATATGCAAATTAAACTGGAATTTACCTAACTAGTTTAGAGAATTTCACATCGTGAGTCCGCCATGCTTCACGAATGAGAACCCTCCGTACGGGTTCGCAATTGGTCTGGTAAATTTCGATTTAATTCACGTGAATAAAGTCGGTAAATATAAATATTTAACAGTCATCATGGTTCACGAACATTTAAAACAAACAATATCATAAACGTGAAAGTTTTCATGTTTGTGACGCAATGACGAAAAAACTGATCAACCTTTATATTCCACAAAATGTTCTAAAATGTTTTCGGCTTGGCAAAACATTTACATTCGCTTATTGAATCAACAGTTGACTTACATTAAAAAATATATTATATAGAAATAATTTTTATCTCTGAAAAATAGTCTTGACAGATGGATGGACGAACAACAAAGTGATGATATGAGGGTCTCATTTTGGCATTTTAAGCTACAGAACCCTAAAAAAGAACAAATTTACATTTGTAAGACCGTAATATTGACTTTTAAATGTATTATGTTCACAGAACCTCTTGCCGAAGTTATTTTTACTCTTCACACAAAAATTAGTATAATATTTGGTAAAATACATCATTACTCCCTCGTTTGACTATTTTTATATATTTATAAAAATAGTTAATAATATGTTTTAAAATTAGTGTATTTGTGTTATTTCACAAACTATACTCATTTTGGTTCTGTTTTCTCTCCGATACATCGTCTCACCCCCAGGGGGCCATCAGATGATCTTTTTAAGAGCGGGTCATCGTACCAGCCCACTCCGCCGGTGACGTTGTCATAGACAGTAAAGCTTACAACATATGAGTACATGGTCAAAAAAAAAAAAAAAGTTCTCCATGAATAGTATATCATAACATAAGGTCTGTTACAGTGCATAAATAGTACCTACATACGTAACATATCATAGAATATGTTTTTATTTATGAATACATTTTGAATATCGACTGGTTTCAAATTATGAAAAACCACCAATGAAATCTATGGCATGTCTATATCTGACTATTTAGTCTGAACCCATTAAATTCGTATATATCGAACAAAATATACCGTACAAAAATTACAACAAATGTTTCTGTTTTAACTATCGTAACAAATTTAAAAAGGATTCCTCTGTAGCTCTTAAAAACCAAACGACGTAAAACAATTTTAAAAAATGCGCCTCATTTAACTTTCTCATGGTTAGTTTAATCAGTGCATTTAATGTCTTACTTACTTTGAACTCTTTTGTTAACTAAATACTTGCACAAAAGAGATCTTCGTGTATTGGTTAAGACCACCGCAGTCAATCGCTAGCCAACTGTCATTTCCGATAGAGAGGTTTCTTTTCTTCGAAAATATTTGAATCATATAATTTCTACGCTCTTTAAAAATATGAATTCTATTTTGGATTGGCAATTATTTTATATGTGAATATTTATCAAGATTTTCAAATAATGCAATATAAAACAAACTATAATGTTAATTGTATGTATAGTTTTATTTTAACGTTTTTTTATTGTATTAATGCTAGTTACCGGCAAGGTTAAAATTAAATATATTCCTATTAAGATTATAAAAAATAGTTCAATTTATACCTCATATATAAGTCTGAAACCTTAGTTTATTGTTTCGATTTATAATAATAATAAATATTATAATTATAATTTTGATATGCAGCTTGTCTTATAACTAAATTATTTATTTAAGTATCTATCTATTAGGCATGTATATAATAATTTTAATATTATTGTAATTTTACAATAATAGTAAATTTTTGAATTATTATAATTATACAGTTATTGAGGCATATTAATACTTATAATGTTTATTCGTAGCTTTAAAGATTTTCTTCATTTTGCCTAGCGATATATTTTCAAAATGGCCTGTAGATATAAAAGGACTCATAGGCTTATAAAATTCTTTAAGTAAAATCATATAATATAACAAATTATTGAAGTTATTAAAGGAATATATGATAATCTATCAATATATGTGAATTACACTAAATCTCTGTTGTTCACAGCTGTTTAAAAAAAAAAACAACGAATTGCATTTTTTTGTATCAAAATATATTTCTTTAATAATGAAGATTTAAATATCACTAAAACTGTTTGTGTGAATTGTTGTTAAATTTACCTTACTTGTATATTTAAGAATATTTTGCACAGCTTCAGGGTGGAACATTCAAAATATTATATATTCAATCTAATAAACATCTAATAAAACTTTAACATCTAAACCGATAAATAATAAAATCTATTTTTTGTTTGTTTTTTCATATAAATTAAATATAGAACATAATAATAACGTTAATCAACTTAAAATTGGATAATATTACATATTATATATCTTACATATTTTTTTAGGATTCTATACTCAATGGTTTATTGATTTTTAAGCATGTAATATGAGCTAATATGTATTTATAAGGATTTAAGTTATTTGCCTTGAAATGTAAATTATTTATAGAGATTTAAACGATGAAATTTAATATAAAAGGCAAATGCTTATGCTTATCACAGTAATAATTGTTTTGTGTAAAAATATAGCTTTCAAGTAAAACGTGTTCCCAAAAGTAGACTTACTACGCCACTTCTAATTTTATAAACCTTCTAAAGCATTAAAGAATTCTAACTTTAAATATTTCAAAGTAATAGTAATTATGTAATGTCTTATTTTTAAATACAATACCTGAGAAGTGGTTTAATTAAAGTCATTAAAGTCAGACATCGTGAACATACTCGTAGTCTATATAGTTGTTTATGACTATGCATGCTTTTCATATAAGCGTATTTTTTATGCGGTAAGACGGTGATAGATTTAGGTATTTTTTGTTAAAAAGAATTCCATTCTGACAGTGATTGATGATTGCACATTGTACCGATTTTTAAATCAATATTACGTTATAAGTAATTTTCGTATTACCTTGAAAATAAAATTAAACAATAATAGAGAAATATTTTATTATATAATGTAATACAGTTATTGCTGGCATATATTTAACGAATTTGCTTAATTTAGTTTCAATGACAAAACAAACGGAACCTTAGGGAAAATGTAAATACATTCAATTCAAATATTAAGGTTATAGTGTATATTCGTACAAATCAATAATAACAATAACATAATATATTTAATGGAAACAAGATAGTTTTAAAATAATTGTACATTATAAGTTTTAAAGCATTATAGATAAAATTTAAACCAGACCTCTATGTTGGCACGCATAAAAATGTATCTTTTCTGATTAAAACATTTAATTTAAAGTCATGGCATAAGTTCGCTAAGAGTTTAAACATAACTTATTGTATATGGAAGGTTAGGGACGGTATATTATTGTGACAGTTACCAGATCAAACTGAGCTGCGTGACTTATCCTACACAGTTCTGTTTTCACGCACTGATAGAACGCAGATACAATGTCTTTGTATTTTGTCCTGAATCTTTCAACATTTGGTTATTTCTTGCATCTTCCAATCGATATATAAAAATAATAGATATTATAATAGATAGTATAAATAACCAATTCAATTAACTTTTTTTTTGACAGTCATAAAGACGACGGTGGGTTACGTTAGTAAGACCTCTAAAATATCAAAATAAATAGATATTCATTTTGGATTAATCACTGCTGAAGCAAAACACCTGAAACGATGCAGATTCTGACATTTTTAATGTACTCTTAATATGTTTATGTATTAAATGATTAAGCATGCAGAACATAAAATATCACAATTATTTCGAGCAAAAGTTTTTTTAATATCTATATATATATAAAGAAGGATGTTTGTATATATGAAATCGATGAACTCAGAAACTATTGGACCGATGATTATGAAAATTGGTATGTATATGAATTTTTTCACGGAGAAGGTTTATATGGTATGCCTATTGATGTAACTCGCCACCAGGTGGCGCTGTCAAATATAGACTTCCGCCCCGTTCAACCGATTGTCATAAAAGTTGGTATGACCATGTATGTTTTCTAGAAGAAAACGAATATGCTATGCCCATTGATGTAACTCGCCACCAGGTAATAAAGTAAGGGTTAGCCCAGCGAAGCGGGCTGGGTTCACTAGTATATTATATAAAAAGTGTTTTTTTTATAAGAATTTCAAAAGCTGTGTAGTAGAAATACTTCCGAGCACAATTTCTTGCATAGTAGCCACTATATCCAGATAAAAGCCTCAAATTGAAATATGGCTTAAAGCCAATTACGTAATAATAAACAACAAAGTTTGTAAAATCCAAAAAGTAAGTTTAATAGATATAGAAATAAAATAATTCTTAAATTAAACCTAGATGTATGGACTAAAATAAACAAACACATAATCATCGAAATAGGTTGAATATTTTTGAATAAACAAGATGAAGAAGCCACGAATTATTAAATTCTTTAGCCATCGTCCATTTGGCTATTTGATGAGATATGTATTCCGAAACTAACATCCTTCAAAATCGAATTAAGTGTCGTTGCAGAACTGGTTACAGAAAATATAAACAAAACACTGCAAGAGAGGTTCTTTAAATTGGAGAAAATTCTAGACAAACTAATAAGCGAGAGAGAGAATCTTAGACTTCTTTGGCATTGAACTGAAATAAAAATCCTATGACGACTTATAAACCAATATAAGTAACTTTATAAAGGTAGACTTCACTATTAACTTAGAAGCGAGCGACATACAAGCGATAAAAAGAATGGGTGAGTTAGGAGGTAAGCCACGCCCAATAATAATAACCTTTACTACTCTCAGTCTGAGGATAAATATTTTAAAACAGAAAAGAGTACTAAATCATCCAATACTACTTACAAGTATTCCTTACTTGACACTCGATACACATCGAACACCGAAATACTTGGTTCAACCAGGCAGCTCTAAAAGAGCTTTTAAAGATCTACGAAAAAACAAGATGTGGATCGAAGGTTTAAAGAGTTTAAAGAGCAACGGAAAAATATTAAAAAGTCGTCAAGAAGTTTTAGAAATTGCAACTTATTACTACAAATTACTTTATAGCGTCCCAAAATACGAAAACTTTGAAATGAATTCTGATAAACATTACCTATACCGTCTCGATGCAAGTACATAAAAATGCACACCATTTAATGTTACAGAAGTAATCCAAGCCATTAATAAATTAAAAACGAATAAAAGCCAAGGATCAGATAACATCACAAACGAAACCATAGCGTCGGCAGTATTACTTTTGGCTCACCTTTTTAAACGTATTTCGGAATCTTCATGTTCATTTTGATCTCAATCAGATTTAATACTAATTTACAAAAAGGTTGACCCATACTACATCCGAAACTATACGCCAATTCTCTTGTCAAGTATGTACAAATCTTCTCTCATAGACCAAAGAATAAGCATCACACTACACTACACTTATTCGTGTTTTAGCCGGTCAAAGCCATCACGATTTTTTGTTACTTGATTCGATATGCCTTGGATTAGTATAAAAAAATATTTCAATAGCCTAGACTGTGGATGACTAAGTTGATTATCGCCTACGGCTTTAGCTCTGTGAAGTATTTTTCCTCCTCATATTCAATTTAAAACCGTTTTCTTTATTTTTGTGAGCATAACGATTCGTAGGTGGATAGTGATCATAAAATTGGTCATAAATAGTATTTTAGAAAGTTTTTACTTTCGCATCTAGTACCTGATTAGAGCCTGGGTCATAATGGAAAAGTTGGTCGTATTTATAACATCTGTCAAATTCTGGCGATTTAAACAAAAAACACTTAACATAATTTGCAATTCATAAAATCTAATCAACAACTGTAGCCTCAAGTACGCCAGTACTATTTATAAAACTGTAATTAATTATTAAAATATTTCAATTACTTGCAGCCATCTTGTAGTAAAGACCATGTTCAAAAACTAAATTTAAAATTTAAAAAACTTCCGATACAAAGGAGAAAATTAATTATGATGTACTTTTTGAAGTCGTTGCGTCGGTGGACCGTTGTACCTATTTCGTGGATGTTGGTGTCTACTTTACGAAGTTTTCGGAGGTGACGAATGAGGCTTAGACTATATGATTAGATATTGGTTTTCTATCTTCCTCTTTCACAGTAAACGCAATAAAACTCTGGAACGGCCTGCCTGATCATCTTCGGCGTGCTCCTAGTAAGCAGGTGTTCAAGAAACGTGTATGTAGATACCTTCTAGAGAAGACGACTTAAAATTTTCCGTCGTATATAGCGTAGCGATTTATTATTTATCAGATATTATGTTGTATATGTAGTAGTTTATGTATTTATTATAGTTAATAGTATATTTAGTATATTGTATATAAGGTATATGTTTAAATTTGTTAATTTATGATATTCTAGTTTGTATATGTATTATATTTTTTAGATCCGTAGTCATAGTTTTGAATTTTATATTTTTTTTTATTTTCTGTATTGTACCCTTGTAGTTCTTATTTTTCTGTATAATGTTTCGGTTGACTGGTAGAGAATGCTTTAGCATTAAGTCCGCCAATTGTATAATTTTGTACAATAAAGTTTAAATAAATAAATAAATAAATATTGTTATTTTGTTATTGACCTTGATAACTTACTTGCATTTTGATATCTTCCTTTACTTAACGGGTCCTGAGAGTTAAATAAACGACTGCTTTTATTTTGATTTTGATTAGCTATCAAATCCGTACACTCGTTTGGCTGCTACGATGCCACAGACAGATACACAGATACACACGTCAAACTTATAACAACCCTTATTTTTGGTCGGAGGGTAAAAATCTTCTCACTCACGTCTTCTGAACAGAGCAAATTCGAGATGACATACAATTAAAATGTTATACATGTCCTAAATGTTTTTTTTAAATTATATTTTTTAACATGCAATAAAATAGTGCATTATTAAAAAATATTTGTTAATAAAAACAAGTGGTTCTTTAATTTTATTTTGTTGAAAATATTTGACTATATTCCACTCACTATGAAAGTTATAAAATAAAAATGAAATAAAATTTTCAAAATAAAGTAGTGATACCGATATTGTATGAAATTAATAACATGCAATATCTAGAGCATTCTAGAGCGACCCATTTGAAAATATTATACTTTTAAAGTCTTTGCTTTTAACCTGGACTCTCATGTCAGTCTTCTGAAGTACTATAAATTATTAGTATTATTAATTTATTAACGAGATTAAAAATGGATATAAATAATTTAAGATTAATAATAATTCTTTTGTACGATTTCTGTTGTTGTATATTATTGTATGTGAAGGTAATATCATCATAAACCATAACAACAATGTGGAGCATAATTTTATATAAAATTATTAAAGAATATATGAGTATTCCATCACTTTTTGTTAGCTTTGTAGACATATACATGTCTACAAAATAAAATTAACATACGTTAATAGTATATAGGTATACTTAATGTATTTAAATTCATAGAACTAAGATCTCATCGCAAATTTGAAATTTATTCAAGTAATAACAATAACAAATTACATTTAATATTGTATGAGATGGAATACTTGAAAGGATTACTGAATAGTTTCTGTAAATTTAAATGGTTATTAGCTATTTTACTCGGCTTTAAATCTATGCTTTTGGTTACTTGAAGATAAAAAGTTATCTGTGTCAAACTACTATTTAGTATAATCTATGTATAAACTAATATTACCGTTGTTACTGGCAATTAACAATATATTCCTATGTTCATCACACAATGTCCCTTCGCTATGTTTTAAATTAGTTTATTTTTTTATTTAAAACATAAAAGTACCTAATTGAAGATTGTTTAAACGAAGAATAACTCTGCGGAAATGAGTTTCCGCAATGTCAAGTCACGGCGGTTCATAAACTTTATTTAACTTCTAACAAGGAACACGTAATCCCCTTTGATGGCATCCAAACACACCCTCGACTGTCGTCTTAAACATTTTTCTTAGTTCTAAGCTTTTTATTAAAAAGCTTGAATGACCGTCGACAAATTAGGGGAAGCTTCGTAACCTTGTTCAATTTTAAACACAACAGACCATTGAGAATTGTTTAATATAGGTTTTCCTTTATTTTACACATTTTTCTAGCATTTCGTTTTTGTTGTTGTAAGTTATTTCACCAATGGTCATCACCTTTATTTAATGGTATTATTTTTATATGGACCAATCTTACGAGTACATATATTTAGATATATAAACAAAATGCTTTACATACCACCAAAATATTTTAAATCTTTATATAGTGTTTGCTTTATTCTATAATCGAAAATTTTCCGTATCATAAGGATTATTCACTTGTAATTTATAATACTTAGTGTATTTATTAATATGCTAGTATTACTGATTAAGGTCATTAAATAAATTTCCAATCATTCACTGAAGAAGCTGAAATTATAATAAAACGTTTATATGCTTGAGCGCATTATCAAGTATCCAGCAGAGTCCGAATACATTATGGCAGTTAGCAGAGTGACGGAGAAAGACAGTCTTTTAAAAGTCGCGGGTTGGTGCTGCTCGTGATGATATTTTTTTTCCACATTTTTTGTTATTTTAGTAATAGCAATAAAAAACTTTAATTGTATATATTTATATGGAATGATGCTGCAGATAAATTAAATAAAAATAAGATACAAATACATAGGGTTTCTCTGAGGTCATGTGTACGTTTTATTTAATTTTTAACAATTTTTTTTTTATTTTGTAATAAGCCCAACACGACAAAACAGTTTTAATAAAGTTCATTGAAGTAACAACATAAAGTTCATTAAATTAATTAATTAATATAAGAAAAAAATAAAATAATTCCAAAAGATACAGTTACAATAACAAAAAATAACCTCCCTAAATTTTGTGTTTGAGCTCAAAGATTTTTTAATACGAGAGTGAACGAAAAAAGTAAAGTACCACATGAATCATTCTTTGCGCAATCACCTGATGATATAGCTATGTTCTCTTAGACCTCATTACCTTTTATGGAGGTAATCTCGTAATTTTTTTGCAACATATTTTATATCTAATAGCACAAAACCGTCTTTAAATAATGCTCTGATGATATAGTGTTTTGATTACTATCAATTTTTATATCTGTGAATGGATATCTGTGTAGGATGTACTTTATGCCTGTTTATGTAAGTTATGCCGGAAATGAATTGATTAGTCTCACATTTCCGTATTTTCACAAACCAATTTTTCTAGAAACATAAACTCAGGAATATGTTGCTAGTGCCCGTGTAATTCTTCGTGACACATATATAAATGACAACAAATTCAATGTACAATACAAGGAACTATCCAATATTACAGTATTTTAAGATGTATAAAATATTTAGGTAGTAATAAATGTTTTTAAATATTATTAAGTAAGATGGTTTTATAGATAACATAAAGTAGGACACTAGTTTTTTGTTTAAAATCTTTTGTTATATTCTAGTCACAGTGACGGTTTACGGTTTTTGCAATAAAAAATTCAAACTGAAATAGTGAAGCTGAAATATTTTATGAAAGTGAAATAAAATGCAACATCGGTTATATTCTTGAACGCATCTCGCATTGTATTTACTAAAAAACAAATAATTCGGATTTTTGAAAAGTTTCGCAAGTTGCAAAAAACTAAACTAGCAAATTACCTTATTTTTAAGAAGGTTTTTGTCATTAACACCGCTAATTTCACAACCCTTCCAGTTCAACTACAGTTGTAACGCCTCCTACAAACGTCTGTAACAGGGGCACGGGTGCAGATCGCTAACTTGTACAAAGAAGGATAAAAAGCTTGGCCTCGCACATCTCAATCTCTGCAAAACATGTGTATATACATATATATATATGTGTACTGATATATGTTGCAATTTGAAAAATTGAGATCGTAAAGTTCGCATTCTAGTTTTTTAGCTCTGGCTTTCAGCAACGAGAATTCCTGATAATCTAATGTGTCCCTGTAAATTTTCTTATTTGCGTGTGCTTTTTACAGTTTATCATGGATTATATTGATAAGTACCTTATTGTACCAAATTGGATAGTGATTATTTATACATATTATGTTTAAAATTATTTTTACAAGATATGTTTTTTTTCATAAAATATTAAAGCATTATAAGATATTTCTAATTTATTTTTATTATACGAGGACATATATGTTAATAGCTTATATCCATACTAATATTATAAATGCGAAAGTCAGTCTGTTACGCTTTCACGGCTAAGCCACCCACCCGATTAGGGTGAACATAGACTTCTTTTTTCTCAAAAATCTACAAATACATAATAAATCTACAATAGGTTTAAATAGTTGATGAAAGTTTGTATGAAAAATCTAAACCGCTTAACCGATTGTAATGAAATTAAATATCTAGGATTATATAGACCACTTTTTATATGATATATCTTATGTAAATAAACCATATTAAGAATACCAAAATGCATGTATATATTTAATCATTTTATATTGTTTTCCAATATTTATCCACTTTTGAGTAATCCTTATAATCCTAATAGTGTAAAGGATAATGGTAGTTTGATAGATTATCACGCTTCTTCATCTCAACTACTCCACCGATTAATTAAAATGAACATTCGTGCACAGGTTTAGCGGTACAGAAAAAAATAAACAATCTTTCTGATTACTAATACTTTTATGTACTTTCATATGGTTATTAGTTATTATAAACTTGTTATATTATTAAACGCGGTTTAACTCAAACTTTTAATAGCGTGGTACGTGTGTTCGAAACTTGGTATAGTATTTGTTTTGGTTAGTTTTTTGTTGAATACAGTTAATTAAATATTGGAAAATTAGTTCCACAAGTTTTACAAATATTTTTTTAATAAAGTTAAAGTTTTACAAATAATTTTTTTAATAATAAAATTTTACAAATATTCAATGAAATAATTTATTGATATTGATATATGTACTATGTCTATTGGTGTGCTTGGTAATATATAAATATAAATACACATGGGCGTACCCAGATTCTGTGCTAGGGGGGACGTTTATTAAATATATACTCTCATGATTTATATGTGTATTTCTATGTATTTGTATCGTTGTCTAACACCCTTAACACAAGCAAATAACTTGCTTACTTAGGGGTTAGATCAATGTGTGTAATTTGTCCTGATATTATTATTATTATTATTATTATTAAGCCTCATGATACTGGTTAGAGGACTGACTTCGTAAATCAGATGTTTGGCACTTTCCGACATTTACCGATATCTTCGTTTCGGATGAAGCCCATTTTCATCTTACTGGACATTTTAATATGCAAAATTGCTGCTAATGGAGTGCAACTAATACAAAACAAAAACACCAGAAACCTCTGTTTTCGCCAAAAGGGGCCGTATGGGCACCGAAGTAGCACGAGGATTTTGTTGTAGCACGAAGTAGCACGAGTTGAGGATAGAAAGGGACGCACACTTTCAGTAAAAATTTTGGTAGTAAATATTGATAGTACATATTGATAGTACGTATTGATAGTATGTATTGATAGTACGAATTGATAGTAAGTATTGATAGTAAGTATTGATAGTAAGTATCGATAGTACGTATTGATAGTACGTATTGATAGTACGTATTGATAGTACGTATTGATAGTAAGTATTGATAGTAAATATTGATAGCAAATATTGATAGTACGTATTGATAGTACGTATTGATAGTAAGTATTGATAGTAAATATTGATAGTAAATATTGATAAAACGTATTGATAGTATTTATTTATTTTATTTATTTATATCTTTTCCACTTAGAATCATAATCAGTGATCACTTGTGTACTTCAACATGGAAATGTCAGGAGGGCCTATTACGATACTAGATTTATCGTAATAAGCCCTTCTGAAAAAGCACTTTCCATCTTAATGTTAAAGCTATGAGGGTTCCAAACGCGTCCTGGTCTGAGAAGAACCACACAACAAACTCTGCCGGATATATTTTTTGTTATTGTGATCACTGTTTCACAAACGTCAAACTTAAATGCAATTTTGGAACAACTAGAACCGTCGCAATCAATCGGAAAAGAAGCCTAATGATTTCAGGCAACGAAAATTAAATAATAATAACAGAAAAAATAAAGATATATAAATCTTCGGCCTGTCACACAACCAGTCACCGCAAGCAGCACCCGTTCACGAGCATAACACAAGAGCCAGCCATCACCCCCTTCGCACATATTTGAGGGAGGGAGGCAACCCGACTCCCGATGCTACCGCAAGTAGTGACTTCTAAGGAATCGGTGTGATGCAGAAGGTCGATAAAGCAAAATTAATTTACAACAAAAAAAAAACAAATTGCGGAGATTACTAGCTATTCGCAATACAATACAGATTCATTCCCAGGCCATACCGTCGTCGATGTAATCCTTTACACTATAGTAGGATTTTTTTATTAAATTATTTTTAACATATAATTTAAATTTATTTAATGAGAGGCTTAAGGCTTCATTTGGGAGCTTATTATAAAAACGTATACAATTACCCTTAAAGGATTTACCTATTTTATGGAGCCTAGTGCCGGGCATAGCGAGTTTATTTTTATTTCTTGTATTAATTTTATGTAAATTACAATTTTTCTTGAACTTTGAAATATTTTTATGAACGTAAATTAAGTTTTCATAAATATATTGATTATAAACAGTCATAATTTTAAATTCTTTAAATTTGTTTCTTAAAGAGTCTCTTGGTCTCATATTATATATTGCGCGAAAAGCTCTCTTCTGCAATGTAAATATGGTATCAATGTCAGCCGCATTGCCCCATAAGAGTATACCGTATGACATTAAGCTATGAAAGTAACTAAAGTAAACTAATCGAGCAGTTTCCATATTTGTTAATAGACGTATTTTTTTAACCGCGTATGCAGCAGAACTTAGTCTGCTTGACAAATCAAATATATGAGGACCCCATTGCAATTTTTCATCTAAAGTAATGCCCAAGAAAGTAGTAGATTTGACCAAGTCCAAATCCTCATCATTTAATTGTACATTGGTTCTAACATTTTTAACATTTGGTAAACTAAATTTGACACATTTCGTCTTTTTTTTATTGAGCAACAAATTATTGGCGTTAAACCATTGTACAACATCTGAGAGAGCATTGTTTACATCGTCAATAACAGATTGCCGTCTATTAACTTTAAAGGTAAGAGAAGTATCATCAGCAAACAACACTATTCCATGTTTTTCCCTCACTAGATGAGGTAAGTCATTTATGTAAATGAGGAACAAGAAAGGCCCTAAGATAGAGCCTTGTGCCACACCTATTTTTACCAAAGAACCAAGGGAACGTTTTCCATTTACATCAACTTTTTAGATTCTATCATTAAGATATGAACTAATTAAATCTAGGGACTTATTTTTAACTCCATAATGTTCTAACTTTTTAATAAGGATTTCATGTTGAACGCAGTCAAACGCCTTAGATAGATCACAGAAAATGCCAAGTGCATCCTGTGATCCTTCCCAGGCTTCAAATATGTTTAGTAATAGCTCAACACCAGCATCTGTTGTAGAGCGACCGGCAGTGAAACCAAACTGGTTTTTGTGTAAGAGATTGTTTTTACTGAAATATGCCACAAGTTGATTAAGAATTATTTTCTCAAAAATCTTACTAAAAGTGGGTAAGACTGAAATAGGTCTATAGTTACTAGGATCTAATGAACAGCTGGATTTGAATAATGGAGTTATTTTACTTTGTTTCATTAGATCAGGAAATATACCATATTCTAAACAATTATTAAATATTAATGCTAAGTCTGGCGCTACAATGTCAATTATGGACTTAAGTATGTCAACAGAAAACCCCCAAAGATCACTAGTCTGTTTAACGCTAATTGATCTAAATACTTTGATTACTTCTTGAGCATTAAATTTTTCAAACTTAAAACTGCTAACACATTGATCTACATTATCTCTAAGTAAACCCATAGCTGCAGCGGTAGAAGAATTTAAAGATAACGTTGTAGTCACTGGAATATTAGTAAAAAAGGTTTCAAAAGCAATAGCAACCTCGGGGTCAGATGTAACATATTTATTATCTATATTTAATTTAAAGTCGATCCTCTGGGATTTAGCTCTTCCAGTTTCCTTATTAATTATTTTCCAAGTTGTTTTTATTTTATTATTGCTATTTCCTATTTTATTTTGAATATGTTGATTTTTTGCTGTTTTACATTGTTTTTTAAAAGATTTGGAAAATAATTTTACCTCATCCCTAAGCTCATTACTAGTATTAAACATCAATTCCGCATACATATTATATAATTTTTCTCTATTTTTGTGTAACTCAGCAGATGCTAGATCACTAAACACTAATTTATCATTAACAACCACTGTTTTTGGAGTAAATATACAGTTGAAAAATTTAATGAAAGTACTAAAAAAGTCATTGTACAAAGTACGTATTGATAGTCCATATTCATAGTCCTCCCGTCAGGGAATAATAATATACTTTTCAATAAAAAAATACATAATTGAACGACTCAGTACTCAGTTCTTAAACAGATCTACTCACGAAAAAAATATCTGTGATTAATAAACTAAATTCTAACTAAATAAAATAAACTCCAACTACTTGCCGGAATTAGTTGAAACTTAAAACAGGTATCTTTATCGAAATCGGAATCTATGCATACGAAGTCGCAGGCACAGCTAGTAAGAGTATATAAAAGGATATCTATATGTCACGATAGTATTGCTGTAATATATGTTTAAGCTATTATTAAAGTAGTCAATGAGAATAAGCAATATATTCCTATGTGCATAATTTTTTTATGATTTTGACATCAAACTCTAAATGTAAGCTTACTATTAGTTCTAAGGAAAAGACTGTTTATTTTCACAATATATCCCTGCGCGCTGCTTTAAATTATGTACAAATTTATCAACTTTATTTTAAAAAGTATCTTATTTAAGTTTATTGAACCAAAAATAATTCTGCGGAAATGAGTTGCGGCAATCTCATTATGGCGGTATATAAATATCATTTAACTTTTAACAAGGAATACGTAATCCCCTTTGATGGCGTCTCAGAACACACCCTCCCTCGACTGTCGTCTTAAACATTTTTCTTGTGATTTTTTAACATTTTATTAAACATCTAGAATGATCTTTGACAAATTAACAGTGGTCTCGTGACCTTGTTTCATATTAAACAAATTGTAGTGTAAATTGATTAATTTTATTTTTTATTTACTCAACATTTTATTTTGCATATTTGATATTTTTTTTTTACATTTAATAACAACAAACATTTGCAATTATTAACTGGAGCTACAACCAATCAAAACAGTTTGATTGTTTTCGATCGTACCCATATACAATTATATATGTCTAATAAATTATATATCTCTACATATACAATTATATATGTCTAATATACAATTAAATAGGCTTCATAACAAGTAATAAATATAGGAGAATAGCTTATTAGACTACAACTTACAACAGCAGTGCCTTCTTAAAAATATTACGTAATAAAATGCGAATAATAAATAACATTTAAGTTACTCTGAACTAATATATAGTATTCTTCCTCCCACTCCACTAAACTCTATTTGCGTGAACTACAAAAGGACTTTATAAACACAGAACAGAACCAAATATATCTTTGAAAGCTATGAGATATTTTTAGTTATCAGTTATTTTATCCCTTAGTGATGTATAATATCTCTACCCCACTTAACAACTTGGTAAATAAAAACCTTTTAGGAAGTACGACATATTGTTTTATTTATTTTGGTGTTTCAATTACTGACACTGCTGTTTTTTGAATAGATATATAGTGTTTAGATAGTATGTTATATTTGTAAGTATGTATGATGTACTTTGTCCTATGTAGGATGTACTTTGTCCCTTCCGGAAATTAATTGCTGAGTCTATTGTGTCTGTATTCTCACAAACCATCTGTTAAGGACACGCCTAAGAAAAACACATGAGCAACGTTTATTGTAGCTTCTAGTAGGGGGACGCAGGGGCGGAGCGCGGGGTGCAGCTGGAAGAGTGGTGGTGATCCTCTAGACCAGTATGACTTCGTTCACAATACCATTCGCACCTTATTTACTGTCGGACAAGTGTGTATGTGTATCCAACACAATCGTTAATATGCAGTTCACTCTTTAATTTAAATCAGAATCAGGGTAGTCAGTTTTCTCTAGTTTCCCTGTTCTGCAAATTTGAATTCACCAACGAATTGTTGGCGAAAAATGTAAAAAAGTTTTATGACATGTAGATATATATGTTTGTAAATACCAACTAATTTAATGTGCAATACAAGGAACTGCCCAATTAATATACACTGTATATAAAAAAAAATAAAACTTAAAAAACCTCCGATACAAAAAGACCTTTAAAAAGGATAAAAATAATATTAAGTCGTTGCGTCGGGGGACCGTTGTACGTATGTTGACGATGGTGTCTGTTTTACGAAGTTTTCCGAGCTAATGAATAGGGACTTAGATTATACGAATTAATATTGTTATTACGTTAATTGCCTGGGTAACCTAAATTTTCATTTCTTCCATCGTTAAGCGATTTTCCTATACAAAGACTTATAAGTACAAAATAATATTATTTCTATCTTTTTTATCTCTAGTCTTTTTGTATCGGTGGTTTTTTTTCTGCTTTATAAAGTTATGTCAGTCAGCCAGTTATGTGGTTTCTATGTAGTACTAAATAAATCAACAAACACACTGATTTTCACTTATTTAGGTATTTTCTATCAATATTGCATAAACAAGCTCAATATATTGGAGAAGGCTGCTTCTATCTTGACCAAACATAGCTAAGAATCATCTTGACGAACCAGGCTTTTGATTAAAAAAACCACAGTCAAAACTTTCCACAAGTTGAACTGCTACGATGGCACAGACAGACACACAGATAAACAACAACTCAGGTCAAACTTATAAGGACCCTCTTTTTGACGAGACTTAAAAACTAATAGAATTAAACCTTTACCATGGAAATGGTCAAATAATCACGTTTTCATTTTGATCAAAAGTATAAATTAAGTCTATCTAGTATAAATTAATCTTTCTTAGTTAAATATATTTCTAAAACTACCTCTAATATTCTACTTTCATTATTATTCTGAAATAAATCAGACGTCAGATTCGATTACAGTATTTTAAAATTTTTAAAATATTTAAGTTGTATGGTTTAAAGACATTAAATGGAGAAGGCCCTTCGTTTTTTTCTTTAAAAATCTTTAGTTATAATCCACTCACAATGGTGTTTTAGTGTTTTTCAAATAAAATTTTCAAACTGAAATAGTGAAGTTGATATTTTATAAAAGTGAAATAGAATGCAAAATGGGCTATATTAAAGATATCTCCTGCATTTGAAAATGTAATATTTTTAAATATAACTTATATATCTATATAATACTAGCGGACCCGACAGACGTTATCTTGTAGACGCGTCTTTAATTTAAAAAAATATCAAACTTAAAAAAAAAAGATTAAAAAGTTATCACAATGTCTAACGTCATTACATGTACATTTATAATTCGACCAATCGATACCGTATGAATATGTAGATAAAGATTTTTTGTTTGAATAAATGAATTTGTTTCAATATATTTTTTTAAATTTCACTTTTTACGTAGCGAAGCACGTATCGGGCCGCTAGTACTAATTTTTTTTTCTTATTTCTATCGCAACGCCAACTGTCAGGGCAGACAATAATTAAAATATAATATTACTAGCAGACTCGGCCACGCGTTGCTGTGGTTGCTAAGGTTTTGGATATACCTATTACATTGTAGTAAACTATTTAAGAAGTCACGGTATTAGAAAAATAAAATAAAAATTTTAAAAACCCCCGACCGCTAAGTAAAGGAAAAATTCAAAATGCAAGTAAATTTATCAAGACAAAAAACGAAATAAAAATATTTTAAATATTATACGATATCGTATAATATTCAATAGCTCCGAAAATTTTGTAAAATATACACTCATCAACATACGTACAAAAGTCCCCCGACGTAACTACTTTAATAAGTACATAATAATATTATTATCCTTTTTAGACGTCATCTATTATCGGGGTTTATTTAATTATTTTTTTTCTGTTTTTTTTTTTAATTATTTTACTTTTTTCTATGTTGTGCTAAATGAACCTAAGAATACACTTATTTCCCCTGTTTATGTTTTTACTATCAATATTGTATAAAAACCTTTAGCCAGCACCAATAAAAGCTCCATATCTTGGGGACGACTGCTTCTATTTCGACCAAACATAGCTAAGAACCATCTCGACAAATGAAGCTTTCGATTAAAAAAAACCGCATTGAAATCCGTTTACGTATTTGGCCACTACGTAGCCACAGACAGACACACAGATTCACAAATCTACAGGTCAAACTTATAATACCCCTCTTTTTGGATCGGGGGTTAAAAAAAAACATGTGGGCCGTTATGTTTTTTGACATAGATGCAATTTGTAAAGAACATGGCGACCTCTATGACTGATTTTCTACTACCATTACCTAACCCTTGATACAGTAATATAATAATTATTAGTGATGCGCCGACTATTTGGTAAGTATTCGGTATTCGGTGTATTTGTCATCTTTTTCGCAATTCGTATTCGGCTGAACTATTCGGTTTTGATGCCGAATATATTCGGTTCGATTATTTCTATTTTTTTGGCTACACCACGCTATACTATACGACACTATACCGCCATACGTTGGGAGTCTGCGCTCCACTACTTGACCAACAGGGTTGTTGCAACAATGACTGATTATTATTTACCAAAGAAGACGAAAACGTTAAAGCCGGTCTAAAAATTCGCCGGATTGAGATTTGAAGGAGGTCTTTGAACACGATTGATCATAATTATCGTACAGTTGAGGTTATTAATTTTAAATTTAATTATTATTATTTTATTTAAGATGGTAACAAATAAGTAGTATACACTACAAATTTATAAATACGGTATATAGGGCAGATAGTTTTAAATTTTTGAAAATAATATTTGTTATTTTAAATTATTAATAAATTAATTTTTGATTTAATTTTGCACTAATCGGTGCACAATATTTTTGATTGGCCCGTCTCACATAAATAGATTCAACGAAGAAGCAGTATAATTTGACTTTTTATGTTCATTATAATATGAGTTTATATATACTTCAGTCTAATTAATACGTGGCGGGCTATATTAACACTAATAATTAACTGATAATTTATTCTCAGCATCGCGTGTTGGTTATGATGTTAAATTGTTTATGAAATATTTGTACTTTTAACATTACGCCATCTCTTGAACACTAATTCAATCCAATCAACAGATACAACGCCATCTGTTAAACTTGTTTGGATTTACAGATAATTGTAAAGGAATAATTTGAAATAAAAAAATATTGCGACTAAAAATTAAGATGTAAGTTATTCTATGTTTCAAGTTGGATCAAACTGCACACGGTGTGCAAATTTGTTTAAGATCGGTTAAGTAGTTTAGGAGTCCATCGCGGACAAACAACGTGACACGTAATTTATATATATTAGATTTAACATTTGACATTGCCATGGTAACGCAGTCCGTCGGAACCAATGTGAAACATTCCAAAATCACTTTAAAAATTAAAAATTAATCAAAAATCCATTTTCACACATTAAAAATTAATCAAAAATCCATTTTCCAGTGGACCAAATTGTGAATCTAAACAATTCTCTAGTCCCCAAGATAGTCTATCATTTCTCACTTTAATGCAACCAGAGGCAAATATAGTATATAATCCTGTATATGGAAAACTAGGCCTAGTCTTCAATAAACTGTGAACAAGCTGAGCAATTAAGTTCTTCCTATTTTTTGTAGTATAGTAAGTAGAAGTTAGTTTATGAATATTCATAAAAAATACCTATGGACAAGAAGAATTTATTTAGATATAAGAAATCAAAAAGTTATCTTAGGATAGAAAAGATTATAAGAACTATAAACTTACCTTCTTATATTAAGCTTCTTATATGAAAAGAAATATAATATTTTGATTAATGATAGAATATCCGACAAAGCCCGTCTAAGTTACATTTTAACGACAATTCGTACTGATAAAACATTTTAAAAAATCTATGACAAATTGGATTAAAAGAATTGAGAAATTAGTTTTCAAATTATCGTTCTTTGTCATTTAAAATATTTAACTTAAGTTTTTATTTTGTGTTTATTATGTGTATTTGGTTTAATTTAATATTTACATTTAAATATGTGCTAGTGTTTACTTGCTTTTTGTAACAAATTCGTGTCGTTAGAGACGAGATCGTGATTTTATGATATTGTGATTGCGTTTTCTTCCATGTACTAAAAAAAAATTTGGATCTTAAAAAAGTTTAGAAATGTATACTAACAATAAAAGATGTTTATTTTGCAAAAATATTTTTTTATTTTACAAAGCTAGTTATAAACTGTCCAGGTTTACAATAGAGTATGAACTGTTACGGTAACCCGTATGAACGTCGGTTATAACTTGTAGGAAAGCTAGGCTTCGCACACTGTCTTCTTATACTCACCGTACGATAATAGTCATAACATCTTTACAGACCTTCTTTATGAGTATTCTTCCTCCCTCCAACCTACATATACGAGATTGCGGGCTCGAATCCATACGATATCATCAATCGTTTAAATAACTATAGACACACAAAATAAAAAAGTAAGCATCTTTTAACAAAAAAATACGCATGTGCATTTAGCAAACGATTTGTCTGCTGTTCCTCATGTTGGTAGTAATGTGTCTTTAAATTGACTTCTATTTATTTCAATGTTCACTTCTTAGGTTTGGAATATATATTATGACTGCAAATCATATATTTCTTCATAAATATAGTATTTTCATTTCATAATTATTAACGCTTCTACCATTTTAATACATTCTACTTTAAAAATAAAACACATTTGTTACTTGATAAAATAAACTATTATATGAGAACTCCGAATGGATTTGGAACTTGTGTTCCAAATCCAATTCCAATTTAATACTCGTAAATAAAGCCGGGTAAATATATATTTAATAGTCATCATAGTTTACGAAAGTTTAGATCTAACTAATAATATAAACGTGATAGTTTGTATATTTGTTCCGCATTCACGAAAAACAGATGAACCTTTTATCCCTCTAAATGTTCAAAAATGTTTTTGGTCTGGCAATTTTTTAATATCGTTTTATTGTGATGATCCAGGAAATTACTTTCTATTCCAAAAAAAAAATCTTTGTTAAAAATAAAGCTCGACTTATCATTGACATTACAGAGACTTGGTGAATCAAAGTTTTCTAGGTTAATGCAATTACAAGATTCAGTATTTGGTTGACTTTTTTCAACTCTTAGACTTCGGTATAATAAGTCTTATTAATTGAGCGAAGCTGCTGGAAAAATGTAGTACAATACACATGAGTTAAAAAAAAAAGTTGACATATAGGTATTTCGAACAATTAATTTAAGAAGCCGAGTATAGTTATAATTCATTTATGAACCGACACAATAGCGCAGTTAGCAGAGGATTCTCCGTCCGTTTGTGTGCCACTTTCTTCTACATATTTATGTATCCTTGTGGTCGCCCAGCGGTCGAAAATCGGCCGTAATCTAAAGTGTAAATTTTTAGGACAATTTTGGGCTTAAATCTTTATGCATATTGTTTTTGAAATCAAATTATTTTTACGGCTTAAACTCGCGTATAAAATTTTAAATAAGTCACCAGAATTACTGACAGACACCTCCATCCACGTTTTACCGTGAACACGATTGCTGTAAAGCATTCGAAACGTCGCGTCGGGTTAAATATAAAATGTAAATTTAAAAATTTAATAATTTTTCGCGAGCTAAATCCGTAAAAATAGTTTTATTTCAATGTGTAGTACTCGTGAAAGTCTTAGAAAATAATATATGTATTTGTTTTTTATTCTAGCGACCATTAACCCTGTGCGAATATTTGCATAGAATTATTAATCAGAATAATATCTAAAGCATAGAATAAATAATCTTAACATTTTTAAAGCATACACTGCCGTAGACAACTGATTTTTTAATAATGATGTGACATTGTGTAAGCTTATCCGCGATATCGATAATGATCCTTATCTTTATGGTAGTACTTACCTTTTTTAAAAGGCTGGTTTTTGCTTCTCATCACTTGCTACAACGAGATACATCGATAAGTGCTATCACCTCGAGGATTTTGCCGCGAGCGATAACGTTTAACTGTTTTTCGTCCTAGAAAATGACATAGGTAGTATTTAGAACAGTAGATGCGACAAATAAAAAAAATACAAAATCAAATATATTTATTGAAAGTAAATTTAAAAAATATATGGTCCAGTTAACGCATATATTTTTTAAATTTTTATTAACCATTTCGACAACCTCTTATAAAAGAAATGACAAATAAATTACAATTAAACTACAACCATATTCTGTCCTAGAGAAAGCTAGAATAATAATCCTTAGATATATCAGATAGATGTTGCAGAATTTCTTAGAATAACACTGGATTAAACTATCGATAATTGTGCTTTTTACAACACTATTGCAAACACATATAGAAAACTTTAAAATGCTCAAATATCATAATAAATATTGCATATAACAATCTAATAATTGGGCAGTAGGACAATTCTCTGATTATAATTTGTAAACAAGTTAAAAAACACAAATGGTGGTATTGCAACAAAGAATTAATAGTTTTTAAAATTTAAATTTTCCCATACAAAATTTATTTGTTGTCTGTGAACTGGCATTAACTCTAAGCGTCGGTATGGCGCCCGGGCGTTGACCTTCAAAGTACTTCTTACAAAATACAGAGTAATAAGTAAAAGAGGGAGCAAACATTTTTTTGTTTCGTTTTTTGAGTTGTTTATCAAGATTTTTTAAAAATTGTAGAACAAATGTTATTGGGATTAATGTAGAGAGGCTGCCTGCAAGAGGTGGTCAACTAATTACAAATAACCCTGTATACTTGACATTGAATATGTCAACGTTAACAACGAAGTAGAGTGAGTAATGTTTCACATCGTAGTGTGTGTAATGTTTTTATCATTCATTTAATTAATTAAAAGTAAATTATTATTGAAAAATATTAGCTTTCTGCACTTCGCGTACACATAGACTATAAGTGTGCTAAATATCATACTCCTCCTTCCTTTTCTTCAATTTTCGTAAAAAGAGGTCCAAAGTTCTAGCTTCACATATTAATATAATGATGATGATTAATTTAACGGTTCGGGTATTCGATGATTAATAATAATTTATAATAAATGAACATTATTTTGAGATAATTAAGATATCTTTTTAATTGGGTTTGCGCAATAAAAAAATAATGTATGTAATACAAGTTAATGTAACTGTAACTTCAATGGAACTGAAATGGATAATGTTAGATTTCAGAATTTAATATAAGGAAAACAAGACGATACACTACAGTTTACCTATAATCTCAAATTGTATTATATTTGTACAAACAACTTACGAAACATCGCACGTCAAAATACTTTATTTTGTAACTGACTTATCAATCATCATAATTCTAAGCCTTTTCTAACAGCTTTATAATGGAGGTTAATGGAGGTTAGATTTTTATTTTTTTTTTAATACGTCAAATAAAAATGAGAATAGATAATGACTTGATGATCCGAGGGAATAGTTATTTAATTATAATTACACTAGAATAGTAGATTATTCGTTAAAATCACTTAAATTACATTAAAAACAAACCAAGGGAAAAATATACTAGTCACTTTGACTGAAATAAATTAGGGCCAACCAAAATAACTTTCTTCGTTTTACATGATTGACTGAATTTATTTCAGTAATTAAGATTATTTAAAATGTCCAAGTAGGTCCTTCGATTATATGCAATTAAAATAACTTGGTGACTCGGTTTTATGTATCATCTCAACTTTCTTGCGGTTAATGGATTGCGGAATTGATTTGCGACACTTAGATCTTTTATATTTTATGTTTTTGATAGGATTATGTTTTCATCAAATATCAATCCATATTTTAACTTTAAGAAAGAATTTTTTAATTTGCTTCAAATTTATATAATAAAAACAAAATTCTCGAATACCGATTACATAATTATAGCCGGGTAAATAAATATTAAATAATCATCTGGGTTCACGAAAGTTTAATTGCAGTTCATATCAGTTATGGCAAAATCCTCACATTGTTAGTAATAACATTTTAATTTTGCTAAAACTATTGGACCAAATATTTAAGCCCTTGTGTCGAAACTCCAAAGTAAGGAGCAGACGCCACGGAAGATTTAACTCGTAGGTAGTAAGTACTGAACTTATTTAGCTATTAAGATCTTAACACTTCATAACTATGTAGAAGTTGAAATTAAACCAACTTTATTATTAAATTTGAAAAATATCTCTTGATAACAAAAAAATATACGACACCAATATATTATTATAACAAAATATAGATATCATACAAAACTATAACGCACATTCCAAGAATAAGGAAAGGTAATTTTCCCAAAAGATACATATCCTTTCAGTGTTATGGTATTCGGCAAATATTCAAGCTATTTATAAAAAACAGTGAAATATGGATACAGTAGGTGCAACACCATATATGTGGTAGAGCATAGTGGGTATTGTGTTATGTAGTGCATAGAGTGTACAAATATATAACAATAATGAGAACGTGTCAGGTCATCATCGTAATAAAGAGTGTTTCGGTGTTTGAGTATTTATTGCGATGTGTGGTAACGAAATGTGTAATGCGGTCCCGTTGGATGAATTTACTAAAACGGGGCGCTTAACGACATATTAGGTTTTAACATAAATAAATTTACCGTCAACATTTAAATATCGTATCTCTTCAAGTATAATAAACGTAGTAGTCGGATTAAAAATAAAAATAATAAATAATTATAAACAATAACCTTGTGCATTACCTATATATAATAGCCAATTATCGATGTCTTTACAATAACGCCATGGTATCCTCGGGGTCTGGATAAGGGATGGAGGACTGAAATGCTCGGGCAACTGTCCTAAACCCGTTTTGATTCAATAGGAAAGCTATTTATTTTTTTACTAGCGTTGCTTAGCGGCATCGCTCGCACTGTATCGGTAAAAAAACATCCTTGTTATGTTGAATGGAAGCTTTTAATACTGTTATTTGGATTTTTTTTTATACTGTTACTGTTACTTTTTATAATGTTATTTGTATTTTTTTAGAATTAATTATTCCCAACATTATTTTTTGTACCCTTGGCAACTTGTGCGCAAATGTTTATGTTGATCGGTTGATTAGTAAAGAAGTAAAAGTATGACAAACAAACAAACTCATATTATTCTTTATATTATTAGTTAGGATTACTCAAAAGTAGATAAGCATTGGAAAACAATATAATATTATTATAGCCCTACATCCTTTTGTTATTTTTAAAATTAATTTTATTTAGATAATACATATTATTAAAAAGTGCAATAAAATAATTCAAAAGTAACGTAAATGTAAAAGTCTATATGTTTAATCTTATGTTTATTTCTGGGTTATTAACTATATTTGTATTTATGCCAAAATTCACGTGAGTAGCTGTATTAATTGATGTTTTCTTACAAAACACCATTAACTGAATATGATATAAATACAAAATAGATAATATAAATATTTCCTTTAAAATTATCTTTTGAGAACAACAACAACAGGATGAAATATAACATTGTATTATCATAAAACCAATATTTTTAATAAAAATATTATTTCGATACCAACGTTCTCAGAAAATAAATATCTGAGATATATTTCAAAAAGTTGCCGCGACAATTATGTCTAGGTAATTCCTACGATCTTAATAAAATAAATTCTATACATACATGTCAGAATACAAGTAAAAATGCATTTTTAATAATAACACATAGCCACCCTTTGTTTTAATTTTTAGCCCCCAACCCAAAAAGAGGGGTATTAGAAGTTTGACATGAGTATCTTTGTATATATGTATCTGTGTGTCTGTCTGTGGCATTATAGCGGCCAAAAGAGAGGATGGATTTGATTGCGGTTTTTTTTAATGGAAGCCTTGTCCGTTCAGATAATTCTAAGGTATGTTTGGACGAAATAAAAGCTGTTGTCTCCAAGATACTGATTAAGCTGTTATTGGTACTGTTGAAAGGTTGAAAGATTCTTATGTAGGTAATATTGACAGCAAAACCCTTTATAAGAGAAAATTTGTGTATTTATAGGTTCATTTAGTACAATATAGAAACCAATAACATAACTTTAAAAAGTAAAAACTAAATAATTAAAAAAGTACAAAATCTCCGATACACAAAGACCTCTTTAAAGGAGAAAAATCATATTATTATGTACTTATTTTGGTCTAACTGACTACCTGAGAACTGCTAAACTATGGAAGAAATCAAAATGCAGGTAAGTTATCCACACAAAAAACGAAATAATAATATCAAATCGTATACTTTAGGTACTAATTTCGTAAAATATATAAGACCGTCAACGTACGAACAACGGTCCTCAGACGCAATAAGTACATAATAATATATTTTTTATCCTTTTTAAGGATTAGTAGGTTAAAATTTTATATTTTTTCTTTATCGTAAAACAAATCGAGCCCTTAATAAAGTAAAGCTAAGTAACACATACTCGTAAATCAGTCGAAGAAATCATCTGATGATATAAGCGTAAGCGTATATATTTCAGACCTCATTACTTTTTATGGAGATAATCTCGTAATTTTATCGAACATATTTTATACCAAATTCTCTTAATGATATGAGAGTTTTCTAATAACTAAGTTACCAGTGATTTTTCCCTTCGGCGTTGTTCTTCCAATTTGTTTCAGAGGTTTTGTTGTGTATCTGGTATCTAGTATTTAGATGTTAGTTATATTTCTTGAGTACATAGGTTTTGTTGTATTTTGGGTCAGCTGGAAATTTATTGTTTATCATTTTGATTTATATTATCATTGTTGTAGTTGTTATAGATATCTAGATATAATCTTTTAGACGGAAGCATCGCCTTATTCCCACAAGATATGTTCCGGAAGTACGTGTATGTCTGAGAATTGAACGATTACTTATCATATGATATATTATGTATTCTGAACATAAATTGATTCTGAACATAAGTTGCGAGGTTACGAAGGTTCAATTGATAACATTAATTTAGTTTAATTGAATTAGCAAAACAAAATGAAACCACTACGGACAATACTAAAACACTCGTAGTGTGGGAAAACCAGCTACAGTTATTTATTGTCTCTTATTGTATTTATAAAAGAAAGCGAATTAAGATTTTTTATGCAAATTTTTGTTGTTATTTAATGCCTTAGTATTGTAGATTTTTATATACAGCACGTTCTGTAAATACTTGTTTTTGTGAGATTCCAGTTAGGAGACAGACGAAGTAATGTCTCGGGCTATATTTATTTGACAGAATTTTAAAAACTTGTAAATTATAACATTTTCAGATTTTATTTTTTTATGTAACATACTGTTGAATAATTGAATTTTAAGAGAAACTAAGAAAGTAATTACTGATTACCCATATTTATTTTACTAGGATAAAAAAACATGAATATTGTTCCATCAAATTCACAGGGAAACGAATGTATAAAATACAGGTGCGAGTTGAAAATAACAAAAAACGTATATTAAAGCAGTTTCGTGTTCAATATTGTACACACGATTACGAATAATAGCCTACTTTATTGTAAATATTGTCGTAAAAGCCTACAGAGAAACATTGACGGGATTTCAGTCAGTTATTTTTTATTTCCCAATAACACAGGGTATATATATAAATATTTTTATAACATTAACCCAAGTAACAATAGTCAGTTCTATCAATGTATATATACAAAATATAAGTAGAATTATCAATATTATCAATTATAAGTAACAAAACAAAAATCTATTTCTATTTTCTTCTGCTTTTTTTTTATTTTGACATTACTTCCTAATTGTAGGTTTACAATTATTGGTATAGAAAGTATTGTTATTAATTTAACCCTCTGTATAAAATGCATTTTTTTGTTGCAAGTATTATCTGTTCGGAAATGAGTCGTCGCAAAGACATCGTGGCGGTACATAAAGAACAATTAAGCTTTAACAAGGACCACCCAATCCGTGGTGATGACATCTCCAAAAATACTCCCGCCCCACGTCCTAACAATTTTCCTCTCGATTATAAAACTTTTATTAAAAAGCCAGGGCGATTGAACGATGAAATTAAACAGTCGCCTCGTAACCTTGTTCAATATTAGGCACAACAGATAATTGCGAATCGTTTTTGTTCTTTGTTCTTTGTTTTTATGTATTTCACTTTAGGTTCCATATGTATTTTATCTAGTTATAATATAAGTACACATATAAAAAAAAATATGTACCTCTTACATAAATATTATTATTTATTATATAAATAGCCCATAGTTAAGAAATCTACATAAAGTTATTTAAGTATCCAAATTATTATATGTAGATTAGATAGTTACTCGCAGTAAAAATATTAACTCTAAAAGGTGCATGTAGATTAAAATTTGTCCTTTGCTCTGATTGGTCCTTTCGATTATAATATCAATAACTTTTAATGAACTTATAACCTTTTTTGAATTATAAAATAATGTAACGAAACAAATAATATTGAATAAAAAATTTTAAAAGCAATTGGAATTCAAACAAAAAATAAGACTATAATACTAATCAATTCTAATACTAATCAATTCTATTGAATTAACTGATATTCTATTATATATATGTATATTATATGGTAGAATCTAGTTAAAATCAATTAAAAATATATTTTGAAAGATTTTAGATTTTTTTTTATCTTCTAGACTAAAAAAATTAAAGTTATTTTATATCATGACTTTAATTAAAACTGCAACTGCATCAAAGACATTCCTCTTCTAAAGCGCATTTTAAGATAAACAAACTTTAAAATAATAATAATAAGAAAAATCATTTGTCTTATTAATTAAAAAGCCTTTAATTCCAAATCTTTCACCGCCATAAGTATACTTTGATAACTTAAGAGACTTACTTTGACGCAGGCGTTTTAATAAAAACAAAAAACGCTTATTCTTAGTAAGAATCCAAACAATATAGGATGGTATGTAATATTATTTAAACTTCTTTTAAACGCTTTTTTGTAAATCAAATATGTATCATACATTTTTTTTTATATTGTTATATTTGGGAAGCTATAAGGTAAAAAGGATATCAACAAAAAAATGCCATGTTGCTATATATATACTATGACAAATTATTGTCCATGCAATCTATGGACCATTAGCAAATTCAATTCGTTTAACCGTTAAGAGAAGTTCTGTGATCAGACAGAGGTTAGGAGCTCGTTGTTGTTCGTAGAAGATCGTTGTTGAAGACACAGATTCAAACTCGTAGATTGCCATTCTCTGAAATAATTTATAAAATCGTTCGTTAATGTTGGTTACTTGATATTTAAATCATATTAACTAACCAAAATTAACTATAGCTAAACGAATATTACCTGTAAAATTTGTTTTCCTTGTTTATTTAAAGCTCTGTATGTTTCGAAATTGATCTTGTAGGGGCCATAGGAAATTTATAATTAAGGTCATAGATTTGAGTCCAAAACAGACATCTTTCTTTTAAAAGTGACCCCATAACTTCCGGGTTCTTTTTAAGGTCCATGTGAGGAGACCAGTTTTGACCAACGGGTGGCCATACTGGGGCTCCAGGAGACGAAGGTCTACTGCAAATTTAAAATCTTTCATATATAAAAAAAGGATATTAACTAAGTGCTTTTGAAAAACTTGAACTACTAATATTCCCCTAAATAAAAATAAAATAAAATATTGATATTTGTTTACCCGTTTATAACAAAACTGCTCCAAAGATCCCTCATGATACTTTTCATCTTAATATAATCTTCTGATATAAAATACTTTTTTGATAAATTTGTATTAAATCCGTCTAATATTGAATCTGTTTGAGAAACATGATTAGCTCCACGTATATTGGTGTAAGGTACAACAGGGGTGTTCTCGTCCGTAAAAGAATATTGATATAAAAATATTTCATTATGTCCCGCTTTTATTAGATGACTAATAGCTCTCAATGTTGGGCATGTAAAAAAAATGTCTGACATAAAATCAATATATTCCAAAACAGCATTGTTATCTACTGGCTTAACCCCAAAGTAAAATTCTCTGATTGAGTTTATAGTTAATTCTTTTTCTTCTTTGATTTTAAAATCTAAATCTGCTGGCAAAAAATCTCCAAAATTTTCATTCATGTCTTTTTTCCAAACATCAAAATTTGTTATACGCATTAAACCTTCCATATTGGCAAAACCATACAACATAGGTAATTTCGGAAAGTTACCATGCTTTAATAAATTAACTGGATTATCATTCAGAAATACTTCTTGTCCATTATCTCGCTCTACACAGGGCGCAAATAGAAATGTGGCATCCTTCCTGTGGAGTAGATTTTCAGATTGCAAAATCTCATAAGAAATTTCTTTAAAACCTTTTTCTAACTCAAATATATCGTCTACATTTTTGATTTCTATCAACTTTGCATATTCTTTTGCGTTTTCTATTGGATTAATTTGGACACTAAAGGGTGATAGACTAGAACCACTCTCTAGTATGACTTTATTGAACAGGCCTTCAGCTGATTTTGATATCATCAAAAGATCAACAGATACAGACCCTGCACTATAACCAGCTATAGTGACATCATTAGGGTTACCTCCAAAGCTAGCAATATTTTTTTTGACCCACCTCAGCAGTGCCACTTGATCTTTCATGCCAGCATTTCCAGGTATATCTTCAGTACCTAAACAAAGGAAGCCATGTGCTCCTAATCTATAATTAAATGTTACTACAATGATTTTTTTGTTGCTTACTAACTTTTTTGGGGTTATCAAATCACCAAATCCCATTAAAAATGCGCCACCATGTACGTACACAACGACTGGAAGGTTTTTTTCGTCTGTTACAGGTAGGTAAACGTTAGCAATCAAACAATCTTCCTTCATGTCTTTTGACTTGTTATAAAAATTTGTGAACATAATTTGTGGACATATAATACCCTTATCAACTGCTTCTAGGATGTCGAACCAGACTGGTGGAGGTAGTGGCGCCTGAAATTAAAGATAATATATTTTATGAAGTAAAAGTTGTAGCAAATTATTATTTTGTTTTGTTATAATAGTAGCCGAGAATATTAAAAAAACTTGTTTTTATTAATTTACTCAAGAAGTGTTAATTAAAACTATTTTAAGGTGTTTTGTTTTGTACGTTTAGTTCTAAAAAGAACTAAACATTTTGGCAGCCGGTCGATAAAGTTTTTAAGGAGTCAAAAACAAGGAATCGAAAGATTCCTAATTTTTGTAATATCTTACATAAGTAATATACTATTCAAATCACTCGATATTATAAACTAAGTTTAATCTAAACCGAAATTTTAGAATAATAAAATGCTAAGGAAACTAATGTAAATAAATCCCATAATCAGATTAATATTGTAATATTCATGTGTTCAGTTTAGTATTCAAATAAACCTAATGGACTCCCCACCTTAAAACGCTGACTGCCACTGGGAGCTTTTGCGTATGGTATTCCATAGAATATAAACACATCTTCCTGAGGGTCTTTGTACCCACGTACAGGACCCGATTTCAGCAGAACTAAGCGTGAACTAACATCATTGGTGTTCTCGGACACGACTGAAGCGCACACTAATGTCAGCAATATATACAGCATTTTGTACCGATTGACTTCTTTGTACTAAAGCCTAATCAAGCTCTAATCAAGACTCGGTCACGTTTGTATTAATGACACTTGATTACAAAAATAATGTTGTTATATTAATTTAAATCATAACTAACCCTGCAAGTGAATTTGTCCGCCCTATCTCTTTAGCCCATTAAATATAAAAATATCTGTTATAACTTAAAAATAATACATATACATAAAAAAATATCATATTGTAATTATAACTATAACTAACATTCAAGAAAGATTTTAGGATTTTCCCTTAAAAATTTGTAAATTTTCTGGGATAAAAGTATTGCATACGTTGCATTATTAAATTTTTACATTATCTTTAAATTTCTGAACTGGATATGTGTGTGAATTATACCCTAAATCGTTTTATAATGGAAATAAAAGATTTTTTTATACCAAAAAGTATTATTTATATTGACCGGGACAATATCAGCAAAATCTATTCAGAGTATCATGCATTAGGAGCAAACAAACAGGTAATATAAAACAAAAAAACAATTTCACGGTTAGGTCGAAAAATATTTAATGTACCTACAGTTTTACTCCTTTCTCTATTATATACCTTATTATATATATATCCTGTTGCCACCATCTTCGTCAGATCAAACTCCTTCTCCTAAATACTGAGACATTTATAAATTAATACAAAACTTGAACTTAATATTTATACAAAATTTAAAAATGAAGTTGCTCAAATCAATTTAAAAATTAAAACCTGTTCAAGCTCCACTTTCGTCCAGTAAAATTCCCATTGAAGTCGTTTAAGCCATTCCTATGATCGGAGATCCCGAACAAACAGAAAGACAGACCGAAAAAAGTTGGAGAATTTGTATATGTTATGGTTGATTATATCATTATAAGTACCTATGGCACTTGAGAAAATAGTTTGAAATCACAGACTAAGCACTTCAATTTTATTTATATGTATAGATAGATAAGATAAAACTGTCGTATTGATTGTCCACCTCTGTGCCCAGAATTTTGATTAATTTATATATTTCATTATTATGAATACCTTTTAGACAAAATTAATATGAAATAGTTAAGATTCTTAATATTTTTTGGGTTACTTCTCAATTACTTCAAATAAATAGTTCAATGGTTGAACTAGTGAAACTTTATTGCTAGTAGTTCAACTATTTGTGAATACTTTGATAAATTGATTAAGAGCGGAAAATAGACTAAATAGTTACTAGTAGACTAATACTAATAATATTAATGTTAATAGTATCAGTTTATAGATGTCCCAAGACTTTAAATACGCTTTTTACAAGTTATTTAAAAGTTGATTGTAAACATTTTTAGAACGTGTTAATAATTTAAATTTGGACTTTCGTCCATTTTTCCGTTTAAAGTCAGATTAGCACAGTTAATTAAAAAAAAATTATAATTTAAACTTAAGTAAAGTTTATATATAGACAATCACAAATTCTTTTTGAATTTATATTAGATCCACACTACTTTACTATTTATAACAACAATGAATATATTTCATGAATTTGGCACATTACATTGTAGGAAGTAGGTCGTATTTAGCGGTATTTTCGGGCGTATACTTCAGGTTGTTTCCACTTCAATCTAGTTTTACTGTGACCAAAATTGATGCAAATCATTCGAAACGTCGCGTCGGGTTAATTTTAAATTTCACTATACTCGAGTACAGTCCCTAAAACTAATTTTAATTCAATTCATAAAATTGCCTTTACATTTGATAGTAAACAGATATACCGCTATATTTTGTTTATGGAATGTATTCCATATAAGTTCTAGAAACTTAGTGTATTGACTCTGTTCCAATATTGAAACCGTTTGATAACTGCTTCTTGGTATTCAAAACTATGTACAACGATAAACCGATATTCGAAGTGAAGTACGTCAGAAATTCTTTGAAGATCACTATCAGACACCTTAATCGAGTCCTGCTTATTTGTATTTTATATATAATCTCTCTCAGCATTAGACTAATATACTAAATATTTCTCAAATAGCAAAGATATAGATATATTCACAGTATATTTAGTCATAAATTCACTTCAAAATTAGATGATTAAATGAAATTAATATTTTATTTAAGGGTGGTCCCATGCAAGGAACGTGATTATTTTGCTCGATAATGACAACAGGAATATACTTAGAAATGTTTACAGGTATTTAGTTTTTGCCGATTTTTGTACATTGATTGATACATTGATTTTTGGAATCTTCGTGCGCGAATTCGACTCGCGCTTCGCCGGCTTGTTATTCTTAATTTATTTTATCTTTGCTACTTTTTTATAGATCTCTAGTTGCAAGCATTGGACGGAGATACCTTATTAATCCCAGTTAGTTGTGTTTCAGTTATAAATCAAATATAATAAATCAAAATGCAATCACACTGAACAATACTACACTCGCAATTATATAAAAACAAACAGAGAGTTTTAAATTGAGTGAAAGGCATTATAAAATGTAACTGATACATAACGAAAATAAAAACATTTCTATTCAAACTTTTTCCAGACTAAACAAGCTCGAAATATCATTTATTGTATAAGGCGTGAGAAGAATCGTTGACTACATATGTTTGTTTAACCGCTCTTATTGCTACTCTTCCCTCCACATTTTCCTCACTAACGCTCCTTACAGTTAATAATAAATAAATATTATTAGACAAAACTTATGACATTATTATAGGTTAAAACATAAATATAGAATATTAATTGACAGCATAACCAAAATGTCGACTTGGTTCGCTTCCGCAGAAACAACAAGGTCATACGATTTTTTTCTTTTGAAAAAGAAAATTTGTGTAATGTATAAAAGTATATTAACTTACAGAACAATAGTAATTATGATTATATTACTATTACCAAATTTAAAAAACCTAAAAAACGAAAGATAAATAACTGACATTATTACAGAATTAATAATTACTAATACTACTTTAATAAGTTTTTGCACATCAAAAAACATTATTTACGTACAGTACGAATTGGTTTTATGTATATAAATAATGAAAACAGTGCGAATTACTTTTATGTATATAAATAATAAAATGATGGATTTGGTTTTATTGTAATTTACTTTTTGAGCACTTTGTTAGTATTTCCAGAAACATAATATTTCACAAGGAAGAAGCAAACACTATTTCATAATTAAAACCAGAAAAAATCATAAAACTAGGTTTTGAACTCTGGTGTAAAAGTTAAAATTGTATTTTTATGCACAGATACATTAAAGATATTATTATCTATTATTTATACCTGTTTTATAAATCTACATAATCATATTTATATCTTTTTCATAAATAAATATTTGTGGAATTTAATCTTAATTATACAACTAAGATCAAATTCCACGAATAAAAAAATAATGGATACAGTTGCATCGATGTCACAGACAAACGAATGTATAAAAAACAAGTGCGAGTTAAAAATAAGATTTGTACCTAAAATAACGTAAAACAGATATATAATAGCAACTTCGTGTTCAGGATTGCACATTACATTACAAATAATAGACCCTTTTATTGTAAATATTGTCGTAAAATCTTATATATAAAATCCTAATATTGGCGTGATTTCAGTCAGTTATTTTTTATAACAAAGAGAGATAAAGATATTTATATTACACGATGCCGTTTCTATAATATAGCATTCAGTATAAACTGGTTTTATACTTAGATGTAAACTATTATTTAATATTTATGCAGAAACAAATTTATATACTATTTACAGAAATAGTTTGTTTAATACTTGGTTCATTTTTTTTTAATGTTACGATCTCAGTTTAGTTCAGTAGTTGTATACCTAGTCTTGCCATAAATATTGTAACAAACAAAAAAGTATTTTTTTTTAATTGCAAATAACATTGATTACTTCTACAATGTATTAGTTTAATACACAAATGTAAAATAATTAAAATTATAAAAAGCTTATTCTAAGTGGTGTCCATTTGGCTGTATTACAGTCCTTTAAACGTTGAGGCCAGTTATCAATCTTCTATTTATTTTTCAACAAGACACGCGCTTTTTCAACAAGAGTCTTGGTTGGAATCAAACATGGCTCCATACCTACTTTGTGTAATGCAATCAAAGGGATGAACACAATGAAGAATCGTATAAAAATGACAGATTCCAAATTCAAATATAATATTTTTTTATTTTTAATTGTAACAGTATTTAGGGCCAGACTAATTTTTTATCGATTAATTCTGCATAGCTACACTTTACTTTATTTATACAAGCTGTCAATCCGCGATCTTATAAAGTATGTAAAAGTTTTAGTTATTTAATTTACAATTATTGTGTGAAACTTTTATCCAAAACACGATCTGTGAAAAGAACCTACTTAAAGATTATTGAACCGGAGATAATTCAGCGAAAATGGGTCTTGGCAATGTTATCGACTATCGTCGTGGTAATATAAGGATCATTTTACTATTAATAAGTAAAAAGTCCATACTGACGACATCTCCAAAAATATTCTCGCCTGTCGCCCCAAATACTGTTCTTGCAAGTTCTTAACTATTTATTAAAAATCAGGTACGACTACTCATAATATTAAAAGGCGCTTCTTAACCTTATTCGATATGAAACAAGACATTTAAGGGCGGATTGTTGTTTTTTAATACTGAATATTTGTTCCTATTTTTTTACGCTTTGTTCCACGTCGATTTTATTGCAGCAATTATCTTCAACTTTAATAAATTCTACCGAATCTAAAATAATAGTTTTATTTTGATACCGCTTTAAAAATATTTTTTACCTTAAAAAATATTGTTAGCCCATTTAACAAGAATTGTTACTGGCTGTATAAAACATGTAATATATATGACAGAGATTTCAATGATTAATTTCACTATAATTTAATATCAGTAACATAAAAAACAAGACGTTAGAATATACACGTAGAACGTTTAACACATCACACAATAACACATTTAACAAAACACCAGTGATAGACTTTCAGGTCGCAGTCTCCAATCCTGCTCATGTAGATATAATTTTCATTCTATACATATTTCCAATTTGTGTAACCAAAACAATGTCAACAAAAAATAATTTACATTTTATAAATAATTAATATTTAAAACATGAAAAGTTCTTAAGATAAAAAATAATAAAAAATAATTTAAATAATAAATTTGAAGTAATACAATTTATTGACCGACAAGTATCCATATTTTTTAGATAGGTAGTATTTCTTTTATAATAGTTTACAATAAAAACAAAATTTGAGGTTTGTCATTGTGTCATCGTCATGGTATCATTTTGTTCCAACATCAAATCCATTATAAGCTGTAGGAAGTGACGTAAGTCGTTCACAAAAGACGGTCGCCACAAGTGATTGCTGTACTGACACAACAAACTTCGCAATATCTTAAGTGATTTCAATTACGTTACGTCTTAGACGCACGTTAGGCTTGTGTATTTTAGACAGAACATATAGTCTCAGTGGCTGGCGTAACTTCGGTGTAATTAGTAGGTAATTGCACTCGTCTTCTGAAAGCCATCCTTGTGATCCTAGATAAGTGTTAGAATTTTACTCTGTCTGACAGATTTATCATCCCGGTTTATGAACCCATTACCACTCAACATTAGTATAGTATAATTATTTGTAATAAAGTATTTAAGTGACCACGGCAAGTGCAACTAGGTAGGAACAATTGAGTTAGAATAGAAATTAATTTATTGGGATCATCTCGATAAAAAATATCACATACAAATTTAAGTAAAAAGTTTTTTCAAAATTGTACCGAATTCCATCAACTAAAAATTTAATCAGATTAAAAGGAAATAACTTGATATATCCGAGTAAAATGTATGCTATGTGCTTAGGCCGGGTCACAAACTATTCCCTGATACAAACTGTTCCAAATTTCCTTCAAATCAGCTAATTTGTTTTTGGGTGATTTAGGAAACAAAAATACATACCTACAAAATTTTCACAATTTATAATATTAGTATTAGTGATTATTTACAATAATTGTAATATAATAACTACGAGAACGTGTCGCGTCACCATCGTTGTATCAGGATTTATAGTGATGTGTGGTCACGGGTCGTGATGTGTGGTTTCGTTTCTAAATGTTCTAAAACGGTGCATTTAACTACACATTAAATTTGATGGTATTAAACTGACTCTCATCTTTATATAATATATATACACAAAATGTATTATAATTGTACAAGTATAAAAAATATTGTTGACTTTAATTTTAAAAAATAATATAATGACGAGTACACAGGTACTGTTTGCTAGCGGTTCTACAACAGGGCCAGGGTCTCTACGGAGTCTGTACACAGAATGACGGACGTAAATCGTCCTACAATTTTATTCGACATATGTTTTATCTAATTGTACTAAAAATTCAATAAAAAATTAAATATAAAAAAAATATATAAGCTTCATGAGTTTCACTTACTAATTAAAATCATATCTTGAAAGGTTAAAAAATTAATACATGTGAATAAAATTCTAAATTTATAGGATAAAAATCTATCATTAATTGTGTAGAGCAAAATAGTGTAATAGAGGCAGCTAATTATTTTCTTAAAAACTCAGCACTCTGCGCTTCCTAGTGCAAAATATAACTTTCTATAAATGATACATAAAAAATATATTTTTATTTTATTTTATCTGTCATGTCTGTTACGTGACATGTCTGTATTGTGCCTAAAAATGTGAAGGTTAGGTAGTTTTCCAATTACAGCACTAGAGCGCATTATGCGGCATAATGCTTAACGTTGAATGTTTCAACGACAGCAACGCTTCGCACAATCGAGCACTCTTAAAAGTAATGTTTTCGCGTGATACGTGCAATCGATGACAACTCAAGATTGTGCGAAGCGTTGCCGTCGTTGAAACATTCAATGTTAAGCATTATGCCGCATAATGCGCTCTAGTGCCTGTAATTGGAGAACTACCTTATTTTAATTTTTACTACGTTAAAATAATTAGCATTTGGGAAAAATTAAAAGCTTTAACTTATAAATTAATGTCACCCTCTAGGTAATGAAAAGGTTTGGAAATGATGAAAATATGTTTAAATTTTTGCTAATTTTAAAATTTTGTCTTCGGAGGAGAGTATTACAATTTATTTAAGCGTGATTGTTCAAGTTTGTTCCTTTAATAAATTTATTAAGGTTTTAGTTTTATATGACAGATAACCTAATAAACATAATTCCAGTTTTAATTGTCGTAGTTTCAATAGAATTACGGTAAACAATCAACCCACTTAAATATAACTATCGATATGCTGTAAGAACTTCAATTCTTAAATTATATACAGATGCAGATAGATATATAAAACAAAAAAGAGGTGTCAAGGGACACCCGGATGGAACGAAGTTCCTTTCGATTAATTATTGAAGGAATAGGGAATATGCATAAAATTTAAAATGGTTTCAAATACTTTTTTTCGGATACTTATTATCATCTTATTATAATAAAAAATATCTTTATTTATTTACTAATCATTTAAGGCCATAAAATAATTTGTGAAAAGTGTAAATTAAGAGAGCGAAATTCAAACTTCCAAAACACGACACCATTGCTCGAAAGGAAATGTGACGTCATTTGACACGCCATTCAAATTATCGGCGTCGAAGTTCATACTGTGGTATTAGTGTTATTAAGAAAAATAAATAATTTAAACCTATATTTTCGTGCTTAAAGGTTTTATTATATGATACGATTGTTTAGGTAATCACTTCACTTGACTCAGATAAATAACTTTGTTGATAATCACCAGATATAGAAGATATAAGATGCTATAGATGTATTATCAGCTGTGTTTTCAGTAAACAATTTTCTTTTTAAAACATACTTTTACTGGTAAAGTAAAAGTATGTAAAATAGTTAGTTTTACTGGTAAAGTAAAAGTATTGTGTGTTGAATGAGGAAATGGTAACAATGCTACATTTTGTTTTTCAGAAGGTGTTTTTACATTGGCACCTTGACTTCTGTACTTCGGTTTAATATTAACAGCTTAGTCACTTGGTAATTTATCTTTAATATGCAAAAAGCAAGGCTCTGCCTTACGATCACATTTAATATTGTCTTGACTGATTAATATCACAGGACACAGACATTTGTATGGGCAGTACTAGGACTCACTTACTATATCACTTCTTTGTAAAGGTCAGCAATTTTTTTAAACACTTCTTTTGATAGCTAACTCTGAAAAGGCTTCATTAACCGATGTCAATGTTTGCCTTTTGACTATGCACATTCTCATTCTATCAGCTGGTGTTTTTGCCACAAATATATATAAGGAATAAACTCCTTTCTTCAAACTTAGATTACATTTTTCTCTTTGTTGTTTCCTTATACATATTATATTCAATATTATTATATGTATCATCGTTAACCTGAAGTAAATCGACAATCATACAAATTTCGTAAAACCAAAAAAGAATAAGGTTTTTATAGAAAATTATACTGAACTTTTGTAAACTAGGTTAAGTTAATTTTAAACTCAAATTTTCTAATATTCAATAGCTAATGCAACTTACTATAAATTTAAACTATTAAATTAAACTTATTATAAATAAAGTATACTTACGTTAAATTGATCTTCACAACAATATAAACACAATTTAGGACATATATTATCCCTTTTAATTACCATACACCATTGTTTTTGTATTTTCGCATCTCTTGGAATATAAAAAAGACTTTGTCGGGTGTATTTCTAATACTATTTTTGCACTCCGGTGTTTTACAATACTTGTAAGATGGTTTTGTATCTTCTTCCATGACATGTAAAGTACTTAAAACATAAAATATGTATGAAGTAAATAAAAAGTTCATAGTAAACATTGACTGGACGTCTCATAACTCATTTGACGTCACGCAGGGCGCGCGCAAAATGGCGGCGTTTGAACGGCATAAATTTACTCAATGTTTTAATTCTCACTTTGAAAAAAATCTAGAATCTTTTCAAGCCTATTTAATTTTTTTTCTACGATATAGAGAGGTAAATGATTAATTTACGATTAATTACGATTACTAATTACGATTTAATTTATTAATTTAATATTACTTACTGTAATAAAAAATATTAAATTATTAGTATAAGCTAACATACTAATGAATAATATTTGTATTATATTTTTGTATGATATTTCGCCGATAGTTTATAATAAATGTAAATAAAATGAATAACTAAATTAAAAAGTGTTAATCAATAAATCCATGACTTATTGCTCCGCCACCTAGCGGTTTCACTTTGTACAGATATGTTTATATAACAGATGTAGTTATGTTTCCCTAAGGTATAAATATATATAAAGGTATAAATATATATAAATATATATAAATATAAGGCGTTGTTACAAGACATTACGAGTATATTTGATCACAAATTTGTATTATTATTTTCATTTAAACTGTCTTATTTGAAAATTGATTCTAAAAGAACAAACTTAAATATCAAATAAATAATAAGAACTACTAAGCAATTTAATATAATACAAAAAATGATAATGATGGACATGAAAATATCTCGCTTGCTTTCTATAAGAGAGAGAGATAGCAAAACATGTCGTGACAAATTTTGGTAAGAATTTTTACCGTCTAGCCCAGAGGTTCCCAAACTTCTTTCGCCCAACGCCCACTTTGAAAGCCAGTTATTTTGTAACGCCCCCAATTTTTTTCATCTTAAAAACTTGAATAACAGATTAGATTTGTTTCCTTTAGTTTCCTTAAACCTATATTCTAATTGAAACTTATCTTACCAGAAAAAGCAATAATAATGCAACCTTACAATATTAAAAGTATTTTTGATTAAAAAATTACATTTAATATTGAGCAATAGTAACACAACTTTTCATAATGAAAGGCATCTTTTATAAAAACAGTTAAGATTGATCAATAGTAATACCACTTTTCACAATTAAAAGTTTTCTTCTTCATCTTCCTGGTTTTCATCCTGACATATATCAAGGTCTGTCTTCCTGTTTAACATACTCCACTTTGCACGGTCTTCGACATCCATCCAGCACTTCCTAGTACGTCCGTGAGATCTCACTCCAGGAACAGATATATCAAGGCTTTTCCATCCGACATATTTCATAGACGGGCGCGCGACGTGGCCCTACCGTCTCAGGCGTTGATCTTGGACTACTTCAAATGAATGTTTTACGTATGTGGTCAGACCGCGTAACGCCGCACATCCAATTCAGCATCATTTCCTCCCTCGTCATTCAGTCAGTCATATCCGTGACTTGAATTTCCTGTGTGTGCCGAGATAGTACTGGCAAACATTCGCTGCCGTATATAAGAACCGGTCAGATGACGCTACTTTTTATCAGCCCCTTGATTTTAGGCGATATTCTGCGATTACAGACTACACTAGTCCAGGCAGCGCTTATCCGGCCTTGGGAATCGTAATCGATGCCTCCAGGCTCATGCATAACAGATCCAGGTTACCTGAACTTTTCAAACTTAACGGCTTTCTCAGGACCTATAAGGATAGTATTCGAGTCTGGGTTCCTGCAAGCCATGTACTCGGTCTTCGATATATTTAGTTTAAGACCACCGTTCTCAAGCGTACCCCTCCCTAGGTTTAACTTACGCTCCGGTCCGTTCTTTCTGCAACCCTTTACCTGCTGTACATTAACGATCATCTGAAGCCCAGTATCTATGGGTATGGGTGTCAGATGAGAGCACAGTTGTAGAAAGATATCTGCTAAGTTATCGAACTAGTAGAGATTAAGTACAGTCTCAAAGAGAAACCATGGTTGTAACGTTTGAATGACAAACTCCAGGCAGTTTCCGCATTGGGCAATGCTAATCTTCTCAATTTCAATGCCACCAAAACGCAGACGTGTCTGTTCACTGCTATAAGAAGCCCTTTCACGTTGGATCCTAGTTTTCAGAATGTATCCTTGGAATATAGTGACCGGCTTCCGTAGTTACGCTTGGAGAACTTCAACTTTGGTCGGTTCATTGAGTCCAGAGCAAAAGCAGAAGCAGGAAAGCATGCTGGTCTTGCGAATGTCCGACAGTACTTTACACCGGGACAGCTACTTGTACTATACAAAGCACAAATTCGGTCGTGTGTAGAGTAATGTGGTCACATATATACTGGTGCCGCAAAGTCTCATCTTGCGGTTCTGAACTCAATTGAGAGGCGAGCAAAGACGCTAATAAGCGACCCTGAATAAGTTAAAGCCAACCTCCACAGCCTTGAACGCTGGCTTAAAATGACTCATCTTAGTATTCTATAGGATACATTTTGGTGAGTGTGCGCAGGACGACACTACTTAATTTCCCCATCCCCCTTCCTTGCTTCATCACCGGACGTTCCGACACACGGTGGGTATCCATCCCTACTATGTGGACATTCCTTCTGCCCGAACGAAGCGCTTTCGTCTTTTCTTGTGTCTACTAGAGTAAAGTGAATAGGTTGCTAAGTTAATGCGCCTTACCATTTTTGACAACATTTCCACTTTCCATCAGGTGGAATGTAGTCAAGCAATAACTAAGTTTGTATAAAAGATAGGCCATTAGTTGATTCTCATCAATGAGTGCTATTTCATCGGCATACATCATCAACCATCGTGGTAGATGTCTCAGATAGTCTCAAGGATGGATGGATTTTTTTAAATCACAATGTCCACCAGATACACTGACGAGGCACACAGCCAAAGGCCTACTGAAAATTTAAAAAGGTTACGCGCAGAGCTCTTTTTTTTATGTATACTTCCATCAGAGTTCTGAAGACAAAAATAGCGTCCATAGTACTCGATCTTGGCTGAAATCCACATTGAGACTCAGAGACAGCGCACTTTTGGCGGAGCCTGAGGTCACTCATGTGCACAAAGATTTTCATGGTTCATAAGCTTAATGCCCTTATAATTACCACAGTCTTGAACACGGCCTTGTCACTTGTAAATAGGTTTAATAAAACTATGTCGCCACTGCTTAGGCATCTTTCCAATGTTCAAAATATGGTTAAAAAGGTCAGTAAGCACGAGCACACCAGCAGAGCCAGACGATATTCAAGCTTCTATCCGAAGATCGTCGGGTCCTACCATTTTTCCGTTCTTCATACGTCGAAGGCAAACACGAGTTTCGACAAAGGTTATTAGGATAAGTCCGAGTTTAGATGGTAGGTCGGGAGGAAGCCCGCACGGATGCTGACTGATGACAAAGCAGCGTGCCCTGAATTTCTGACGCAAAAAGATATTTTGCGATATCTCGCGTCATTTCATCTCGAGCTCGTGCCATAATAATTATATATTATAAGGTTAATTTAATATATTGTCAAGTTTTATTTTTACAATAAACTAGAATATTAATGGTTTAAAAATAATTATAAACTTGTATAACTATTGAAAGCGTATTCTTTGTATTAAATATAGATGAAAAATAAATCGATACGGGTAAAGATACGAATTTGCGACTTGTGGGAAATTGTACCTAGAAGGGATGTGTTTCGGTCACCATGTATTTTTCATTTTACATTTAAAATTTAAAAACATTAATAAATGGATGTTGTGTAGTAGAAGGATATTATTTTTAGTGAATTTTTAAATATGAATAAGATAAAGTTACAAATCATCTATCGCCCCCCTAAAAGACACCAACGCCCCCAAATCTTTCTCGGTCCCTTACCGCCCCCTTCTAGGGTTCCAGCGCCCACAAGGGGGCGTTATCGCCCACTTTGGGAAGGACTGGTCTAGCCCCTTTCACAACGCGCGATAAGGAACTGCGTTCCAAAAAAACAAATAATAATAATAAGTAAATCGTTTTATAATTATTTACACTTTCATTATTTTCTTTCATAAAGCCAAGTTCAGTGAATAACATTTAGTTAAACCTCCATAGCCTTGTTTGAGACTGAAAGCTCCTACTTTTTTGTTCCTACAAAAAGTTAATGTGAACGTTTCCTAAAGTCATTTAATATATCTTCACTTATCCTAGTCGTATTATTTGATTACCTCCTTATTTATTCCAAAATTATGCTTAACTGTTTTAATAGAACATACTCTAGGGTTGCTACACATTTAAAACTTTGTCAAATTGAAATGGAGGAACATGTGGAGGAAAACTATTAACTGATGTTATTTTAGATATCTATTTTACTGCTAAATATCAGTAACAGAAAATCAGAGCTCATGTTATCACAGACGTGATTCTAGGATATGACCGGGGTTTAGAGTGACCATCAAATGCAGGTTTATGAGGACTATCATTCTTGTTTCTAGTGCGAATAACTCGTCAACATAATATTACGATATTTTACGCATAAATTGATTAATAGATTATAAATATCTCTCAATTGGCCTGTATCGTGTTACTAAGTGTGTTTTTATAATATATTACGTTTATTTTTTTCATATTCTGTTAACATTAAAATTTGATGCTATTTTCTTTGAAAACAAACTGTCACCTTTCAGTTTATTCAGGGATTACATGAGATCTTATCAGACAAAGGTTGCTTCGTGAGGTGGGTTTGTGCTCGCTACATGTCTAAATATATTACAAATTCTGTTTACCCGAAATTGTGATATTAAAAATATTACGAAAATCTATTTATTATAATATAAGCTAGTGTCTACACATACATCATAGTAACATGTATCTTCTTCTTTATCAGGTTTAAACTACGTGACATTTTTTTCCTAACTTGCTAAAGAGATTCTTAGAGTAATTAGAATCTTTATATATTTATATTATAAATAAAAATTGTCAAATATAAATGGTCAGTATAATGGCCCAGTAGTCGCGGGTTCGAATCCCTGCCCGTATCGGTTTATTTTTCATTCTTTATTTATACAAATTTAAATATAAATGGTCTATTATACAGGGTTATTTGTAATTAGTTGACCACCTCTTGCAGGCAGCCCCTCTACATCAATCCTAACAACATTTGTTCTACGAATTTTCAGAAATCTTGATAAATAACTCGGAACAAACGAAACAAAAAAAGTTTTGCTCCCTCGGTTATTTATTACTCTGTATTTTGTAAGCAGTCTAAAGTATAGGTCGCGGTAGTCTAGCGATGCACGAAATTTGTAACGTACCACGTACCTAATACTATTATAACTTTTTTTTTGTTTTATTTCGAATAGTATTGTAATGATATTGTGTATTAAAATTTTAAAGTTATGATGTAGAAAAAAAAAGTATTAATTCCTACTTGAATATAAATCATATTTACTTACAATATCCAAAGATTTACTTTTAACAAACTTTCATTGTTTAATGCAGGCGTATTTAAAAAGTGGAATCATCTAATAATTTACAATAATCTAATCGTTTACAATAATTCAATGTCTCATTTACAGTTATTTAGGTAATAGAAAAAAATAATTACAAATTACCTCTTAGATAAAATCTCGCGGATGCCGGTGGACATCACGCACATACCGTTCAAAGAAGTCCCCTTCGCATCCATCACAAAGACTACACCTACAAATTAACTGTTCACCAACTCGTGACAGTACTTGTAAATTCGTTTTAATTTGGTCAAACGCGCAAACAATTTTGTCCATTAACATTACGCGGTTTGCTACTTCACCACCGGAATATACTAAGGCAGGCTTTGCGCACATTGTCACCACATCTAGCTAACACTCGCTCTATCTCGGTGTACTCGATACTTGTATAAGTATACGGCATCGCAATACTATTATCCGTAGGTACACACTAATCGTAATTATTAAATAACAAAGATAATAATATCAAATTACAATAATTTTGGAGAATTAGTGTTACCATTAATTAAAAAACATCACTGTAAAATATTAAGTATCAATATTTAATGAAAGTAAAAAACGATCCTATTTGTTATAACACCTTAGAAAATTAGAAATTAAAATCATGGTTAGTAGCACTGTTGCACTAGTGGCGAATAGTTTCCTGTTCCTGATCAAGAGATGACGCTTTGCGCGAAAGTACTCTGTGCGACTGAGATCAAGTTCTAACGTGCATAACCGCCGCTGCGTCACGCTTCCACCCCACGCCCCGATGCACGTGGCCTTGGCACATATTTTGACTACGCAAGGTGCATGGCCTCTCTTTGCTCAAGGCTAATGCACGTTCAGAGGTAAAATAAAATTATAAATAAATTTTGTATGGTAAAAACTAAATTTTTAAAACTAATAATTTCAAAAAGTCGTAGAAAGAAATGTTGTTGGGATTGATGTAGAGAGGCTGTCTGCAAGAGGTGGTCAACTAATTACAAATAACCCTGTTTATTAAGTCACTTAAATTCCTTTGTAGTAAAAGCGTAACCGTATAAAGGATTCATATACTCAAAATGGTGCCAGACGTCTTATGCAATGTGTGGGAGTACCTCAAGTAAGTTAAAATGTGTCACAAGAGGATTTAAAGGTAGTTGTTATTCTGATCGATTTCTAAAAGACTCGGACAATATTTTACTAATATCTCAGAAAATAATGCACTGATTTAAAAAAAAACAAGTTCTCACCCAGAAAACTCATCAAGATCTTTAAAAGATACCAGACACAACCCTGTACCTATTAATTACTGTTTGGTCTGCACTAACATGGTTTTATTAAGTAGTTATTATACCCAAAGTTCAAATAAAAAAATAAATAAAAGTTAAATTTTACTTTCTTTTTCATAATGTATACATGTCAGTAAATGAAAATCATTTTTGGTTAAGCCCAATGTAGAATTCAAATACTTCTAATTTCACTATTGGTAATCTTTTGTTTTTTTTTGGGACTTGTAATTTTTTATGTCTATTTTTGAATATAATGTTAAAATGTTTTTTCAAATCCAAATAATAGTTTAGTTTTCAGCGTTTCAGGAGTACAATTTATAAAAGGTTTTTAATTGTGGGGCATTTTTTATATAATGATTAGTGAGATTTAAGTAACTATAGAACGAAATACCGATACGGGCAAGTATTCAAACCTGCGACTTCTTGGAAACCGTTCCGTCGCTCTACCAATTCAGCTATCGTTTATATCGTCCCGATAAAGACATTAATGCTTAATTCGAGTATCAAAATTAAATAAGCTTAACATGGTTATATATGTGTATACTTACATTAAAATAAATATTAAATAAAATTAAAATAATACAATTATTAGTATTTTTAAGATCTAAGTGCCCATTAGGTGATCCTGCTGCCTTTTGTAAACTTCCCACAAAAAGTCTGAGTAACTATATATTTCAAAAAGATATTTAAAACATTTTGAAAGGTGTAATTATTATAAACAAAACTTATCAAGAATAATTTGAATATTCAAAATGGTAAACAAAACTTCTTATGCAAATGCTTAAAATTTGTATCTTAAGTTTTGTCTACAACTTAAGAAAGGTAATTTAAAGAAAGTAATTTTAATAAGCTTATTGGAACGATATTTTATTTAAGTACATGTATATTTTATTTTTGAGAGAGGGCGCCTCAGTGACAACCTAAAGATTAACTCCCTGTATAATCGAGTTTGTAAAATTTATTACGTTTCAAATAAAGAGTGTAAAGGTGTAAAAGTGAAGTTAACAGTGCGATATACAATATAAATTGAAGACAAAGGTGATAGTGCCCAAACAAATCAAATAAAGTCTAAAAACTTAACTGACACTTTGAAATTGTTTCTTAACAGTGCTCTTTTCTATCAGTGCTTTATTGTTCTATATTGTCTTATAGAAATTCCATTATAACTAAATATATAAGTGCGAAACACAAAATAACTGGCAAGTTCAAACTAATAAACATATTCTAGTGCAATTTGGACAATAATCAGACAATGATTCGGCAACTTTTAATAATACAAGTTTAAAACAACGCCATCTATTATAAGACGCACGTACTACGACACACTGCATACAGCACTATCCGAGCTGCGCAAGCGTTTTACCAACAGACCTGCATGGGCATATCAGTACCAGATCCAAATACAAGAGGGCCACACTCATACCAAAAACAAACCGACATAACAACTAAAAACTACAATTAATCATGGACGAAATTATGAATGTTCTAAAAACCATACAAAAAGAACTAGACGATCAAAGATCGGAAATTCGTATGAACGGCGAAAAGGTAACTAAGCAAGTTACGCAAAATATAAATAAAATCTTGGACGAAAGATTCTTTATATTGGAGGAAAAACATGAGAGATTAAAAGAAATAATAGAAAACCAAGAGAAGAGAATATATTTCTTGGAAAAACAAGCCAGACAAAGGAACATCGTATTCTTTGGAATAGAAGAAAGTGAAGAATCGTATGATAATCTACAAAACATAATAATGAATTTTATAAACGAACACTTCACTATAATTTTAGACCCTAGAGACATACAAGAGATTAAACGAATTGGGAAATCAGGTGAAAAACCACGTCCAATTATTGTAACTTTCGCAACTCTAGGCACTAATATCAACATTTTAAAGAAGAAAGTAATGTTAAGAAATACTCAATACTACTTGAAAGAGGACTACCCGCAACAAGTTATAGAAAAGAGGAGAGTACTTCAAGAGCAAGCGAAACTAGAGAAAGAAAAAGGAAACATTGTAAAAATAAAATACGATAAATTGATTATTGTAAAGCCCAGTAATAAAAGGCAACTTTCCTCGCCTCCAACTAGCAACTTCCAACCACAGGACCAGACTATTACTCATGCTAAGAAGAAGAACAAGACGTTAAAAAAGCACTGTTCTATGCCCAGATCAAACAGTATATCGGAAGGAGTCTTAAAACCAAGTATGTTAAACTTTTTAGTGAACAAAAACCCAAGCAACACAACACGTAACATAACCCAAGATACGGACAACAGAGACAACATCGCATAACAATTAAGGAGCCCCTCCTGCACAGAACAAACCCAAACAAGGAAATCAAGCAACAACAATCATCTTCCAACCCGGGTGGTCGCCGTGGAAGATTACGACCACAACCCTTCAAAGAAAATATCAAATATAGACACACAAACATTATACTCCACACCTAGTAAACCAAATATAATCTATATCCTTTCCTACAACGTTAGAACCCTGCCAACTTATGTTAAACTATTATAACTAACAGAAGCCCTGAAAAATGTAAAATTTGATATAATTGGTCTATCAGAAACTCGACGTTTGGGTACTAAAATAGAGGAGTATGAAAATTGTATACTCTGTCATTCAGGACTCATACAAGGACAATATGGTGTTGGATTCTTAATCAAATCAGATTACAAAAAACATATTGTAAGTTTTAATGGTATTTCAGATAGAGTCGCACTATTAAACTTGAATATCCAAAATACCCCAATGTCAATTATACAAGTGTACGCACCAACAGAAGCATCAAGAGATGAAGAGATAAACTCTTTTTATGCAGACCTATATAAAGCCATGGATATGGCATACCACACTTATATAATTATGGGAGATTTAAATGCCAAAATAGGCCATCCAAGAGCAGAGGAAGGTTTGATAATGAAACCAAATGGATATGGCGTAAGAAACCAAAGAGGCCAAAAGCTTATAGAATTTGCGCTAGAAAACAAAATATCAATCTTAAATACCTATTTCAAAAAAAACCGAATCGCAAATGGACTTGGCGTTCACCAAATGGTGAATACAAGAATGAAATTGACTATATTCTTTTAAACAGACCCGGTATGGTACAAAATATGGAAGTACTAAATCTCAATTTTTCTTCAGACCACAGGCCGGTTAGAGCGACAATAACACTATCAAAATCAAAAAAGAACCGAACTTCATTTAATAATATTAAACAAAACACGGTATTAAAACATAAAGATGAAATATCTAGATATAATGATTACATAGCCTATCAACTAACAAATCTACAGTATGAATATATATCAGTACAAAGCTTCTACGATAAAATAGTATATACCATTAAACAAAGCCTTCGAGAAGCCCAAATATTGAACAAAAATGTCAACAGAACACACAAAATACTATCAGAAAACACCCTAGCACTCATAGAAAGAAGACAACTACTACTAAACACTAAGAATAAAAGTAGATCGATGAAAAATGAGCTTTCAGCTTTATACAAACTTGTTAGTAAACGCATAAACCAAGACTATACTAAGTATAGATATAACACTATCGAGAAATGCCTTTTGAGAACGAGCAGTTCTAAAAAGGCATTCAAAAAGTTAGAAACTGACAAGACTTGGATTAACAGCCTAAAGAACAAAGGAAAAGCCCTAAGTACTCGTAACGAAGTAATAGAAATTGCAACAAAGTTCTACAGAAACCTCTATAGTGCTCGTGGAAATAAACTACAGGCATCAAGTCACCACGTCAACAAACAGCAAACCGATCTAAATTCTACAAATTGCACGCCATTCACGGTGGAGGAGGTGGATCAAGCTATAAACAAATTGAAAACGGATAAAAGTTCTGGCTCAGACAATATATCAAATGAAGCTATAAAAGTGGCACGACCACTACTGGCTCTACCGCTTACTGCGATTTTTAATCGTATTCTTGAATCTTCCAAAATACCCTCGCAATGGTCAGAGTCAGAAATAATACTCATTTACAAAAAAGGTGATCCATGTGACGTCTCTAATTATAGACCTATATGCCTACTACCCTGTATATACAAACTTTTTTCTTTCCTCTTAAACCAACGAATAAGTAGCAACTAATGACTCATCAACCTATAGAACAGGCGGGATTCAGGAAGAATTTTTCTACTATTGATCATATTCATACTTTAGAACTGGTGATCGCAATGTACCAAGAAAATCAGAAACCTTTATACATCGCCTTCATAGATTATAAAAAAGCCTTCGATACAGTATCACATCAAAGTATTTGGAAATCGCTAGAAGAACAAGGGCTGGAAAACGGGTATATACAAATAATTAAGAATATATATCACAATAATGTAGGTAGAGTGAAGTTGGAAAGAGCCGGTTCAAGTTTTCCCATAGAAAGAGGAGTGAGACAAGGCGACCCAACCTCCCCAACACTGTTTATCGCCATTCTAGAGTCCATAATAAAAACCCTGGACTGGAAAACAAGTGGTCTAAACATAAATGGATTATACTTGAGCCACCTACCTTCGATTTGCCGACGATATAGTGCTTTTTTCAGAATCAAGCTCACAACTGCAGCGTATGGTCCTGGCACTAAACACAGCGAGCAAAGAAATAGGACTAGAGATGAATTTAGCTAAAACAAAGTTAATGACCAACAGCATCCAAAATAATATTACAGTAGATGATGAATTAATCAACTATACGAACAAATACATATACCTAGGAAAACAAATCAGCTTCGACAAAGACAGCAACTTCTCGGAAATTGAGAGGCGTACCCAACTTACATGGAACAAGTACTGGAGTCTAAAGGAAATCTTTAAGAGCAATATGCCAATAAAAATTTAAACGAATGTCATGTCGAGGTGCCTCTTACCGTGCCTTACATATGCTTGTCAAACCTGGCAGTATACAGCCAACGTAAAGAAAAAGTTAACTACATGCCAGCGGGGTCTTGAACGAAGCATGCTAAATATTAAAAAAATACAGAAAATACGACACTCCAAAATACGACAAACAACACAAGTCACTGATGTGCTTCAATATACTAAAAAACTAAAATGGAAATGGGCGGGCCATGTAGCGCGGTTAAAAGACGAACGCTGGACGAAAAGATCAAAAACCTGGCGAGGTCCCAGTGGAAAGCGAAACAGAGGAAGACCGCTAACAACATGGGATGACGACATCAAATAAGTAGCTGGCCCTAGCTGGATGCAAACAGCTCAAGACAGGGACCATTGGAATTCTTTGGAGGAGGCCTTCACCTGCGGAGGGGTTCTTGCAGAATAAAGATTAAGACTTAGATAATGCCTTACCTTGAACTTATGTCTCTACTTGTTTATAATATACACAATTATATAATATCTGTTTAATTTCTGGTAAACTGTAATAAAAAATAAATAAATAAATAAGTGAAAGTAGGATTAAGTTTATTGTACATACACGAAAAATGCAAGAAATAAAGGCTTTTTTATTTTTTATTTTTTATTTTATATTTTAGTTAATAAATTTTACAATTGTAAATGTTTTATACTTTATGACAATAAAATTCAATTGTAACATTGATAATTCAATTACGTGTAATATAGTGAATTCTATTGTAACCTAGTGAAAGAACAGTCGAACCAACAGAACAGCCATTTGAATTATGTTTTTGTCTTCAAATTGTCAAATTCTTTTTAACTGCATTTTTTTTTCTTCAAACTTAAGAAATCGCTTATTAGTGACGAGCTGGCCTCTTGTACATTCCATGATTTTCGTTTTTTAATAGAATAATATTAATATTTTTCTACTAGAATGTAAGATTTTTTTTTTAATTTCAATTTTTCACTGAGAAGAGTTTTAGAAAATAAGAAAAAGATTAATCGGAGCAAGTTTTATTACAGTAATTATGTTATTACAAAATATATTTTCTATAGGAACATTCAAAAAAACATTGTCAGGAAATAATAACACAATAATGTAAAAAACGAACGAACGAACGAATGACGAACATTAAGTCCAGGTTCAACCCTGAACTTTGAAAAAATATCATTATACTTCGTTATAGAATAAAAGTTAAATTTAATATTTTCTTAATAGCCGGACAGTTTCATAATATAATACAAGTTTAGAAGTAAATACGTAGGAAATAAGGCAAGGTTAGTACGTCATCTCAAATTATGTCAAAACTAAAAATAATAAATATGAAAATGGTTGTTCTTATGTAATATCGTATAATGATCTCAGGTAGTATTCAATAATTCGCAATCGAACATTGTTAAACGAGACTCTAACAAGCCACTTGGCTGGAATCCAGTTGCTTATAAAATAATTGTGTATAGAAAATTATTTAGAAGCCATAAAAAATATGTTTCCGTTTATAATGTAACGTATTAACAGTTAATTGTCTTAAATATTCGAAATAGTTTACCGTGGGGTTAAAATAAGCGAAAAATTGTTTTGGGAATCAACAAGGTCTAAATATTTGCCTTTTATTTAACCCAAGTTATTTTTTATATTATCTACTTAATTATTTATGTTAATAATTTTTAATCACACTTTGTATTTACTGTATTTGATGTCTATTATTATGTTAAATTTTGATAAGAAAATGATGTCGAGATTAATCTCTTAATCAACGGCAACGTTTAAATTAAATGGGTAGTTATTTTATATTTATACATATATAGAGGTTATATTAGATACAGTACAGGATATTCAGTAGTTTGCACATTTAAAAAAAAAAGAACAATCCCGAAATAACCTAGTCTGGTTAGATTTTATATAAATCCATACCGTATTAAATATTTGCAGTAAACAAAAATTGTATAAAATCTGTTTATAAAGATGCGAAGAAATCTATAAAGAAATATACAAGCCCTTTTTTATATATTCATGGATATAAAGTATAAAACGCACAATTTTTCCATACTCCTCATCCCCGCTTATATAAGTATTTATAATCTATAAAGAAATATACAAGCCCTTTTTTATTTATTTGTGGTTATAAAATATAAAATGCACAATTTTTCCATACTCCTCATCCCCGCTTATATAAGTATTAATAATCTATAAAGAAATATACAAGCCCTTTTTTTATTTATTCATGGATATAAAGTATAAAACGCACAATTTTTCCATACTCCTCATCCCCGCTTATATAAGTATTTATAATCTATAAAGAAATATACAAGCCCTTTTTTATTTATTTGTGGATATAAAATATAAAATGCACAATTTTTCCGTACTCCTCATCCCCGCTTATATAAGTATTTATAATCTATAAAGAAATATACAAGCCCTTTTTTATTTATTTGTGGATATAAAATATAAAATGCACAATTTTTCCATACTCCTCATCCCCGCTTATATAAGTATTTATAATCTATAAAGAAATATACAAGCCCTTTTTTATTTATTTGTGGATATAAAATATAAAACGCACAATTGTTCCATACTCCTCATCCCCGCTTATATAAATATTTATATAAGCGGTGTTGAGGAGTTTGTTTCGTTTCTATATAGTAACAAATACATATGGTTAAAGATTATTTTTATAGTGGGTTTTTGTAGATAATTTGTTATTTAAGCATTGACAGACTTTACACCGTTTTGTTCACAGAATTATTATACATAGAATAGGGGAGCCGTAGGCAGGCCTATGAGTGTCAGTGGCTGACAAATATTATAAGAGACAATAATAACACAAGATGAGAGACCGATACTTACCTTTGTTCAATCACACATGCAAGAAAGAGAGACAAATAGGTAGCCTCATTTGCTTTCCCTTTTTATTTAGGTCACATTTCAGGCTGACTTCCCTATTCTATGTATAATAACTCTATGGGTTTATTACGGTCATAAACCTGGGTGACAGACCTTAAAATGAGAGTCGACTAAATGTAACGACGTAGTATAATATTATGACGAAGATAGATGATAAAATTTTACACTGCTCTTTCTTAGTATATAATTATTAGTCTGTAAGATACATAAAATGAGAGAACAAACTATTTTGTTACGATTTCTTATTAAAGACTTAACGTAATGGTCACTTTTCCAAAAAGCAATACTCCTTAAAAATTGTTTCAATACTGTCAAACTGTCATTTCGCGACAACCGACCTATGTGGCAGTTTAATTTTATATCTGCGTCAAAAAATGACAAGAGAATGACATTAATGCATAAAAAAGCAATTCATTCATAGGTAAGAATGGCATTCTTTGTTTACGTTATTCATTATTTTAAATTTATATACTACATGTATAGCACATTAGTAATTTTCAAATTATGAAAGTGCTTATATACTTGCAAGATCCAAATAAGATAAACAATTTGACTAGTATTATTGTATAAAAGTAATTACGTAATTTAATGTTGAAAAGGATATGTTTATCCACAGATGAATAATGTTGTGTCACATATAACCAAAATAATGTAATTATGTTTTTGGAATTACATATATATTTTACGAATAAATAATATACAACATTATAATATACGATTTGTTTGTGTCTCGTAATTTTCGGTCAAATAATATGTATATGTAAACTATTACAACACTTCAACATATCATGAAAAAAAATAAAAATCTTAGAAAAAAACTAGAAATAAACTATGTGGTATACAAACGTAGTAATAATTATCTTAATTCAATCATTTATTCCAAAACTCAAACATTAGTCATTAGGGTATAAATAGGTTAGTTATTGAAATGTACAATATTATTAGATTTTTGTATGTCATTCTTTTATCCATTAAAATTTGATGTTCCATAAGCAACATAAATGGTTTAGGTCTCAGCAAGTACTCAGAGACAACAGATGTACAAATACACACAGACACACACACACACACACATTCAAAGGTCACAATACGTTAAGATTCGCAATAACGGACTCATTTGAATAACAATCAAGTATTATAATAACTTTGTATGTAATGAAATTATTAATATTAATTAAGTGCTAACGATGATTCGGAACGAATCATTAATCACTACTCGATATAAAATATTTACAGCACTAAATAATTTTACTATTGCATGCCTTAAAATTAACTTTTATAACTTGCAGTGATTTCAAGCGTGGAATAATAATATAGGTTATATATAAAATGCCAACAACACTAAAATAAAGAAGTTTCACTTCAAAAATAAATACAATATTTATTATCATGTAATATTAATACTTTTAGTATAAATTCATTTCAGTTATAGTAAATTCATTCAACGAGACCGCAACTCAATAACTCGTCACTTCACATCATGATAAATCCTCAAACAACGTTCTGTATAAAACGGTCGAACAACACGTTCTGGTATTTATCAGTCATCAGTGTATTTTATCATTATAATAACGTTCATAGCGAGACCTCAATACATGTTCACTTTCACTACATATTCACTCACTCACTCACAATACATGTTCACTCACGTGAGAATAAATCTTATAAATTAATTACGTTTGTTGTATAATAATATGTCAAATTATTGTTTTTTAATGACATATACATTTATCAGAGAAAAGACCTCCATGGTATTTTTAAAAAAGCGTTATGTCAGCATTCTTGCTGTCACTGTCACAATTTCGTAAATATTTAAATATTTTAATATTTTAATTTTCTTTATTTAAGATTAATTAGAACAAATTAATAATCATACTATTAAATTAGTCTATTAGATTAATCAGGTATTTTTATTACAATCAATCATTAAGTAAATATTATCAGTATAAAATGGTCAGGGATATTATATTTAAAATGAATTATTATATAATTTGTTCAGAAGAAACGGTGTATATAGTTTAAATAAAGTACTCCCTTAAACATAAAAACTATTATGCCAATTATAATATATCAAGATAAAAAGATTATGACCTTTTTTTAATTGACGATTATGACCTTTTTTTTGAGAAATGACGGTTTTTCCCTTTAAAATGGCTGAGGGTGTGTAGTCATATGTCAAGACATTCTACTCACGATTTCTAAACTTGTTATTAAAAACCCAGAACAACCCCTGACGATATTAAGGGTCACACTACGTGACGTTCCCTGAATATTTGGACGACATAATGCACAACAATCGATCGAGTGGCCAAATCAAAATAAGTTCAGTTTCGGGTCAATAAACGGCTCCCAGCTAAACCAAACTCTCTACTCTAAAATAAATGTGACCTTAAAATCTACAATGCATATTATTTTGTATTGTTGGTACAAGTTAATAACATATTAAGATGGACCGCCACAATTTGGAACACCCACCATTTAGCAGTTTCATTTCCTTACACCTTTTATTACTTATACAGCTCAAGTATTGGTTTTATGTGTAATACTTTATTAGTTTATGAATAAAAGAAATAATATATAATGTAATTGTGTTTCTGTTACATTCACTACGGTACTTATAAAGATTTATAAATATATAATGCTAAATTCATCAAGGTGGGTAGTGACGTGCTAGTTTATTTGACAGAGTGATAAGACGGTTTACCAGATGTCACAGGTTTGAATCCTACTCCAGTCGATGTATTTTACATTATTGATTTAATTAATATTTTACAGTTCAGTGGTTAGAATAATCTCGAAATGCTAGAAATTATCATAGACCATACAAATTGTAACTACTTTAATTGCCATTCAAATAATTGACAATATTAGTGACGCAATTACGCAAAGCTGTAGAGTACCACTTGACTACACTGCAGTGGCTTACATAATAAACAACTATGTATTGGATACTACTAATAATATACCTAAAGTATTAAATAAGAAATATTTAAGTATTTCCGTTTCTAGTTTTATATTACGTGTATAAATATTATAATTGATTTGTGCTGAATATAAAATCAAAGGTTTTGTTTAATTTAGACATACCCTTTTATTCAGGAACGCGGGGAGGTATCAAACGGAAATTAATATTAACACTCAGGTCTAAACTCTAAAATTTAAATTTGGTACGAACCAACGTCTTATAGAGCGTATGAATGAAAATTTTCAAAAAGCGTAAATTTTTAGTTACATCATATAATAGAAAAAAAAATTGATTGAGCTGCCATATCGCTTCCCGCTTCGGTGAATTTAGGATTCTAAGTATATGTGATCGTCTTTATCAGGACGGTATTAAAAAACCTACGCAAAGTTTCTAACTTTGCAGTATAAATAGTATATATTTTTCATTATATATTTAATTAAAATTTCAATATTTTTTTTAAATCTATACATTTTTATTGTTTATAGATCTTTTAAACATTAGCTTTTTGGTAGTGCCATCTCCTTACTGAAAGAAAAGAAAAGATAGAAACATTGATTAGGGTTTTATACACTTGTTTAACAAATTTTGGTCATAATTATAAGACTTGTGATTGGATTTGATTCTTTTCATAATTGAATGTCTATTAAGGAGGGATAGTACAAGACAGAATTGTTATATAATATCACCATGAGCCCTCAATGATTCTAGAAAATGCAATTTCATAATATGTAGCAAAATAATTAAAATGCCTCCGAATAGAACGCAAGTGAGGTCAATAATTCTAAACTATTTTTTCCGAACGTGTAACGTTCTTTCTTCATCCTCGCAAATGGAGTCGTGAACGAAGGCTCTATATAATAAAATAAAAAATATATATATTATACTATTTTATTGTGTATACTGTGGCTAAATCAACGATCTCCAACTCTATGTCACTAAATGCGCATTTCCTTCCTCATTTCTGAATAGGTTTGTGGAATGAATCCTATTTATTTTGTTATTGGCATCGCATGGTTCAAAACAAACGCTCAGAATGAGCATAATATAGACATTAGTTTTATAAATTGTGCAATAAATCTATACCTATAAAAGAGAAAGTATGTATATATGTTTCGGATAAACTCCGAAACGGTTTAACTGATCTTAACCAAATTTTCAGAGGATATTTAGATTGACGCAGCGGGTAATCTTCGAAAAGTTTGGTGACTACGTGGCATTTTTTATTGAACTATTAGTGACAGTTTTTTTACTACTGATATTGTTTTTTTACACAAACTATTGAAAGTCAGTTATCTGACGTCATGACACTATCCATGTACAAGCTAGAGAAACGAGTAGAAGAAAATGAAATTCAGATTGAATCATAATTATTATCACGATGGTTAATATTAAATAAGTTAATTCTTATATTTAATATATTTTTTATTCTGTTATTTGAGTTTATACATCTTTAAATTAAGCCCGGTGAAGCGAGCTGTAAAAACTGGTTATTTATAAATAAGAAAAGGGATTAGTTGCACCTATTTTTGAGTAAAGATCTTAATTTTTGTATCAATCAATTGAGTCTAGATTTCAAAGAAAGGTAGGAAAAAGTTGCATTTTTTTATGAAAAGGGAACAAAAACTCGAAATATCGTAGTTTGATATTATTTATATGAATGAATGTAATTATAAAAATTTTAAGTATCTAAAAAAACTTATAAAACGTTTGAATAGAAGTGTATAAGAATCAATGCAGGACTATTTTAAATTCAGTTTCAGTACAACAATGGAGAACCTGAAATAAATTTACGGAATTTAAAAATAATACGTCTAATTTACCAACCTCCTGATTATCGCAAGTGTAAGTTTTGTTTTATGTAAGTATATTTTTTAACTCTATGTTGTTTTTTTCGAGTTGACTAATTAAGAATGGTAGAGAATGCTTCATAGCAGTATATCAATCTTTTGTATCTTTTTTCGACAGCAAAGATTAGGTACATAGATAAAGTACTTTTATTAGTAATTTTAACATGTATGTAAATTCGAATTATAATAACAAAAGAACCTAAAACGACTTGAATGTATTTTATATCATGATTAACTTAATTATTAATGTTTTAGTTTTTAATACACAACAGATATAAACCAATATATATCTTTTAATAATACTAACGAGTTGAGACACAATTAGTGTTATTACAAAATGACATTACATTATAATATACTAAATTTGTTTACTAATTCATGGAATTGTAAACATTTAAATTTATTCCGATCAATTTATGGAGATATAAAAATTATAAAAAATTGTTTCCTGGTTGAAAAATAGAAAATGTCGCATCATACCTGAGTGACTCTTAATACTTAAAAAACATTTCTTTACACCTTAACGACGCGTTTATAACTATAAAAAGTAAGGAATTTTTGCTTGGCTAAGTGGTGTTATCGCTTTAGAATGATTGATGTTTTGGTTTGACATAAAGATCAGTCTACACTATCGCCTACATTTGTTGGAGTATAATCGAAATTCTCCGATGCCACTCTACAAAATAGGATAAATAAGAATACCATCGTATACATTTAATCGTTTTTTAATATGTACTCAATTATAGACAAATTTCAACACAAATATAAATTAGATTGATAGATATGTATACATAACTACTGTGGATGAAGATATACTACCTAACATGTTTGTTTTTATTTTAGTTAGAAAATAAAGTTTAAATAAAGTTAACTTAGCTAGGTCAACCTTTGATTTCTTGTCTCCTCGATCTCCTCTTCACTTGTATAGACAAATTTTAAAAAATATCAGAATATAGAAGAATACTTTTTTTTTGTTATTGACTATGCAGTCAGCCAATTGGCCCTAACTGCGTCACCGGGTGGGTGGGAAGAATACTAAAAGACTGAGCGGTTTTGTGCTGATTGTGCCCGTAAATTTTTAGGGGCAGACGGATTCTATATCGTCATACTCCGAATAATGACGATATAGACACCCAGTTTTAAATCCACAAAACTTCAATATGCCATTTATAGACTAAAAAACTCGTCAAAAGGGAAAGGTGGCGTTTTATAGATCTTCTTAACAAAATTACTAGCAAATTCCAACGCTTATATTCAGATATATATTCAGATAATTGTTATTATTTAAAATTGGGCAAAATAGCGGTATCAAGAAAGTCTCAAATTATAATACCCGTAAAAGTATATAAACTACAAAAAAAAATAATTACAATACAAAAGAAAATGTTGATAGATGGGAATTAATTCAAAAACAGAATACACTCCGGCAGTGTTTAAATGATTACAGCCATGTTTTACGAACTTGACTTGTTGATTGATGAATGAGTTTCGTTTTTCATTAAATTCCTTAAGCAAATGAAAAGAATTAAATGAAATATTATTTGCATATTCAGATATCAATAATGCACATTGTTAAATTTTTTATTATAATGAAGAATGAATTGATTTTAATATTCTACATTTTTTTTATTTAAAACATTAAATGTATCTTGAATATCTCAGACATCAAAAAATACAATCACCACAAAATATGTTTTTCTTATTTTATTCAAGCGACTTATCGTATAATAGACTCCTTTTACTAATATTATATATTTATATGGTAGAAGGTTTTAAATAACAATAATCACCTTTGGCGTGAAGGAGTCACGTACTTCGAGTCCATAGAATCTTATTGTTTTATAAACAATAAGAAAGAGATCGCCAATCGAAAATATAACTAAATTTACTATCTTTGTTTTGATTTATGATTAGAGATAAAATTAATAGTTTAATTATTATTTATAAATAAACATAGAAAACCGCATTGTTATTCATGAAGCTTTACTTATACACTTTCAATATTGGAAAAGGCTATCATTATAGGTGTTATAAAAATTTAATGTCAATTTATTTAACAAAACTATAAATAAACAAGTATCACTTTTACTTTAATTTTCACCTCAAATTAATGAAAGTCCCTGAAACCGTGCAATTCAATAAAAAACGTTATTTGTAAGAAAAAATCGAGTTCCTGATTCAGTAAAATTCAATTTGGGATAAGACTGGCCTATTCTATTTACCAGTGACAAATTTATATTACTATATTATATATTTTGTCAACATTTTTGGTAAGACCTTTTATCATTTTTATATTTATTAATAATTTAAACTATCTTAACATGGCTAAGAATGTTTATAGTCAGTTTAAATCAGTTTATTGTATGTATAAGACGACAGTATGTAGACTATACAAATTGTCTACATTATTTTGGAGCAATTGTTTAACAAACACTAAACCAATTAAGGATATAGTTGGTTATTTTATATATTTTTTTTCATTGTCTTTTTTTTACTGGTTTAATTAAAATTGCCAACTATGGATACCATTCCTTATAAATGAATCAACATCAATTGAATACAATAACCTACTTATATAATAGTGTTGCCAAATATAATGAAATACATTATAATAAAATTGATATCCGATCATCACCGCAACACATGTCAGGCCCTTAATATTTCGATAACATTTCATTTTATGATTTTTATTATAAGTGAATGTTACGTAAAGCCTTAGGTAAGCTGAAAACTTTTTAGTAAATCTTTGTTTAAGATAATATTAAAAACTAGTGGGAAATATGAATGTTATGATATTTCTGTCCAGAAATATATGTATTGGAGTCTTATTGAGATAATGGATATTCTACTTACTAATTAGATACTGTTAAGCTTAACCTAAAATCGCCTCATTGATTCGAAAAATTCTTACGAAAACAATAAATGTAATTTAATTCCTAATGAAGCTAATAAATTAATTTATAAAAATACAGGATTTTCGTATTCTGTCACATTCATGAAATGACTGGATGTGGCAGCTTGTATTGAAAAATATAAAATCTAATAAACTTAATTAACTTTAGTTTAATTTTTAACACGCTTTTTATTTTGTCACGACTACATTTTGATTAAATACTCTAATGCAAACATTCGAAGTAATATTATAAAATTAAGAATTCTCATTCTTTTTACAACTTCGAAGGAGCACGTTTAAATTTAGGCCATACAAATTTTTTATTGCATTCTCGGTTACGAATACACAACAAAATTAAAAATCAATAAGAATAAGTTATATGAATGTTTGTACAATGAGGAAGAAGTATCAATGTATAGCTTTCAAACCCAAAAATAATTACAACGAATGTCAGGCCTACTTTTTTTTTAATGTAGAAAAGTCTATAACAAATACCATATACAATGTATTTTTTCTTGAATATACAATAAATATTTTATAACACGAGCAGCATTAATCTTTAAGTTATATCACTCAAACATGACAGTTCTTAATCGCAGGATGCTGCAATGATGTATTGACATAGATATAGTGCTGTCCTTTGTCTTGTTTGTTATGTTGTAGTCTTGTCATGTTGTTAGTATATTAGAGAACTATGAACTTATATTTATTTATAATAATTTTAATGGTAAATTCATCGGAATTTACATGTTTTAGTTCATAAGTTTCAGCAGTAGCGCCACCTACGTAATTAATTATGGTATATTATTTAGTATTTACTGTTAAGTGTTTTAAGAATTAGAAGCATGGGATATTTTAACATAATGTTTAATCTTTTATTAATTATTAGAACTTATTATGAGGTATAAATAATAGCAAAACAGAATTCACAGGCCATGGAAATCTAAACAACTATTAAACAACTACAGCATTCGAACGATACGGTTTATATAAATATAGAATGTAAAAAACCGATACGGGCAGGGATTCGAACCCGCGACTACTGGGAAACCATCCCGTCGCTCTACCAACTGAGCTACCGTATCGCTGTCCGCCTCGGTGAATTAAGCATTCTATATGTGATCGTCTTTATCGGGACGGTGGTGACATCTATTAGGTTTCTTTCGAAATCCTAATACGATACGGTTGTAAACAACAATAATCTGCGTTAGTGTGAAGGAGTCACGCTCTTCAAGTAATTTAATTTAATTTAATTTAATTTAATTTAATTTAATTTAATTTAATAAATGAATGAATGAAAGCGGTTACCGGCACGTTCACTTATAATACTACTACTGCATGTTACAGTCATATATGATATACTACAAAAAATACATTACTACATATTCATTCAGATTATATCTACTTCAAATGATTTAAGCTCGAAGATACGAGCCACAAGACATGCTATCTAAATCATAGAAAGCTAAAACGTGTTCAGTTCTAACGCCCAAGCAATCTGTGCATACAAGCGTCTTGCTTGCGACTAAAATTAATTGAGTATCTGAACGGTTAGTTTCTATAAATGAAAAGTTATTGAATGTAGCAATTATAATTTTATGATTATGAATACTATATTTATTATGACACAAAATTTTTGTACTCTCTTATTATTTGCAATATATATTAGAAAATGGCAAGCATAAAGTAGGTTCAAGCCTCAGAATAGCCTCTTTCGATATATTTATTTTCTAGAGCTACGCTATGACCAAAGGAAACTACTTGGAAAATTCGATATTCAACATTCTAAAACTAGTTTCATATATGCAGTTTTAGTATTTGGTCATAAATGTATACATTTTTTATATTTACAGAAGTTAAAAAGGCAGGTATAAAAATGAAATATAAAAAGTGTCCCCGAATGATTTTCATCCTTGTTTTTGTGCAAACGTCGGTTATTAATCAACGCATTATGCTTCAACATTTTCACCAAGCTCTGTTTACGCGTGTTTTTGTGAGATACCGTTTATGTGACAAACAGAGTAATGTCGGTCATAGTGTTTGTTTGACGGAATTTAAAAGACTTGTTCATTATGATGGTTCAAGGCTCCTTATTTATTGTGTCAATTACGTTAGCTACAGACGGAGAGTAGAAAAACAATTAAAACTGATTTAAAGTCATTTTAATTAAAAGAATTACAATTCTGTACCTACTTATTAATTAAAATAAGAATGTATGACCTACCATGTAAGTACAAACAATAATGACAAAATTATATTAATAATTAATACTTAAATTAAACTAATGAAACAGCAACTATACATTCGCGATGACACAATACACGTTTTATTTACACGGAAGGAATTTGAATATCAGCAGTCCTCCTGGAGTATGTGTACGTTACTTGTTTTTTATTTCACTATGATCAGTATATATATATATATATATATATATATAGTGTAAAAATAAGAACATGGATACAATTCCAATTAATAAAAAAATAGGAATGTGATTTAAAAATAAGATATACCTATAGATAGATTACAGCATGCATCATGAAAATTAAAGATATTTCAAATTTAGAAATTAAGCATGCAACAAATATGCATATAATCCTATTCTTATCGGATTCTTTACTTTTCAAATTTTAGTTACCAAAAAGAAAGATTTACTATACTTAGTAACAACATCCAATTCCTACTGTAGCGATAATATGCCGACATGCCACCGCTCGTAATTCTGTGGCATCTCGTCAACGGTAAAGTGCGTCTGGCTTTGGAACGTCCTCCCTGCTGTTATACGTCACTCAAAATCTCTGAGACGTTTTAAAAGGCGTATATTTTTTTTGTTTGTCTATTTAGGCTCAAAAATGTAATACATTACAATGCTACGTATATGTATTAAGTAACAAATTAAATATAATAACAAAAAAATAGATAATTAATAAGTAGGTGTCTAGTTGTGGAAATAAATATTACTTTCGTACATACTATAAAATCAAGTATAAGTATCGGTACTATTTTTCGGTGGTGGCTAATTTGTGTGAACATTGTCAGTCGTAAATTATAGGTTTATCATAATACTAATAGTCTATGACAAAGAAAACTTAAATTTGTCAAACGACAACATTGTAGTTTTTCGTCCGTTATAAATTAATTTTAATTTGTACTAGAATTATATTTTAATTCCATAACAAATTTCCTGAATTTAAAAATTAACTGACTTTTAATTGTTCCGATTATAACAAAATAATAATGTATATTATCAATGTGTCGTTTGTATTACAAATTAAAATTGTTAATTGATATGACGTTGCCATATTTGCTTATCCATTAAAAAGTCTTTATATCACCTGTAATGAAGTTGGGATGCGTCTAAAAAACTTACGAAATGTCAAAATATAATAAAACCTATATTTTGTTTTTTGATATTGATTCCTATTTCTCTGTGTTTATCAATTTTATTATTTCAACAATGTTTTAATGATGAATGTTCATGCACTCTTATCATGTTTTTGATAATATGAACATTCAATGTCGAATTTTATCAATTTCTGCAAAAATTAATTAACAAAAACTATATTTAGCACTTTGGGTCTAGATTATATCGCCGAAATAGTTGGGAGAGCGTTAGACTGAAGATCTAAAGGTCCCTGGTTCGATCCCGGGTTTCGGCAGAATATATTTTTATATTGATTTACAAAGAAATCTAAATCACGAAATATTCTAAATTAGTTTATATTTTTATTTACACATTAAAAGATAGTACATGCGATTCTTATATTGTTTTAATTTAGAAATTAAATAAATACATTATATCTTTATATGAACATATAATGACGAGAAGTAATAATATTATAAATTAAAGTTGTAATCAAACGTTTTATAATATTCACATTAAAGTCGGATGGAAACTTATATGTGAAGGGGTTAGAGTTTAGACCAATCGCCAAAGCGATTACTCACAGACAATCTTTCATTAGAGAAATTGACATAGAGGGGTGAGTGTTGCAAGCATTATAAAAAAAAACTTCAGAACAATATTCACATACATGTTCATCTTAGAAAAAGAACACAAAACCATTTCTAGGGCTTCCTTCTCTTGAATTTAATAGCCTTTAATATGTCAGTCATTTTATATTTATAAATTAATTAAAGTAAATTTTTAATAACATCGTATTGATATTGAAATGAAATATTATTTAAAATAATGATTGAACATTTAATCCTTTGAACAAATTATCAATATAATTTGTTTTACTTACATAAAAGAGTATTGGAAATGTACTATTTAATTGACAAATAAGTAATATGTTGGAGCAGGTTCTTTTTTAAAACATTTTCTCCATTACGAGGCTTAACGTGGATTTGATGTTAAAATCATCACAACGCTATTTATGCACTGAATTTTCGATTTTAACATTTAATATTGAGTTCGTGTGGTAGCTTTGATCAAAAGTATAGTACCATCATTTAATATGGTATATCGTTAATTGAAGTTTCAGTTAAAATCACCTTATTAATAATATTCACAAATATTCATTTCATATTCTGTTTTTTCTAGATATTTGTTTTATTGTATTTAAATTATTTCACCACATAATATTATAATTGGAAACTAAAACCAAGATTTTGAACAATTTATTTTGAATTTATTCTCATACTAATCGTCTTATACTTATTATTTATAACATAGACATACAATAAACAGAAGCGCAGGAATTAGTATCAAAGCATATGTATGTATATGTAGGCTTTTTTTTAAAGTTCATTAAATTTTTGGTAATCATTAATCCTTTTTTAGTAAATTGTGTATATATTTTTTTTCATTCCCATATCAATACAATGATTCTAAAAGAAGTGTGCTTATGAATCGACAATCTTTATATTGTCTTGGATAAAGCTTAATCATACTAATCTTTTAACCTTTATCGAAAATATTTATTTTTTTTACCATCTATTTATTTTTTCCCACAACTGATCGATTCAAAAATTAAAGAATATTTGTATAATTTTATCCACATAAATAATTAATACTTATTTATAGAATTATTTCGACACCTGCAATAGCTTGGCAGTTTCTGTTGGCTATGAGTAAAACTCAATAATGGAATATAAAAAATATCCCGGGATGGTTTCAATCCGCTTCATAGTGCGAATGTCGTTTATTAATCAACTTCAATCAGTATTTCAGTGCAGAACAAAATTTTTAGCACATTCTGTGAACGCGTGTTTTTGTATGACACCTGGTATTATACTGGTTATAAATATTTATTGATATTAAAGTTTCCGTTGTCATAAGCCTTCAAACATTTTTTTATTAAAACACTTTTATTCCCCTGCACAAATACAATTTATATGGGTGTGGTCGAATATCTCAATATTTTAAGATATTGCAAAATATTTGGCAATTTTTCTTATATCCAACTGTTGTCAAATCTCTTTAGGAATGTTTGTTGGGTGGATTACCTGTACCTTTCAGAGAAATGGTTAAGGAAAATGCCCAAAGTTATTTTTGTCCTTTACCTGACTCTTACGGTACTTTCCATAAGATATCGAACACACATTCACGATCTTCCTTTAGGCAACCTTACAAAGTGGAAAATAAAAACATATTTAGTAAAAATCGGTTACATCTTGAGCCTGGAGTATTATTAAAGCTTTTATAGAATGTTATTTGTAATAGTATAAAAAAGGAGAATTAAACTTTATACAGATTAGTCAGACGTGAAGCTTGGTTGCAACGAAATAGATTGAAAAACGATGAATAAAAAAATGTTTTCATCATATACTGCAATATTCTATGGTTCAATGAACATGACAGAGCTAGTATGTTTAAAATTCCGATCTGTTGAAAGTATATTAATAGTTCTAGTTAAAATTGAATACTTAAGGACCTTTAATAAAGAAAATAAAAATAAGATTTCGTTCAAAGAATAATTATTGAATAGAATTTAGATTACCAAAATAATTTTCTCTTTTTCCATGAAAATACAACAAAATATATAGAGCACTTTCATTTTTATATCTATTAACCAAGGTAACTATTAACTAAAAACCTTAAATGGCTAAAAAAAAAATGTATGTGTGTAATATTTTATTAACTATCATCACTTTCTCCAAATGAGGCGAATATCTATCTATGAGTTTAAGCCCACTTGAATTTATTTATTTATTTAACATAGGTAACATAAGTAAGACAATTAATATGGCACATCACAGGTTTTATAAACTTTACCGTGTGTCATAGTCACCGATTTTTATTAATAAATGTGAGGGTAGATCTTATGTTTATCTACCCTCACACCCTCAGTTTATAACTCGCATCGACCACTCAGCGTTACGCAACATAACAACTTTGAAAACCGGTCGTCTTAAAATGCAATATTGGTTACTAAAAGAAAAGAAAAAACAGAATTATTTTAAGTTATTATTGTATTATATTAATAAAGTAATTTTTAAGTTTAAAATTTATATTTTATTCATTCACTTCAGATACTAATGACGTTGGTAGTTTATTTATTAGATCTGGAATCAAAAATTCCAATGTTCGTTTTCCATACAAGTTATTATATTTGGGTACCTCCAGTTTAGGTTTTAATGATCTACGCGTATTGTTATATTGAAAAATTATACGTTTTTAAGTTTTTCGTTGAAGAATTCTTCTTGAAGTAAGGTATACTCAACTTTTTTGTGGATTGGTATCACTTTGCACTGATTAAAAAGATAGTGATAGTTTGTATCTTTACGTTTTATTTTAATGTTTCAGGCACTATGGTTTTTAATGTTCGCAGCTGTAGTAAGTAAATATTGTCTAAATGTGATTTGTAGGTCCTCCCAAAACTAGATAGACCATATGAAATAAAAGATTCTACTAATGACCGATACAACTGGATCAAAGTTTTGTATGAGATTTTGTGATTTATTATAGCAAATTTTGCTAGCAGTGCTCGAAGTCTGTCACATACTACTTAAATGTGATCTTTCCAATTAAGTCGATCATCTATTAGAAGTCCCAAATAGGTCTGCGTTCTTACAAGCTCCAGTTCTTCACAGGTACAGGGTGGCATTGTGGTCTGTCTGGATGTTTTGTGAAGGCATTGGTGGTTATGCATGATTATTTTAGGTATAATGTTGCTTCTATTTCGGCTTGTACTAATATACATTAACTTGGTTTTTTTATTATTAATAGCTAGTCCTTTGTCATGAGACAATCTTTGTAGAATATTAAACTCTTCCTGTAATATGCAAACACTATCGTTAATGTCTTTCTCGGCTGCGATCAGACAAGTGTCGTCCGCATATTGATATATTTCGCAACGCTTAATAGTGTTCACGAGACTATTAACATAAGTAATATAGTGCAACGGTCCCATTACGTATCCTTGTGCTGTACCTACGGAGATATCAAAGTAGTTGCTCATAGTGTTTCCCACTTTAATCGCGTATTTTCTATCTGTAAATTAGTCCCTACACCAAGTTAGTGGAAGACCTCTTATACCATTGTCATTTAGACTATCTATAAGCTTATCATGGAACAGAGTATCAAATGCCTTGCTATAGTCGATGAAAATGGCCAATACGTGTTTTTTTCATCCTGATGTTTATAAATGCTATTTGTAAAAGCCGACAATAGCTGAGTGGTACTTTTTTGTGGCTGGAACCCATATTGTTTGTCCGTTAGTATATAATTTATAGCATAAAAATCATAAATTTGTTTACATATATACTTTTCAGCTATTTTATCAATAGTTGGTAATATAGTTATGGGGCTATAGTTATTATAGTCAGACTGGCTGCCTTTTTTATGGATACGTCTAACAATGCCAGTTTTCAGAATGTTTGGATAAATTCCTTTCTTTAAACATGCGTTAATGAAATTTGCTATAACTTCTTTAACCTGCAAACAGGCTGTCTTAATGTCTATAACTCTTATACCATCTATACTACTATTATTATTTAAGCGTTTCATATTTTTTTCCACAGCAACACTATTTGCGGGCTTATATAGCATTGATAGATCAGCGTTGTCACTATACAAACATTTTTGTAGTAATGGTACTTTGCAATCAAGGATAGATTTCTTGACATTTCCGCAAAAGAACGTGCTATGCAAAAAGGTGTGTTTCTAATACTATCAAAATTTTTCAGTATAATATCATCGATTGACTTCTTGAATGCCCATTTTAGAGTGATCTAACCGTTGAGAAAGGAAATTGTGGTATTTTCTTGTTTGAGTTATATTACAATATAGCAGAAACAAGAAAATAACACAATCGGATTGAGTTTAAACAAAATGTGTTTACGTTCAATGGTAAATTGCAATAAATAAAAAAAAGTGCATTCACTGCGCAATATCGTACCTAATACCGTACTTGGTGCTTATAAAAAAAAGACAAAATATAATTATATATTACGTTTTATGTGAAAATCCCCCTTTAAACTTAAAAAATATAGCTAATATGGAGATACTCATATTTTTTCCCAGATTCATCATATTTTCAAAACTGATTTTCCTGTAACAACTTTCTGTATTTTAAGTTGACTTGATCGGGAACAGTCACTGATATATTTTTGTATATATTGAACTATTTTGATGATTACTTAACATCCCGTATGGTCTAGTGGCTAGGATACCTGGCTTTCACCCAGGAGGCTCGGGTTCGATTCCCGGTACGGGAAAATACTTTTTAATTTTGTATTCCGGAATCGTACTGCCTCATAATATGTGTTATGTAGTTATCTCGGACAGTGTTCTAACTTTTTGATCTGATTTCTGGTGCCGACTTCCATTATTCACTGTACGCCACCAGGTAAGATACCATCCCCACCATTTGGACGCGTAACATTCGTCTGCTGTCAGGTTTTCTCCTCTCTGCAAGATCTAAATATGGAATAAACTTAATTGAGAGGTGTTTATATTGTAATAGAACATTGGCATTTTGAAAAAAGCTTTTACTTCCACCTTAATGGCCGTGGGCCAGTGATCGTGGGCAGCAGTGAACAATAGTAATCATGTGACCCGTTTTTTAGTTCAAGGTTTATATAATATATTTATATTTTATATTCCATTACCATCAATGAATCAGAATTAAAGGAAACCATCACAATTTTCAATCGTTATTTAGTTAACGTTAGTTATAATCGTTTTTATTAACCGTTTAATAAAGGAAGAAATTAAAATGCTAGTAAGTTAACAAGACGAATCAAGAAATTACAATATCGAATCGTATAGTCTAAGTCCTCAATGATTAACTTCGTAATATATACACTATCAACATACGTACAACGGTCCCCCGACGCAATGACTTCAATAGGTACATAATAATATTATTTTTATTCTTTTTAGAGGTCTTTTTGTATCGGGGGTTTTTTAAATTTTAAATTTTATATACTATATTTATTATTTATTTCATTTAAGAATTATTTTAATGCATGGATAACATTATAATTCTAAAATGATTTTAATTAATTAATAAGATTCCAGTTAATAGTATTAAATGTTGATATTGGATACGAGGTAATAACAGTATATTGATTATCTTCCTCAGTTTGCAGTGTATGTACGTATTTACATTGTGCTTTTAGGTAGACGAATCTACCGAACTGGAAATAGGTTTAAAGCTACTACTCCATTAAATTTAAATATAATTTATAGCATTACCAACTCTGGTTTTAAAAATCTTTAGAAACGAACAGTTGAAGCTAGTTTTCAACTACAGTCATACGGACAAAAAAATATATATTTTTTAATTTGTATACGTTGGATGTATGATAAGTTTTTTTTTTGTTTTTCAGTAAACCTAGACCATTAAAAATAATTCTGCCGAAACCCGGGATTGAACCGGGGACCTTTAGATCTTCAGTCTAACGCTCTCCCAACTGAGCTATTTCGGCGATACAATTTAGACCCAAAGTTCTAAATATAGTTTTTGTTAATACTTTTTGGCAGAGATTGATAAAGTGTGAACTTTAATGTTATTATATTACTAAGATTATGAAATATTTTGGTATTAACAAATGTTGATAATTAAAAATAATATGCGTTGTTTTATCAATTTTAATTATTGTTTCAAAATTATGAAACTAGATTCTAGAATAATTAAGCCATAACAATTATTATATTTAGCTGTTAAAATTAAAATTATGTAACCGTTATCAATATTTGAAACAAATACATTAATATGTATTCATATATAAATACCAGAAAACACGCTTGAAAGGGGTTTTCAATATTAATATTATCATTGTTCCATTTATACAATGTATTTTTTTTTATTTGAACTATTAATGTAGCATTAATTTGGAAAGCTTTTAAAATAAGTTCCAACATATTATTGGCAAAACGATTATTAAAGTTTCAGTTGTAATCACTGACCTGATCATAATATTCACAGAAATTCCCTTTATATTTGGTTTATTCAAGCTCTTTGTTTTATTGTTCACTGATTAATTCACAGCCACATAATATTTTAATCGGAAGCTAAAACCATCATTCTGAACAATTTATATGGAGGTTATACTAATACTTATTTATTTGGTGCTTTGAACACAAAATTTATGTAGCTAAATAATATTAAAGAAGAACACAAAAACAAGTATATATTAAATCGTTGCTTTTTAATTAAAGTTATTATGAAGCTACGTGAAAATTATTTCTATATTAATAACGCTTTTATTTATATACCTGTTCCTCTACCGCTAAATATTTTTATACAATTTGGTTAAACATCGATGATCTTTATATTATTTTGAAAAACTTTTTCATACTAATTCTTTTATTCTTAAATCGTTTTTGAACTTTTCAGCAAAACGAAAAGAAGACTTTTTTATTTTTTTTGTACTAAGTATCTATTTATTTAAATACATATTTTTATAACTTTATTAAATAAATATACTTTATTAATTAAACACACATCTGATATAAATATGTATTTGACTGACAACTGATTATGTGAGATATTTTCTTATATATGGGATAGACAGACGGAGTTACATTAGTACTTGTGTTAATTATATGCAAAATAATTCAATAGATCAACCTCTTACCATTTCGTAAGGAATACAAGCGTCCCTATTTTAAGCCTACGCCATGTACCTACTTTATAAATAAGTAAGTAACAAGATATCTCATCGAAATCAAGCAGATGCATCTTGATTATTGTAATTTAATAAATGTTTGTTTTTAAATATATTTCAACCCTGAAGGTCAGTCGTAACCAAATAAATTAAATTAAAATAAAAAATGTTTACTAGAGTAAATAAAAGTAAAAGTGTTGTCACATTTTTTTTTAAAGATATACATTGATGTCTATAAAAACATTTTAGTGGTTGTTTTTTTAATTTAAACAGGTACTACTAAATTAAGCTATTAATTTACAAATAAAATGAATCATTGTATATGCAAATTTAAAATCACTTAATTCATTTCCAATTTACTATATTTTCTCTATCATCTATAAAAATGTCAACCATGTGCTTCAAATTGATAGTCTTTATAATAATGAAATGAAAAATTAATAAACATGATGGGATCGCAAATTCGAGTGCTGCTCGTGTTGATGAAATAATAATTTTATAACCATTAAAAAAGTATATCAAATAATTTATTTAATAGTTTTTTTTTTCTATATGTTAATAATAATATCACAGGAAAATTTACACACATTGATCTAACCCCTAAGTAAACAAATTATTTGCTTGTGTTAAGGGTGTTAGAAAACGATACAAATACATAGAAATATACATTATTAATACTGCAAGTATATTTAATAAACGACCAAACCCAGAAATACAGACATCTATGCTCATCACATACATGCGTGTCCCTGTCGGGAATCGAATCCGAGTCTAAGGAATTATCTGAAACAGGACATGATAAAAACAGTCGAAAAAGGTTTTTCGATACCTGCATTTAGTAAGATATTACTGCAAAAGCCCATGTTAAACTATAAAAAATAGTGCAATATATAATAATTTTATATAAAACCTATCTTAAATTATTATATATTGTAGGCAGTTGTGGGCAAATGAATATACAAGTCACATGATGTCGAATGATTGTCACCTTCCTCAATCTTTGCACGAAAAATTTATAATCTCTTGTAATTATTGTTGAGTTTCGTCGGGAAAGCTCGTCGGGACTAATAGTTTTTTTTGTATATGCAGATTCCTTTTAATTGTTAATTTCAATTGTGTGTCGCAGGTAAATATTTCTTTGGCCTAAAATCAAAAAATGTGACTTCGAAGTTCTTTGTTTTCTAAATAAGGAAGGAATGAAAATTCTTTATTTTGTATTATATTTATTTCGAATATTGAATTATTACAGTTTTTTATCAAAACTTGTCATCACCATCAAAACATGGTATACAAATATAATTTAAATTCAAGTGTGTTTAAGTCGCTATATATTTAATTTAAGAAGTTTATTAAAAAGTAGTCTAGTCTATGGAAAGACGATGAAAAAATAGAGAAAACATATTATGTATTAAGCGTATTTTATGATATCCTTGATATTCTATTGTTTCAATATTTAAAATAAACTTGTAGAACAATAAAAAAGATTTTTTTTTTTAATATAACAAACATGATTTTAATTTGAACATTCAACAATGTGCATCTTTAATTTCAGAATATTATGCTAAGGCAGTAGCTAAATGTGAAGAGAAACCCATTCATCAAACACTAAGTCAAGTTCCCATCAGTATCAAATTTATTTTGATTGATTGGTATTTAATTTTTTAGTAGGAAATAGAATTGGATGAAATACTTTAAAATTTTTTTCATACTTTCCCAGGTATTGTAATTTTGAACTTTCGTGACATCGCTATTTCCCGATTTTTAAATAATAACTATTAGCTGAATAGGTTTCGGTTTAAGCTATTAAACTTGTTAAGAAGTTAAAAAAACGCCACCTCTCCCTGATGACAAGTCTTTTAGTCAATAAATGGCCCGATAGTTGAATTCTGACATAGAAGTCGCTGGGTCCATAAGGTTACTATCTGGGGTAGGCAAAAAAAATAAGAGACTCTCTAACATACAAAAAAAAATATTAGTTAGTAATTTTCTATCCGCTGCAGCTCTTTGGTAACCTGCTTCTTTACAATCCATACCTCTTTCAAATAACTATAATTTATTGCCTTTTTATATAACTAATATAAATATGACAGGATTCAGAAATACGTATAAATAAAAGTCATAATAAGTACAAGATTATCCGTAAGGTTATTTGAATTATCTTCCCCATCTAAGTTTTCTTCTTATGTTTTCTAATTAAACTCCAAATAGCACAAGTATTTGTGATATTGTAATGTAGTATTGTGAAGTTGAAAAGTTTTGGGAACACGTGTGTTAGGAGCAACCATTGGGAATAATGATAAAATAAGCGATACAGTTATAAGTAATGTAACTTTATCAAAACGTATTGTACAAACATTGAATTGAGAATAACGTTGTTTGGAAACTTATCGTGATGTGAAGTCAGAAGCGGCGGTTTGAATGAATTTGTTATAACGGAACATTTATACTTTAATTATGTTAAACATAATTATCATCAACATATATGATAGAAATAAAAATTGTTGTTTAGTTAAACATGATGTCATTGTAACTAACACTGATGCTTACTATAAAGCTTACACACACAGATATAAATGTTTCACATTACATATCTGTTCATTAATAAGTTATCCAATTTCGTTTTTAACAATGCAATAATAAAGTATTTTTGTGCTGTTAAAAACTTATATCCAGTTGTAATTAATAATTCGTTCCACCTCAATCTTAATACTAAATTAATAAAAACAACAACAAAATTAGTCATAATAATTGCATCAAGTGCTCTTACGTCATATTTTATATAGTACACTCATATTTAAAAGAACCAGGTTTCTGTTGAATCTTAATTTACTGTAAGCTTTGAGTGAGTTATTGTTTGAGTTATTTGAGTGAGTTTAAGTGAGTAAAATGTTTAACTGAGTAAGTTAAACTATTCATGTTGCTTAGGAAACGTCTGTCCCTAGTACTAGTTTTGACGTTAAGAATACTATGACAAAGTTGTCATAGTAAGTACCAAATCGTAAAATTAAAACATATATCCATTATGCACTCTAGGAATCAAAATCTATTGAAATATTAAACAATATATATTATTTAGGATGATTTATACAATGACCATAAATAACTAAAAATAAATATATTTTTAACAGATCCAATCCATTGCTCAGTAATATTAATAGTCCTAAGCTTTTTCTTTTTTCTAGTAAATAAATAAAAAAATGCCAGAATTTCGTTTTCATTTCAGTTCCTTGTAAAGGACACACAGAATTGTAGGTTAGGTTTTTAGGTTTTATTTTTATTTTTAGGTTATTTATCTCCTTACTATTTTATTATATGCAGATTTTATAGACAAACAATACGCCAGTATGTTCAAGTCAGAAGTTTGGCCTCTGTTGTCAGTTTCTTTAGTTGCCGGTGTTCTATCTGTTAACGAATCTGCAGGTATTTATCAAGAGAAATTATTAATTAAATTTAAATGTATGTATTTATGTTATTGGTTAGAAAGTATACATATTTGATTATAATTAATATTTTAATTAAACTGTAACCTATTTATACACATCTGAGATAATTATATACATTTTAAAAGTAAATATTTCAACGCCATAAAAGAGAAAAAAGTTCTTATTTTATTCTTTTAGTCATTATTTTAACTTTTATTAAACTTTATTCTACGAATTAAACTCTCGCAGGTGTGACCACCCCAAATATTACACAGGGCTGTTACCGATGCCTCTGTCACGTCAATACTTATTGTACAATATCCAACGAGTGCCAGGACAGCCACTGCGGACCCTTCAACATCTCTAGAGTGTACTGGGAAGACGCAGGCAAGGTCACATTACCGAACGACGATCCCGAGAGAAATAATGGTATATAAGACATTTTAAAAAAGAACAAAATTCACCAATCATATTATTCCAGAAAATATGCATATATAAATATAAAGAATATGTTCCGCTTTTTAATCTCAAGAAAATACATAACTTCAAAGCAACGGCTTTTAAGTACATTACATATATTTCAGTATTTTCTAAGTCTTTTGATATTACGGTTTCAAAATTTAAAACACATTAACAAAATATTCATAATTGAAGATGTATTTTATTAAAGGTAATATCATAAATGTTCAGTTTATGCGAGATAATATAATTAATAAATAAATTTTATATTTTTAAGCGTGGAAGGACTGCGCAAAAGATTATCTCTGTGCTCAGAAAATCATAGAAGGTTACGTGAAAAGGTTTTCAAAGGTGATTATTAATTTAATTATAATTACAACCATTCATGTTAGAAATTTTCTATCGCTGCCTTCAAGTTTATTTATTAGAAGTATAGATTCATTAAAATATATTCTTGATTCATTTTGTATTTCCGTGAATAAAATTCTTATTAAGCATTGAAATATTGGTTTAAATCAAAATGTTGTGAATATTGAGTAAAATTGTGTAATTATTTTCCTTTTTTTATATATATGTTTATTTATTTTATTGCTTATTCCCTTTAACAAATAATCTCACGAAGCTGGGAATTTAAAATTTAAAAATTTGTCATAGCGACAATAAATGAATTAGCGAGCGAATAAATAAATTAATTCAAACAAACTCAAAAGCAAGATCCAGAAACAATAATTATCTACGTATTCTGTTTCAGGATTGTAATGGTGATGGAGAGATCAATTGTTTCGACTTCATGATGATCCATGGCAATGGAGGGTCTGACTGCGCTCAGCCTCTCAATACTACTACTATTGGACGAATATGGATTGCTCGCTATGAAGAATGCCGCACTGTACACTTGTTGCCATAAAAAAATGGATTTACGTTCTAATTTATGAATACTAAGTAAATACTTTTCGATTAATTAATGCTTATTATTTTATTTTATATGTGGAAAAAAAATTACCGTAACATTTTGTTTTTTACTTTGTAGTATTAAATAAGTGTCTTGGAGGAGGCTTTTAGCCGAAGGGGGTCCATACAACCCTCACAAAATTAAAAAAATATTTATTACAAATGACATAAATTCACAATTAGTTTATAAGATCAAATATTATTATTTATTGTTTTAAATTTAATTAATATGCATGTTGTATGGGATGAAATAAAGCTTTATTATTATTATTATTATTATTATTATTATTTGTAGTTTTTCACGGACTGGTAAGTTCGGTATTTCTAAAGTCCCGCCTTGAAACCTTCAAGGATAAAGAGCTTCAGTTTCCCTTTCTGTATAAATATCATTTCCTAAAACTTTAACTACTATTGTATTTGTGTTGATTGCTGCTTGTTTTTGAATAATTGTGATGTCAATGTTACTATCTAGTAATTTTATATAACTTTCTAAACTTTTTACTATAATTCCAGTGGCACCTTCTATAATTGGGACTATTGTTGTTTGTGTGTTCCACATTCGATTAACTTCTTTCTTCAATAAATTGTACTTGCTTAATTTTTCTATCTCTTTTGCACCTATGTTATAATCTGACGGTACTAAAACATCAATTAAATATGTTTTATTTTGTAACTTATCAATATAGATTAAATCTGGCCTATTGTGTGTAATTGTCACATCTGTTTGCACCGGTATCTCCCACATTATTTTAGCAGTATTATTTTCTATTATTTTAGGTTCATTGTTCTTGCCACCAGAGCTTATTAATATTAAAATTATGTTTTTTTGCCAGTGTCCAATACACATATTGAACAATGTTGTTGTGGCGCCTTGTGTAGTACTTTCCCGCTAGTTGTTCACAACCTGATATTATATGATGTATCGTCTCATCTTTAATGCCACAAAGTCGACACTGTTGTTGTAGAGATCTAAGATTCTCAAAAGCCACTCGTGTGACATACTATCAAAAGCTTTCTGGTAATCTATCCAAGCCATACTAAGGTTTTTTTGGCCTTGTTGCGCATCTTCTAAAATTACTTTATTTAACATAAGATGGTCTTTACATCCTCTAACCTCTCTTCTGCAGCCTCTCTGTTCATAAAATATTATTTTGTTTCTACTACAGTGGTTATATAATTCATTGGTCAGTATCGAAGTTAAAAGTTTGTAGATATTTGGTAAACATGCTATGGGTCTCCAATTTTTAGGTTCTAAAGTGTTTTCATTTTTTGGTATTAGAAAATCATTACCGGTTGTAAACCACGGCTCTAATGATTCCGTGCCATTTATGATTCTACTATATATTGCTGCTAAAAATGTATCTGTATTGGTGAGGTATTTGATGTAATAATTTTGGATTTTGTCTAAACCCGGTGTTTTCCAGTAATGTAATCTTTTTATAGCACTTTTGACTTGTTCTATTGTTATCTCACTGAGTTCAGATTCTTCTATTTTGTTACTAGTTTCTTCTATTACATTTATCCATCTGGCTTCCTTATTATAAGATTTTGATTGTGACATAATCGCTTTCCAGAACTCTTCTGTATCACCTTTTGTTGGGATCTGAGATGGTTTTGGTGTCTTAGTGTTAAGATGGCGATAGAATTTATTCTGATTTTCTTGAAACATTTTGTTTTGTGTTTTTGTGTTATTAATTGTGTCATATCTTTTTATTCTAGCAGCTAAAGCTTTTACTTTCTGTTTAAGAGTCTCTATTATTAAATCATGTTTAGTTTCATTATATATGTTGTATTTCTCGAAAAGAGTCCGTTTTATGTTGTTAAGTTTTCTAGATTGTGATCCTGTCCGAATTTCAGTTAAACGTTCTAAGTCTTTTCTTATTGCTTCTAGTCTAGTTTTGATTCTCCTCTTCTAAGGCGGATCGCTTAATGGTTTAAATGTATTATTACTATCGTAAGGTTTTTGGTTATTGTCTTTAATTAATGTGATGGCCACTGCATAAATAACGTTATTGAGTTCTCGCATTGATTGATTTTCATTTACAATTAATGGTATAAAGTTATTGAGTTTGTTAAATTTGACAAGGAATTGCTTATTAAATTTTGGCTTTGGTAACATTAGTCTGTTTTCTATACCTATCTCTTTAACTTCAGCTAGGTTATTAAAATTGACGTTCATTTTAATAAAGAAATTATTAAATGTTTTAAAATAATTATTGTATTTAAATACCTACTAATAGAAAACTAGGCCGGAATTATAAGATGTCAGGCAATATTGTCGTGGTTTTTAAGTTGCAGTCGGTTCAGTCCATACAGGCTGCACAAGAATTATCTATCTAGCTATAAATAAAGTGCATGAGATAACAATATATACATTATGAATCTTATATTTTGTTGTTAAAAATAAATATACTCAAGTGATAAACTAAATATTAACTGTAAAACTATCCGTTGTTACAAAAAAAATAATTAAAAGTGGGTTTAGTGTTAAATAATTTATTGTTTAATAATACACAAAAGAAAACATGAAAACTTATAATTGATTAAGTTAATACAGATAAGGAGAATGTCTTAAATAATGACATAATAATGTCAAAATAAATGTTACAAAAAATGCCAGCTAGACTCAGCGGTGGGTTACTTGAGATAATACTTTATTTTAAATTATATATATATTAATTACTAAAATAGTAATATCCTAGGCGCCACTGACAAATAACAAGCGAAGACATATATATGATCCTCCTGCTTGTCAGTACTGGAGAACCACAGTCAAACACTTGTTCTTTATAAAACTTTCTAAAATGGAAGTGTTGATTATTGTTAAAAATGAATTTTGTACATCACCATAATATCGGGATTACAATAAAGACGAGCTCCTTAAACCCAGCTGGTCAGGAAGCAGGATACAGGACCAACAGGACGACGCTCCGAAGATTCACGTCTACCCCCGCGAACCAATTATAAATTTACCCGTATCTTCTAGGGTACAAACTAAAAACCTCCTGTAATGATTAAATTACAGGTTAAACTACATAATAATACTAATCTCACATTGATCTATTCAAATATTAATAACTTATAATACCTTATGGAGGAAAAAGGCCTCACAAGCACTAATATTAGCCTAAGTCGACTCACAGGGTCGAATCAGGACAAATACTGAAATATTACCACGTAATAACATTAAAGTCTCAAAACCTATGAAACATCGCCTAATTCAGAGTAAAGATTCAAAGTACTTACGAAATATTGTTCCAACAAACTTTGAAACTGCCCGGGAAGTGCCGGCAATAGGAATTATAATTATTCCATATTAAATTATTAGCCCTGCAATTAAACACGCTAACGAATTTAAGAAACAACGCTTCAAATGCGTTAATAAGATCACAAATAACTAAAACACTCACCGAAGGCTAATAAGGATATTCAATTCGGAAGTGCTTCCGAAAGAAAAGACTCAGAAGGTCACGGCATTGAATTTTATAATCAAAATATGCTATTATGCATATTTTGATTATGCAAACAATGTGGCTATGCGCAGCCGCGTTACACGAAATGTGGGTAAAATTGATATTAATCGGAAGAAGGCTATTATTTAAATAATTTAAGAACAATGCCCTAATTATCTAAATGAAGAAACGAGTGCAATAAATTTATAACAAATTGTTATACTAATAAATATAACAATAAAACAACGTTGGCTGCAACTATACTTCTGAAACAATATGACAGCTACTTTTAAATAAATATCTAGCGATATGCTAACCTTAATAATGTTTAATAAATGAAATTTAGAATAATAATTATTAATAAAATGTTTATAATTTTAATAACATTTTGGGGACTATAAAGTTAGCTTAAGCTGGCAACATTGAATATCTTAAACAAAAAGAAATGTCACAGACTAATTAAGACATTGCAATTAGCTGTCAACAGATAAATAATTTACCTTGTCTACGAATTTGACAGATAATAAGAAAGCGATAATATTAAAATTATAAATATTTAAATATCTACAGAAATGAAATTTCTATTTAACACCGTGTATAGTTACAGCTCTTTGTGTTTTGGCAGTGATCTTGAAGGGGGCTTAGGAAATTTATAATAACGATCATACAATTTCGTCCAAAATAAACATCTTTCTTTTAAAAGTGAGTCGTTAAGTTCCGGATTTTTCTTAAGGTCCATGTGAGGAGACCAGTCTTTGCCCACTGGTGGCCATGCCGGAGTTCCTTGAGATGAAGGTTTTCTGTAAAATTATAAGTATTCATTATAGCAATAACAACTTTTTTTTTTGTTGCAAAACTTAATTTACTATTTCTTTCTTAAACATAACAGAAAAATACAAAAATGTAGTTACCCCTTCGCTATGAAACTTAGCCAAAGCTCCTTCATGGTTCCTTTCATGTTTATATAATCATCTGACATGTCATATTTTCCAGATAAATTCGTCATAAGGCCTTCTAATACTGAGACGGTTTGAGCACAATGATTGGCTCCACGTACATTAGTGTTCGGTACAACTGGCGTGTTCTCGTCCGTATAAGAGTATTGGTATAAATATATCTCACTGTGTCCTGCTTTTACAAGATGACTAACAGCTCTCAATGTTGGACATGTAAAAAAAGTGTCTGACATGTAATCAATATATCCCAAAACAGTATTGTCATCTACTGGCTTGTTCCCAAAGTAAAATTCTTTAACCGAGTTTGCTGCTACTATTTTTTCTTCTATGGTATTAAAATCTAAGTCAGCTGGTAAAAAAATTTCAAAATTCCCATTCATTTCTTTTTTCCAAATATCAAACAATGGCATACGCATTAGTCCTTCCATATTGGCAAAACCATACAACATAGGTAATTTCGGAAAGTTACCTTTTTTTAATATATTGACCGGGCTATCTTCTAGAAATATTTCTTGTCCATTATCTCGCTCAACACAAGGCGCAAATAGAAATGTCGCATCCTTTCTGTTCAGTAGATTTTCGGAATGCAAAACTTCATAAGGAACTTCTTTGAAATGTTTTTCTAATTCAAATATATCATCTACATTTTTAATTTCTATCAATTTTGCGTATTCTTTTGCGTTTTCTATTGGATCAATTTGGACACTGAAGGGAGATAGGCTGGAACCACTCTCTGGTATGACCTTATTGAACAGGCCTTCAGCTAATTTTGATATCATCAATATATCAACTGATGCAGATCCTGCACTATAACCAGCTATAGTGACATCATTAGGGTTACCTCCAAAGCTTGCAATATTTTTTTTGACCCACCTCAGCAGTGCTACTTGATCTTTCATGCCAGCGTTTCCAGGTATATCTTCTGTGCCTAAACAAAGGAAGCCATGTGCTCCTAATCTATAATTAAATGTTACTACAACAATTTTTTGACTGCTTACTAACTTTTTGGGGGTTGCAAAGTCGCCGAATCCTAATAAAAATGCCATCATGTACGTACAATGCCACCATGTACGTACACAACGACTGGAAGGTTTTTTTCATCTGTTACTGGCGAGTACACGTTCGCAATTAGACAATCTTCTTTCATGTCTTTTGATTTGTTAAAAATATCCATGTACATAAATTGAGGGCATATGATACCCTTATCAACGGCTTCCAATATGTCAAGCCAGAATGGTGGAGGTAATGGTGCCTGAAATTTTGATACAATTCTTTTTAAACATAAGGTTAATCATTAAAGTAATTGAGTTTTGTATGAAAATGGTAATTCCTGTTATTAAATGAAAACACCTGCAGGAAACCGTCTCGCCTCTCTACCGATAACTGTAACGTATCTCTACCCACTTCAATAAATTTAATATTCTATGTACAATTGTCTAACTTGAGACGAAGGCGATATATACGAGTATATGGCTGCTTTTGGAAAACCTAACCAACAAAAAAACCTGACAAATAATAGTAACATAATTGTGTAATGTTATATATTAATTTACATTGACAACATATTGTCCTTGACCCTATTATACTTGACCCTTTATTCTATGCCATATAGTTCTTGACACTCCAACCTTTAGTTGCGTGTTCAATTGTCCGTTTGAGTATATTGTTAGATATTTTAATGAGTCACTTATTACGGTTTACTATCCTATGCGTATTCACAGTCTTGTGTTATCGATTTCAATGTGAAACTACATTCCCAGTATCGTGTTCTCATATAATGTACCCATATAATCATATGTTATTATAAAGGTAATTAATCTGCTATTTACTCAAGGTTATTTTGATACTTTAATAACACACTGTTAAAAAGAAACTAATATATAAGAATCACAATATAAATTTATTATTTAATATTTATCTGGTTAAATGGATAATGTTACCACAATCTTTAAGTATTTCTTACCTTGAAACGTTGAGTACCGGTGGGAGCTCTTGCGTATGGTATTCCATAGAACACGAAAACATCTTCCTGAGGATCTTTGTATCCACGAACTGGACCAGATTTTATTAAAACTAAACGTGATTCAACATCGTTGGTGATCTCGGATACGACTGAAGTCATATGATGACACACTAATGACAGCAGAATATACAACCACATTTTGTAACTATTCACTTCATACTCAGTACTAACAGCTCACATTGAGTCAAGAGTCATTGTCAATTATTATAATGACACTTAATTATGAATATACATATAAAAATGTTCTTATTTATTTATTGTTAACTATTTCTTGCAAGCGACTATGTTTGCCCTCTCCACCATTTACAGAACAATATCATAACCAGAAATATATAAATATCCATATATTATTAGTTATTAGTCTTATATTATAAACCAATTATTATTATTCTGTTCCATAAAAAATATGATTTCTCGAAGTTAAAATAAAAAATATATATATCACGTATTAATTAGTTTTTTTTTTTAATTTTTAATGATACAATTTTGCTCAGTTAGTATTTAGTATTTAAAACTTCTTTCTTCAATACAGGCTGTATATATATTTTGCTAGCTTATGTCATTTTTTTAACCCCATATATAATGTAAAATACTTTAAACCCAAGTATAGTTAGTATTGTTCGTTTATGATATTTATATCTCACATATTCCTATTATTCTCATATTAGTTTACTGGAAGCACATTATTCGTTATAACAAAAACTGACTGTAATTAAAGGATTAATTAAATAACGCTGTTTAATCTTCGGCTCGATTCATACAACAATAAAAACATATACACATCAGCAAGCTGAATATTTTGTTTGTATCTCTATTGTACGCAACGTATCAAATATCGATTTAGCTTGGTATCGACATCAAACACATCAATATATACCTGGCAAAAATCATAATATTAGGATTTTTTTAATTATTCTCAACGGGTGTCTGTTCGAATTGAATTGAGTGGATAATTTGTGAGTTGTTGAATAATTTTGTTTTTATCGACTTAAATTGGTTCAAATTATCAGAAAATTTTTTGGGTTATACTATACGGAACGATTTATTTTCTATTAAAATAAATAAATGCTATAACGACACAAAGAGATAAATAAACGATATTTATATATGTTAAGAGAAATACGACTAGTAAGTATGTGTGTATAAGTATTATAGTTAAACAATGACAAACAAACTATTAATTTTATCGTAAGATATACATAATATTATGATAATGATATTTAATAAGATTGAAGTGTAAAGTGTGATAAGATATTTATCAATCTATATAGAATATTTCATCATTCACAACTAAGCGGTTCCAAAATACGTGTTCGCAAATCATTTAGGAGAATAAATCTTAATAAATCACTTTCATTGAAGATCGAGATATAAATTTATTAAATTTGTTAGATAATATATTTACATGTTTACTAAAGTAAATATTCATTCGGATATATCACCATTATTAATAACTTAATGGACAGATATTTCATAATTTAAGGGAAGTGGAGTTAGATTCAAGTAATATAATTATCATTATTGATTTGTAAACTAAATCAAAAACAATACAGACTATAATCGAAACAAAAATACTAACGAATAATATAATTCCATCCCTCTCAATACCTCGCTAAGTATCAGAGCACTGGGTCCGAAAATATCAAGAAATTATCAGTTTCGCGGTCACCTGAAGAGCATTCTATAATTATTGCATCTTTATGTATTGGTAGTCATATTTATTTATAATAATTTAAATGGTAAATACATTGGAATTTACATGTTTCAGTTCATAAGCTTCAACAGTAGCGCCACCTACGCAATTGTTTATGGAATATTATTTAGTATTTACTGTTAAATGTTTTAAGAATTAGAAGCATGGGATATTTTAACATAATGTTAAATCTTTTATTAATTATTAGAACTTGTTATGAGGTATAAATAATAAGCATATGTAAATTGGTTATGGAATTGTAAATTACCCTCACCTAAATATTATAGTGTTAAAATATTATAAAACGAGTTGTAAGGACTGCTCTCGCCCATTCTATTACAAGTTGTTCGATATTAAACATAGAAGTGCAAGTACTGTGTATTACTGAAACAAGTCTAACAGTATCTTCTATCGCATTTATTACGAAGTGACCGGAGAGATATTTAATCTGATTTTTGTTGTGTTCACTCAACATCAGATGACCCGCAGATTCGTTTGACTTTCTTTTAATATAAATCTATTATTAATATCTACATTTACGTTTAATATACAGTGTGCTTGATTAAATATACAAATTAAATGTGGTTTAAATTACAAGCTTAGAAATTGGGACAAAAAAAAAGAATACAAAAAGTATCTCCGGATAGGTTCCTTTCATGTTTATATACAAACGTTGGTTATTAATCAACGCATTAGAGTTTCAAAACAACATTTTCAGCGCTTTCTGAACATGTGTGCTTTTGTAAGATACCGTTTATATGACAGATAGACTAAATAGTGTCAATGTTTGTGTATATTTCTCGAAATATATTACATCAGGTGAATATTAGATAATTATTGTAGTAAAATAAATAGGGTTTTGTCTCAAGTCCTAATGTATTTCTAAGGAACGCTATATTAATTTACATTATATATTTATTTAAATAGGACTAACATGGCTATAATTTTTTTATGATATTATCAGGCATTATTTTTGGTTGTGACATCTGTTCTATGTTTATCTATAAAGTTAGAAACTATTAAAAAAAAATATCACCGCCCCAATAAAGACGATTATATATAGAATGCTTAATTCACCGTGACGGTAACTCAATTGGTAAAGCGACGGAACAGTTTCCCAGAGATTCCGGATTCGAATCCCTAACCATATCAGTTTATTTTACATGCTATGTTTATTTAAATTTAAAAAAGCTGTACATAGCTATATACGTTTAAAGATATCTTCGAAGAGAATCATATTATCTTTAATTGACTGAATGTAGATATATACACTCAAATATATTTATTTAACGTTGTATAAGTAATTCACAACATTTGTTTCAGGAAGAAAACTACTTTATTTTCTATAGTTATACAACTATACTTAGTCTGGCCATAAATACTGTTACAATCATTACATAGTATAAAGTAAAGTCGCTTTCCGCGTCTGTCCCTATGTCTGTATGTATGCTTAGATCTTTAAAACTACACAACAAATTTTGATGCATTTTTTAATACATAGTGTGATCCGAGAGGAAGGCTTACATGTATAATAACATGCTTAATATATAAGAGAACCACTGATAATTTCAAGATTTCTAATGCGAAGTCGTAAACAAACACATTGTTTAACGCTTACATTGCAAACGCTGGCTGAACTCTACGAGAAAGATCATAATAATATACTAAGTATTGTATACCTTAAAAAGTTCTACAAGAAAGTCTGCGATGGTATATGTTTATCTCTTAGGGATAGCCCACAATAGCCAATTTTTATTCTTTACTTTTTACGAGAAATAATGGCTTATTTACGAAGCGATTTTAAGCAATACAGTTTTAATCCTTATCTAATTAAGTACCTTAAATACACTTAAAATTTAATATGAAACAATATAACCCTGTACAGCATGTAATTTAAATGAATATTTTCGAAGATATTACAGATTTAAAATATAGGGCCATCGCGTTTGCGGCGGTACAGTCGGCCGGCGCACTATGGTATGGAACCGTGCAAACCGAGTGCAACCGAGAGAGGTATAACAAAAATTTCATTATCTAATATTGTATACTTATTAAATTATGATTTTATCAATTAAAATAAGTCATATAGAAGCCAATACAAAAAAAGGGAAAGGGGAATTGTTTTACTACGAATTTAAGGCGTGCGAAGCCCCGGGAAAAAGCTAAAAATAAAATAATATTACATTTGAATTTGGAATCTGTCATTTTTATACGATTATTTATAGTGGTTTTTCATTTTGGCGCCAATACATTGTACAATATTTTGCGATATTAAAATAGAGTGGGTGGTAAAATGGAGTGGGAGAACAGAATCGCTGTGATTGCATTACACAAAGTAGGTATATAGCCAAATGCAATTTTTAAAACTCTCCATATACTTAGTATTAGTCAAATGTTTGTGTACCGGGCTATTAATAGGTACAATGAGACTTCCTCCGTTTGTGACAGAAAAAGATCTGGCCGTCCACGTAGTGTTAAAGGTGGTCAAAGCAGTAATGGAAAGGATTCAAAGAAATTCTATCCGAAAGCAAAAGATTTTTTCTCGGGAAATGAAGATAGCACCTCGAACCATGTCACGTATTTTAAGAGATGACTTAGGACTTGCAGCCTGTAAGAGACTAGTCATTTTTTAACAGATAAATTAATAGGGTGGTAGTATCGAAACAACTACTGAAGTGGTACGCAAAGGGAGATCACAGAAAATTTTTGTTTACGGATGAGAACATTTTTACAATTGAGCAACTTTTTAACAAACAAAATGACCGTATTTATACTCAAAGCTCTAAGAAAGCTTCCCAATTAGTCAACAAAGTGCAACTAGGGCATTATCCAACTTTAGTGATAGTTTGGTGACTTGTTAGCTATGAAGGTAGTTAAGCCCCTAAAAAACACCATGTTCAATAACTAAGTATGGTCCTTCCAACAAGACTTGGCGCCGGGTCATAAAGCTCGGTCCACACAGTCTTGGTTGGAAGGAAACGTCTCGGACTTTATCAGAGCTGAAGACTGGCCTTCATCTAGTCCCGATCTTAATCAGCTGGATTATGATTATCGTCAGTTTTAGAGAATACAGCTTGCTCTAAATGTCATGATAATTTGGAGGCCCTAAAACAATCCATACGATTGGCAGGCGAGAATTTCCCCATGGAAAGAGCGCGTGCCTCTATTGATAAATGGCCTCAAGGTTTAAAGAACTGTATTGTAGCCAATGTACACCACTTCGAATTAGCTTTTTATATTTTTAATTGTTTTATATTTGTGTATTAAACTAATACACTTTAAAAGTAATAAATGTTATTTGCAATGTAAAAAAGATTTTTTTTTTCTTTGATACAATATTTATGGCAAGACTAGATAATAAACTCGTGGCTATATGTTTTTGTACATCAATATTTTTTTTATGCTTTTACAGGACGCATTAAATGATGTTCTCTATATTGTGATGTTATTTTTATCCAACCATTTATGGCAAAGGTTTGACTTTGTCTAGTTATATATATTTTTTTATTTTTTTCTTCAGAGCTCGCCATGTTCCTCCGCGTAGGTGGACAGAGTTTGTGTTCAGGTTTTAAGTAAGTTTTTGAGTATGTCAAGTTTATTATTCGTGTGGTGTGTAAAAGTTATGTTGCGTATGTTGTGCCTAATTGTGTTTTATCCTATTATGCTATGTGGGCAGCCATGTTATATATTCCTTTCCACTTATATTAAATTTATATCTCTTGGTACATTCGTTTGTGGCTACCGCACATGTCCATTTAACATAATTTATTGCTTGATGGGTCTAGATACATCAGGCAGCGTGATGCCGCTAAGTTGCAGTAGTTCTACACATTTTATTATTTTTTTTTACATTCTTATCTTAGTAATTATATTTACATTAACATATTTATGTGTTTTAACAGGTGAGCATTTATGGCGTAATGGCAATAAAGACCAGGTAAGTTATATACAGCCTTAAACATTTTTTTCTATGCACATTAATAATTGACTTTTCTTTTATTATTTTATATTCTTTTGTCAGGTGTATCATTCAATAATGACAGGGCAAGTTATGTACAGTTGGATATTATCTTATTTGTATATACATTGATGGTTATTTTTTCTGTTTCAGAGGTTATCTAGTGTTCTGGATTCGAGGACAGGTAAGTATTTATATATATATATATATATATATATATATATATATATATATATATAGATATAGATAAATAAAAAGCTTAATGAGCTTTTTATTTATCGCAAAAAGCTGAATATATTACTTTCACTTTAATATATATTATATATATGTAAGTGATTAGTATGTTGTCGATCGAATTAGCAAATATTTTTTTAGGTAATTACAGAATATTTATAAAGTGTTAAACTATTCCATAATACTAACCCGAAAGACTAGCTTGAAAATGTCTTACGTAATAAACTACTTATCTGGCGTAAAATAAGACGCCGGTGTTTTTATACATTATACAATATTTACTTAATCCATTACAATTAAAATGTATTTTTAATATTATTTTTTTTTTTGCAAACAAAGAAAATAAATAGAGAACTGAGAATATTGACAGTTCCACCAACTGTACAGACAAGTAAAAGTACACGTGGGACTTATAAATATACAATGGTAATACCTTAAATAACAAACAAATACACGTGTGTTAAAGCAGTTTCGTATTACGTGTTGTAACACACACACGTGTAATAACATACACAACGTACATAATAACACACATTACGAATAATAAATAATTTCTGCATATAAATTGTCGTAGGTATAATCGTTCAGAAAAGAATTGTTTAAATTTCAGTCACTTATTTTTTCTCCCTTACGTGCCTCTTTACATCGTCCCAGAGATGCTCGATCGGGTTCAGGTCTGGACTTCGTGCTGGCCACTGCATAACAGGGATCTCAACCTCTTCCAAATAGTCCCGCACAGCAAACGCAGTGTGGCAACGGGCGTTATCATGCATTAACATGAACCCATCGCCAACAAAACCAGCATACGGAACCACATGGTCTTGTAAGATCTCCGTTATGTACCGCCGAGCATTCAGCGATCCTTGCCCGCGACCACTACCAGTCCGAGAGACGCACACGAGCTCCGTTTTCCCTTCGACGGATATGACACCCCAGAACATACAGGAACCACCTCGGTATTCGACGGATTCCTCTATGCAAGCCTGGGCAAATCGCTCTCCTCGTCTTCGGTATACTCTTCTGCGTCTGTCGTTGCAGAAAAGACATACTCGTGTCTCATCGGTGAAGAGAACGGCTTTCCACTGTTCACTCGTCCAGTTGACATGCTCCTGGGCAAATCGTAACCGCTCTCTTCGATGCTGCACGGTCAATTTTGGGCCCCTAGCAGGTCTGTGAGCTCTCAATTCCTTTTTTTTCAGTCTTCTTCTAATCGTAGAAACACTTACAGACGTTCTGCAAGCTGATCGGAGCTCTTGTTGCAACTCAACAGCATTGCTGAAGCGGTGCCGCAAGTATTAGAACTCTCTTACCGCAAAGAATCGCCAACAACAGTTCTTCTATTCTTTAAAGCACTTTATGACACTGTTCACAAATACACTAAACTGTTTACCATTTAAACTCTTAACTATCACTGTTACACAACTTAGTCTCTCGATCTCACACTCAGCGGTTAATTATAACTGTTACACTTTTATCACAATACTACCACCCCACAACTTGTACTCCCAATTTCACAATGCCTTCTCTTAACGGAGCTGCGATTTATATACTTCTTATTCTTAGTCAAATCAGTATTTAATATTACATTTATTTTATCAATTAAACTTCTATACAGAGATTCAATTGTTTTAGTCAAATCAACAACTTATATCTTTGTTTTTAGTCAAAACCAAACTACTACATGTATAAAAGCTAACAGCTCGGCCATCCTAAACATAACGAGTCCGCTCGTTATCAAAATTTATTTACTTACAATTTTAATTCTGAAGTAATTTGTAAATCTAATTATTATAATTGTAAAGTCACAGAATCTAATCTAAAGTCTATATATTATGATACATTAATATTTATACATTTTTCGGCCATCATATATAAATAATTGGTCCTCCAATTTAGACAATGTTTTTGAAATTTATAGACTTAACAATTTCAACTATAATGATCAATTGGTATAAGTTGTCTGATTACGTGTTCAATCTGGCTCAGCAGCCTCTTTCAAAAAAAAAATCTACTAGACACAAAAAATGTTTGCCTCATAATTCATAATCATAGTCATAGTCAGTTCAATATCCTCAATGTACCAAATACTACTCAGAAGTTGGCTTATCGGCCTCATGTGAGTATTTGATCTTCTCAAACGCTACTCAAAAATTGGCTTATCGGCCTCATGTGAGCGCTTGATTTCCCTATACCTCAAATGCTACACTCATCATTTGGCTTATCGGCCTCATGTGAGCATTTGATGTCACTAGTCATAGTCAGTTCAATATCCTCAATGTACCAAATACTACTCGGAAGTTGGCTTATCGGCTTCATGTTAGTGATCAGACAACAAAACCCTTATCCACATAAAATACTTTTTAGAAAACTATCCAAAGTAATTACTTTTATCATCTTAATGTATTCTACATATTAATTATATTGAATTAATACATAAATAAGCACAAATAATAGCTAAGAATACCGAATTGAATTAATACATAAATAATAATATAATAAAGAATACCGAATTGAATTAATACATAAATAAGCACAAATAATAGCTAAGAATACCGAATTTAAAACGAAGTTATTTAAAACAAAAGTTTAAAACATTGTTTTCCAAGTTTAAAACAAACACTCACGTTTACGAAAACCCGGGATAAATTAATTTCGCGCCTTATCATAATACGTAACAAAATACGTCAAGTTAAAGTGAAATAATTATCAGTAAAAATTAAAAAACAAGATCGTGAAGGTTGATCGCTAATCTCAATACTAGTTATCTCAAAAATAATAATAAAGTGCTTACCACTATATTTAAACGCTTAATTTTCTTTAACTAGCGAGTATTTAAGGCAAAAATTGATTGTAAATCGAAACGAATCACCTTTATGCTGTGACGTGATCGATGATGGATAAATTGCGCGGACATCAACGTGTTGCTCGCCGCGTGCCATGCCAGCACCGCTACCATAGCTGCCATCGCCACGACCGCCATCAACACCATCAGCAACATCAGCAACATCGACACCATCAGCGCCAACCGCGCTGCGCCTTCATCGCCATCCGCCCCACGCCATCACCGCCATCCGCGCCGCGCCATTACCGCCATTCACACCGCGCCATTACCGCCATTCGCGCCGCGTTGTCACCGCCATAATTTCTCATTTCCTTCTTTCTTCATTAGCGACGATTCCTTCTTTCGTAGAATTCTTCCAATGGTTTGTCACATAATCTAATAAACGACTTGCATAAGCGATTAAATAGGTATTTTCACTCGATTTTCTTGATATGTGGGTAGATCTCAATTTTGAAGTTTTGAGATAGCAAATTTAACTTGATTGATTGATTTACAACTATTGATTATCAACTATTGATTGATTGTATTGATTCTGGAACTTCATTGTTATTATCTTGTAGTGTGCGTTTCAAATAATAATATCACTTCATTTTTTTTGCTTGATGTGGTTTTGTAGCTTCAATAAACTTATCTTGTAGGTAGTTTGTGGTTTTAATGCCCGAGTGAATCCCACTTCTGAACTATTAGAACTCTCTTACCGCAAAGAATCGCCAACAACAGTTCTTCTATTCTTTAAAGCACTTTATGACACTGTTCACAAATACACTAAACTGTTTACCATTTAAACTCTTAACTATCACTGTTACACAACTTAGTCTCTCGATCTCACACTCAGCGGTTAATTATAACTGTTACACTTTTATCACAATACTACCACCCCACAACTTGTACTCCCAATTTCACAATGCCTTCTCTTAACGGAGCTGCGATTTATATACTTCTTATTCTTAGTCAAATCAGTATTTAATATTACATTTATTTTATCAATTAAACTTCTATACAGAGATTCAATTGTTTTAGTCAAATCAACAACTTATATCTTTGTTTTTAGTCAAAACCAAACTACTACATGTATAAAAGCTAACACAAGGATGTGGAAACAACGAAGCGGTCGTCTCTTTCTGACGTGCAGCGTTTTCTTCCAGATCCACGTCTTCGAGTATAGCCACCAGTCTCAAGGAACCGTTGGTATATTCGTCGAACTGAGAATCGGCTAAGATTCAACTGTCGAGCAACGTCAACCTGTCGCAGTCCTGATTGCAATAGCGCAATGATTTGAGCGGCTTTATCAGGGGTTGTATCCATCTTCAGGTACTGTTCTCTTGCGTATGTTGTTCCGGTGTGTTCACTCTGAAGTCTGAGTAGCGACTGACCCATTTTTTACCTTTACATGAGCTTTTATACCCTTATAAGGTAGCACAAGTAGTGCTCCTTAAGTGAGCATTTTTTTAAACATTTTTTTGATTGGTCCCTGGTAAGAAATGGTATGTTTTTTTAATGATACAGGTAATTAATATAAAGGTATTGAAGTGCACTTTAGAATGATATATTTTTTTCATACGTAGTACTTATGTGCTAGATTCTAGGAGCGATTTACTGAAAAAAACATAGAGGTGCGATTTTTGTGACGCCGAGTTTATTATAGTATCGGTTTGCAAACAGTTTTTTCTTATCTACTCTCTTAAATTTGTTAAATGTTAATACTTGAACGTTTGCTGGGTACTTGTTGAAACTTTTTATAGATTGCCTCATAAAATATTTACTCTCTTTATTGATTCAAGTAACAGGCAGTAGGTAATAATTTGTAGAACACTATGGTTAATAAGATTATTAGTATTTTTATATACATATTTCAGATTGTCAAAAATATGCTGACCGACGATCGTAACAATATGGTTTGATCGATCTGATCTTGTAAAAAATCTCAGATTGTAAGTTGCACGGATAGTTAGGTAGTAGAAAAAAATGGTACTTATATCAAAAGCACTACCTACCACCACCACTAATATCATATACTAATACATATCATAAGAAACATCCATCCATATAACAATAGTAGTATTACTTAAAGCTAAAAACTAATTACTAAGATAAAATATATGTAGAAACAAACAGTAAATTATATAAAAACGCATATTTTATTTATTATTAAATAAATTAAACAATTCGAATTTTACTTAAGTCGCCGTGGTTGTTATGGAAATGATCCTTTATTTTGTACGCGATCGTTTGGCTTTTTATAAAAAAAATATAGAAAAATGTTTAAGACTACTGAAGAGGGTGTGTTCAAAGAATCAGTACGGATTATGTTGCTTATTAAAAATAAATTGATCTTTATGTATCGCCATGATGGTACTGCGACAACTTATTTTTGCAGAATTATTCTTTTGTAAACAAGATATAAATAAATACTTTCACAGAGCGTCATTGAAAAATAGGTTTGTCGAATTATCAAAATAAAGTATTAAGTATTAAAACGAATTACTCTGGGAATAATTTGAAATTATTTGCTTGCAAAAAAAAGCATTTATGAACTGGGGTCAAAGTATTAAATCGAGGTCATTTCTATAAGTAGTCTGTTTATTCTCTACTTTAATTAACATTTTAAATAATAATAATAATAATAATTTTAATTTGAAACAAAATAACAAACATGTATTACATAAACAAGATACAAGTTGACAACTATAGTTTAATATAGTATATAATATATAAGATAAAATAATAGTTTAAACCATTTTTTATAGTATCGCCGGATTCGGATCTAACACGCCTACAATTGGATTTATGTTTAAAAATTTAAGTCTATACTGAATTGATAATATCCTTGTGTAAATAAAATCTGTATTGTTAGAAAAGAAAAAGTAAGTGACTGAAATTTAAACAATTCTTTTCTGAACGATTATACCTACGACAATTTATATGCAGAAATTATTTATTATTCGTAATGTGTGTTATTATGTACGTTGTGTATGTTATTACACGTGTGTGTGTTACAACACGTAATACGAAACTGCTTTAACACACGTGTATTTGTTTGTTATTTAAGGTATTACCATTGTATATTTATAAGTCCCACGTGTACTTTTACTTGTCTGTACAGTTGGTGGAACTGTCAATATTCTCAGTTCTCTATTTATTTTCTTTGTTTGCAAAAAAAAAAATAATATTAAAAATACATTTTAATTGTAATGGATTAAGTAAATATTGTATAATGTATAAAAACACCGGCGTCTTATTTTACGCCAGATAAGTAGTTTATTACGTAAGACATTTTCAAGCTAGTCTTTCGGGTTAGTATTATGGAATAGTTTAACACTTTATAAATATTCTGTAATTACCTAAAAAAATATTTGCTAATTCGATCGACAACATACTAATCACTTACATATATATAATATATATTAAAGTGAAAGTAATATATTCAGCTTTTTGAGATAAATAAAAAGCTCACTAAGCTTTTTATTTTAGGTAATTACAGAATATTTATAAAGTGTTAAACTATTCCATAATACTAACCCGAAAGACTAGCTTGAAAATGTCTTACGTAATAAACTACTTATCTGGCGTAAAATAAGACGGCGGTGTTTTTATACATTATACAATATTTACTTAATCCATTACAATTAAAATGTATTGTTAATATTATTTTTTTTTTTGCAAACAAAGAAAATAAATAGAGAACTGAGAATATTGACAGTTCCACCAACTGTACAGACAAGTAAAAGTACACGTGGGACTTATAAATATACAATGGTAATACCTTAAATAACAAACAAATACACGTGTGTTAAAGCAGTTTCGTATTACGTGTTGTAACACACACACGTGTAATAACATACACAACGTACATAATAACACACATTACGAATAATAAATAATTTCTGCATATAAATTGTCGTAGGTATAATCGTTCAGAAAAGAATTGTTTAAATTTCAGTCACTTACTTTTTCTTTTCTAACAATACAGATTTTATTTACACAAGGATATTATCAATTCAGTATAGACTTAAATTTTTAAACATAAATCCAATTGTAGGCGTGTTAGATCCGAATCCGGCGATACTATAAAAAAATGGTTTAAACTATTATTTTATCTTATATATTATATACTATATTAAACTATAGTTGTCAACTTGTATCTTGTTTATGTAATACATGTTTGTTATTTTGTTTCAAATTAAAATTATTATTATTATTATTATTTAAAATGTTAATTAAAGTAGAGAATAAACAGACTACTTATAGAAATGACCTCGATTTAATACTTTGACCCCAGTTCATAAATGCTTTTTTTTGCAAGCAAATAATTTCAAATTATTCCCAGAGTAATTCGTTTTAATACTTAATACTTTATTTTGATAATTCGACAAACCTATTTTTCAATGACGCTCTGTGAAAGTATTTATTTATATCTTGTTTACAAAAGAATAATTCTGCAAAAATAAGTTGTCGCAGTACCATCATGGCGATACATAAAGATCAATTTATTTTTAATAAGCAACATAATCCGTACTGATTCTTTGAACACACCCTCTTCAGTAGTCTTAAACATTTTTCTATATTTTTTTTATAAAAAGCCAAACGATCGCGTACAAAATAAAGGATCATTTCCATAACAACCACGGCGACTTAAGTAAAATTCGAATTGTTTAATTTATTTAATAATAAATAAAATATGCGTTTTTATATAATTTACTGTTTGGTTCTACATATATTTTATCTTAGTAATTAGTTTTTAGCTTTAAGTAATACTACTATTGTTATATGGATGGATGTTTCTTATGATATGTATTAGTATATGATATTAGTGGTGGTGGTAGGTAGTGCTTTTGATATAAGTACCATTTTTTTCTACTACCTAACTATCCGTGCAACTTACAATCTGAGATTTTTTACAAGATCAGATCGATCAAACCATATTGTTACGATCGTCGGTCAGCATATTTTTGACAATCTGAAATATGTATATAAAAATACTAATAATCTTATTAACCATAGTGTTCTACAAATTATTACCTACTGCCTGTTACTTGAATCAATAAAGAGAGTAAATATTTTATGAGGCAATCTATAAAAAGTTTCAACAAGTACCCAGCAAACGTTCAAGTATTAACATTTAACAAATTTAAGAGAGTAGATAAGAAAAAACTGTTTGCAAACCGATACTATAATATTTTAGATTTTTTTGTTTTTTTTTTCAAATAACTGAAATCAGTAGGCCTTCCAGTAGGATTTATTGCTTTGATTCTAATTATTCATAATTTAACACAATGTATTCATGTATTACTATTGACATTTAATATGGATTTTGACTTAATACTACAGGCATATATTAATTTATGTTATATGGCTGCCAGTCAAGAAAACAATTCTAAGAGTTTACACATAGTAGTATTTTAAAAAATATCTTAAGGATATATGGATAATATCCTTGCTATCCGAGTTCTTTTCTATTCCTTCCCGCAACTCCGTCTGCGTCGATTACAAAATGGCGTTATATACACGGAACAAAAAGGAATCTACAGGAAACATTAGTTCACAAGCACTAATTAATTTATCTTCATTGACTAAACAAAGGGTAATTAATATTCGTTCTTAATGTTAAAATTATTATTTGCCAATTAATTCCTAAAAAACAATAAAAATTAATTATACACAGAATAAAAATTTAGTAACTAAACAAAATAAAATAATAAACTAATACAATTAATATATATATAATTTATAAATTGCAATACACAGATATATAATACTAATAGACATATTATAGAAGTATATAAGTACATATTACATAACATCCATATATTTCTTTATCTTAAATATATATCATTACACAAACATATAAATATATACATACATATGAATATTATAAGAAGAGAAGCATTAAAAAAAGAATTGATCTGACAGTACTTCGGTATGTATTACTTAAAAAGCAAGATTCTAATTATCCAATTAATGGGCTCCCAAATGCTTTATTGGGTATAAATATTAGCAAGTTTAAACAAAAAAATATACACGTCCAGTAATTACCAACCATCTCCACGCCTCATGCACATTAAACAGAGGATTTACGTCTGTTTTCTCTCATTGTGAGCATAATTTGTGTTCGGAATTACTTCTATTTATTTCAATGTTCATTTGATATGCCTCGAATATATATATTACGATAATACATGATATATTTTCTGATACATTTTTTGGAACGTAGTTCCTTATCGCGCGGTGTGCAAGGTAAAAATTCTTACCAAAAATTGGCACGACATGTTTTGCTATCTCTCTCTCTAATACAGAGAGCAACCGAGATATTTTAATTTCTATCATTATTATTTTTGATGCTAAATAGGGATTTACTCGAGCGTTATAGATACCTTTTGGGTTGCAAAGCTTAGAGGATAAAAAGAAAAAAAATGTTATATCTGTTCATGGGTGGGGGGAGTGTCTATAAATTTTCAAAAAAGTTAAAAATTTGTTGCATGGACATACTTGAGCGCGTCGGATAATGATAGCATCTATGTTCTGTATATTTTTAAAGTAGTGTGTTAATCTGATCGTTCTCGTAGTGAGGGTGGTCTTACGTATGGGATAAAAATGAAAAAATAACATTTAATCGAGTATTTCAGATTTTCTAAGGGACATCCCCTAGGTGAACCTAAAAGAACCTCTCACCCAATAATCTAATGATTTGGATATACCGCAGTACTCGTGGCCATCATTAGAATGTGCAAAAAATATCGTCATTTTAACATATATACTCTTCTTATTCTTTAATCTGACTTGTATCTGGAGGGATTTGCCTAATCTGACAAAAAACAATTTTTATGTTGGTTTTTTTAATCATCCTAGTAGCCATAGGAAAATTATAGTGATGATACGATTTTTGAAAATAATAAACGAAATTTTATAACCCCTAAAAAATGGTCCTCCTGGCACTGTACACTGGCACTGGCACTGTACACTGGCACTGGCACTGTACACTGGTCAAAACCACTGTGGGGTCGGAGTGAGAGAGTAATAGATAGTGAAAGAGTGAGAGAGAAATAGAAACATGAAGAGGAGAATGTAGGCATAGTGTAGCTGCATATACTAAACTTTATCGCCTTTTTTTGTTCCGTTGGCTAATTCAGATGCTCAGATTATACATTTTTCTATTTAGTCATGCTCGAATGTCAAGATGACATTTCTTTGTAGTCCATCCCCTTCTTTACGTCAACATAAATGTCGGATTAGTAAAATATAGACCTTATAGCATGTAATTAATCCACCTTTTCTTCATCTGACGCGGTCAAGATTTTCTGATGATCAATTTTTTTAATAATCTGTTCGAATCCCGAAATCCCCTACTCAAAACTCAAAGTATTCCCTCGTAAAAGTATTACTCCCTACTAATTTCATTTTAAATACATAGTTGTCAAAATGTATAAAAAGTATGTGTGTCTGCATGGCAATGGCAATCACGTAATAGGTACCATGGAAATCTTATTATACACATGTAATAAATCTGTAGAGAACCATTTTAAAAATCTTTATCTGTTAATCTAATTATCTTTTAGATGTGCACACAAGACGAAAAAAATATATTATCTAAAATTCATACACCTTTTTATAAGCCAGAAAACCCAAAACAATGTTTTTTCATGTTGTCTGTTCGTCTGTATGTCTGTATGTTTGTGCACGGTGATCTCAGAAACGGATTAATCGATTTGGATGCAGTTTTAGGGAATATATTGTCATGGAATTTACTTTACATTTTGTTTTTTTTTCAACAATCGATTAACAAATTAAGAAGTTAATCATCTCTTATTGTGGTACCATTGCTGTTTACTAATTTGAAGGTTTATAGTTTTTACATACATTGTTAAGTACAAAAGGTACGTTTTATCAAAATCGAAATTTACGAAGTCGCAGGCACAGCTAGTAGATAAATATAATCAAGAATATACAAGTAAAATATAAAAAAGCTATAGATATCATTCATCACTATAACGTATTTTGTTTCTGTAATAATCAGTAATGTGGCTTGTATTCATAACATATGTCACTGTCATTTCTTAAAATGACAGTGAAACATGGATCCCATGCGTGAACTGTATTGCACACTCACAGCTTAGTATATACGAGCGTATATAGCAGAGTCAAATACAGTATAGCGTTTACAAATAAATGATTATTTACTTTGTGGTACAAATGTACATTTACACTGTTGTTGGCTTTTGTCAATAATTGTAATATGATTGTGATGGTAGGCTGATTAATTATCTTAACCATAATGTAATAATAACAAGAACGTGTCGTGTCAACATCGTCATAGAGTCCGTTGTTTAAAGGTTTACCCTGATGTGTAACCGGATATAACTAGAAATATTACATTTAAATATTGCTAAAGTTACTTTACACATTTTTATGTTATACACCTCCATGTAGAATAAGGGCTTAGGATAGGATAGACTTAAGGTCACTTTGATGTTGTATAGATTTTTAGGAATTGGGTATGAGAGAAAAAATGTATCAAGACGAGATCGCTCTTTTTCTTAGCATCCTTTATATTAATCGAAAATTAGGTATTAGTTTTATAGATATACCGATCTTAAGTTATACAAAAATGTAAGTCATAAGAACTTCTTTGACGTTCCCGGCACTTTAGGAAAGGCAGCCTATACGTATAAACTCGTCTAAGCAACTTCAGTCTGTTTGTTGGTCATCTTCGGCGACCAGGTTTTGCCACTTCGGCTCTTTTAGGTTACAACACAGCGTTACAGCGGCTAGGGGCTGCCCTCATTTCACTTCTCCAGATTTATTAAAATTCTTTAGGGTTGGAACTTAGAAATATAATATTATATTTAAATAGCTTAATTTTGTATGTACTAACTAATTAGTGAAAATGACTCTGAGTCACTCTACTCTACTAAGGGTCACCGCGGGCTAGGGGTAATATTAGAAAGAGGAAACCTACCCATGCACCCATAGACAACATGAAACCACTTCAATGAGATCTTTTTTTAATCTAAATTCATAGGTCAGTGAAGTGAAGCCATCCCATAATAAATGTTGAGAATGGATTATATTAAAAAAATATTATAAAGATGTATTGATATGCAGTAAATATCATAAAGGCACTGGGACCTTTATAAAAGATTTTTAATAAAAATGATTTCTGACCTAGCCAAACGATAGGAAAGTCCAGTTTCCAAATTAATAGAAAATTTATAGGAAGGAACTATTGATTAATAATTAGTATTACTTAAATATATATCTCTATAAACATCAATGTCAAATGTCAAAAAAATAAAACCTGGTAAATAAACAAAAATATAAAAAACAGGCACATTATATGGTAAAAAAATTAGTATTGAGTAAATGCTTCAAAACCTTTTGATTTTTACTTCACCATCCATCTATGACAAGATGGAATCCCAGAGATCGCAGGTTTGAATCCTACTGCGGACGATGTGTTTTATATTATTAGTTTATTTTACAATTACGTAAGTTGCTAGAAATAAATACAAGCATAAATGCTTACCCTAGACAATTCGAGCTGAGAGTAAAATCAAGTTTTTGTTTAGACTATGCTTACATAATTTGGTAAGTGACGTACAGTCAGTACAAGCAGCTAATACAATAATATAAATTATATCTAGGAACAGAAAAAATTACATTAGGATCATCCTTTTTTATGTTGTCTATTAGATCTTCTTTATAAAGGGGAAAAGGTTAAAAGACTACAACAGCAACAGCTAGATAATTAATTTATAGTATTATAAAGACGAAAGAAATAATATATATATATATATATGTAGAAATATATATTTTTTTAATTATTCGTTTTAACATTGAAAGATACCACAACTGAAATAAAAAAAAAATATGTTGATAAACATGCATAGACTCGTGTTAAGTTTAATAAAATTTATACACATTCATACTTTTATACACATTTTTTAACAGATTTTGGACGAAACTTCTGACGGGATCTAATTCTTTTCATAATTAATTTTCAATTTATTCAGGAGAGTTATAAAAGGAGAAAGTTATAATATAGCTTTTCCCTACGTCCTGCATAGTTCAAGAAAGTGCCATTTTATTATATATAGCACCCCTTAAAAAAAGACAGTCGTGAATGACAGCCTTTATATATTAGACTAAGAATATAAAATGTTAGGTAGTTAAACTAACGACAGCCATCTCTATGTCACTAAATGCGCATTTCCTGTCTCATTTCTGAATGTAATAGGTCTGTGGAATGAATTCTATTTATTACGATATTGGCATTGTTTAAAATTGGTATTGTTTAAAATAAACGCTCGGAATTAGCATAAGATAGACATTAATTGTATAAATTGAACAATAAATTATTAACGTAAATATTTGTTTTATGTGAATAGGAAATGTTAATAGTTTAATATGTAAAAATATATATAATTTTTATGTTATTCTACTTATATTTAACTTTGCATATCGACGTTCGGTTCAAAAACAGCTTGTCTTTCGACATAGGCCTCCTCTAAGTTTTTCCATTTCTCCCTGTCTTTTGCTACTCGGATTCATTCTAGACCAGCCACCTTTTTTATATCGTCCTCCCATCTTTTAGTTTGTCTCCTTTGGTTTCTTTTACCATCTCTTGGGTACCACTCTGATACAATTCTCGTCCATTTTTCTTGATTTGTCCTGTGATTTTTCTTGATTTGACATGTGTCCTGTCCATCGCCATTTCAGTGTTTGATATAATGAATTTGCCTGTTTGAATTGTGTTTTGTTTTTAATTTCTGTTAGTCTAACTTTATCTTTTCTCTTGACTCCAATAACACTCCTCTCTATACTATTTTGTCAGACACTTATTTTATTTGTTAAGTTTTCTGTTAATGTCCAAGTGACAGCCATACGTTAAACATGGCAGAATGCACATGTTGTAGACTTTCCTTTTTGCTTTAGTTGGCATGGTCCTATTCTTCATAACTTCACTTAGTGACCAGTATTTTTTCCACGTATTAGCTGTCCTTCCATCGACTTCCTTATGCATGATTTTCGTAGGTGATATTAACTGTCCTAGGTATATATATTCATCTTCATATTCTATTTATCCTGCATGTTTACTGTGATCTTTTGTGTCTTTGAGGAATTAGTCATAATTTTTGTTTTCGTGATGTTTATTGTTAATCCTGCTACTGCACTCTGGTTGGCACATTTGTTGTAATGTCCTAGGACCTTCAGAGAACAGTATTAGGTCGTCTGCAAAACGTAGATGACTTAGATATTCGCCGTTTATATTGAGCCCTTGTTCTTTCCATTCTAGGTTTCTGATTATCATCTCCAGTACTGCCGAGAATAATTTGGGTGAGATAGAATCGCCTTGACGAACACCTCGTTCTATGGAGAATTCCTCGCCTGACTTTTCCAATCTGAAAAGCCTTATTATAGTCTACGAATCCCAAGAAGTAGATTTTATTGTACTCGTTGTATTTTTGTAGAATTTTTTTTAGAACATGGATGTGATCTACAATTGAAAATTTACTTCGGAAACCTGCTTGTTCCCTTGGCTGGTTTTCGTCAAGTACTGTAGTAATTCTGGACAAAATAATTTTTGAAAAGATTTTGTAAATGTTGGACATTAAACTAATTGGGCGATAATTTCCAATTTCCGTTTTATCTCCTTTCTTGTGTAACAGTCTGATCGTTGATTTTGTCCAGTCTTGTGGAATGATTTTGTTTCTATAATTTCATTAAATAAGTCAATTAATATTGGAGCAATTACTGGTAAAGTAGATTTGAGCAATTCGTTGGTTATTTTATCGGACCCAGGTGTTTTATCTACTTTTTGTGTATTTATAGCTTTAGCAATTTTTTCTTTTAATATTTTTGGTAAAGGTTCACAATTTAATGGATATTGTTCTTCAGTAGTTGTATTCGGCTTCTTGCTTTTATATTATTCTCTATAATAGTCTGTAGCCTCTTTACTTATTTCAGGTCTTTAGCTTATATTTTTTTATTGTTATTTTTTATTGTTAGCGTCCTTTCTTTTTTGTCATTTAATTCTTTAATAGCCTATTTTACTCCGCCAGTTCTTCTTATATGTTTTTCAAATGTCTTTTAATTTTTCTACCTTTCCTAAGCTTTCATTTATCTCTTTACTGACTTCTATTATCTCGTTTCTTTCTTGTCAGTTAATTTTGTTTGATTTCTCCTTTCTTCAAATAGCTGTTGGGTTTCTAAAGATATGTTTGTTTTTTGTTTACTTTTCTAGTTTCTGTTTTAAGTACGTTTAAAATCTTTCAATATTTTTCTTCGATAGCTGTGGATTCTTCTCTGAATACTCTTACCAATGCTGTTAAGTTGTTTATAAGCATGTCGCTATTCCCAGTACACATCAGGGCTAAACTATCATTTTGCCATCTCCTGTTCTTTTGTATACGCATGTCAATGTAGCACGAACCATTCTATGATCTGAATTGAAATTCACAATAGAGACATTTTTAAACGTTTTGATGTTATTGGACAAGATAAAATCTATTTCATTTTTATAGACACCATTTGGAGAGATCCATGTCCATTTCTTTGTTTCCTTTTTCTTAAAAAAGCTATTAAGAATACTTAGTTTATTTTGTAGAGCAAATGAAACTAGCCTTGCGCCATTCTTCGTTCTTATACTATGCCCATATTTGCCTATTGTGTATTCTTCACCTGGGTTATCAAATATTCCTATCTGACCATTAAAATCTCCTATCATTATGATCTGTTTTGGGCATTATGAAGTGTTTCTCGTAAGTCGAGGTAATTTTTTTCTATTTTGGCTTTATCTTCTTTGTTACTCGATTCCGGTGGCGAATATGTTTGGATGATAGACCATTTTTCTTCTTTTTTTACACGCAGTGTTATATTAAGGACAGCTATTTTTTCAATTACTCCTTTAATCTCGATAATACTATCAGTTAGTTCCTTTTTAATAAGAAACCCCACTCCATAAAGTCCTGGTGTCTCACCTATGTGGTGTAGAATGTAGTTTCCATAGTCATTTATTGTTTTTCTATATCTCCTCATGTCGCTCATTCCTATTATGTTCCATGTCTGATATGGCCATTTCAAGCTCTTGAAGTCTCTCCGGTGTCCTTAAAGGTCTTATATTGAACGTTGCTATATGTATATCTGTGGTTTTTTCTATTTTTCCTTAAAAGGTCTTGGTCGTTTTTTCCCACGATGGAAAGCCGGGTTGTATTTTGTTGCATATTTTTTCGTTTATTGTTTGGTTTTGGTTTCCGTTTGACAATAGCTATTTGTTATTTTTGTTTTCCTGACGGGTGTATGATGAGAGAATTAGAGCGACTTCGCATCAGATCAAATGCATTACTTCTGTTGTTCTTTGATGAGAATGAAGGTGTCTGTTGTTTTTTTTTTTTTTTTTATACGATCTAGGGCAATGCTTGACTACATTCCACCTGATGGTAAGTGGAATGTAGTCTTAGATGGTAAGGCGCATTGCCCTAGCAACCTATTCACTCTTCTCTTGAAGACACCAACATTATATTTGGCCGGAAATACCGACGCAGGCAAATTGTTCCAGTCCTTCGCTGTACGCACTAAAAATGAGGAAGCAAAGCGCTTCGTTCGGACAGGTGGAATGTCCACAACAAAAGGATGGATACCTGCCGTGCGTCGGGACGTCCGGTGATGGAAGGGGGACGGGGGAACTAAGTCGTGTAGTTCCTGCGCACACTGTTGTTTTTTCGATTACGAGTTTGCATATGGAGAGGCCGATAGTTCTCTTTTTCTTTTTTCGTTAGAAGTTGAATTTTCTTTGATTATAAGTTTGACATACTTAAAATAGGCAATATTTCCTTTGTTTCGCTCTTCTTTTAGTTTTGGTGGTAAAGCCTTCTTTTTATTCAGAGTTTCTCTAGAGTAGTTCTCTGTAATATATAATACATTCGATTTTTTCTTGTTCTTAAATATTTCACTCTTTTTCCATCCAGTTATAAAGGACAAGAGAGTAGGCTTTGGTTTTACTTGGTTTGTTGTTTTCCCGATGCGGTATATTTTGTTGATGTCATTATCTCGCAAAGTAATGTCTAATTCTTCTTGGACAAAATTCCAGCGTATAATTATACTACGTATAATTAATCCGATCTGTTGTAGATTTTTCACCCTCTTTCAATCCGTATATTATTATGTTGTTGTTTTTCTTGTCTCGTTGGAGATATTTTAATTTATTTTCCAATTGTTTTACCTGTATCTTTAAATTTCTGTTTTCATCTAGCACGGGTTTTAAGTTTTCATCCATTTTTTCCATTATAGTATTGGTTATGGACTCGATTTGGTTTTGCATTTCAATTTTCATATTGTTGAATAAAAGTTGAAATTGATCATCCATGTTTGCGTGTAATAGAACGTAATAGTAAAGATTTTAATTATTCGTTGGCAACACTGTAAGCGTGACGTTCGTAGATCTTGACACTGACCGTGATAGTAAATTATCTTTGTCAGATCAGAAGTGCCAACCTGAATGAGTAAACCACATAAGAATAAAATATGGCAGCTAACCTCCAAATTCTGTCGGATTTTTCTGTCTTTGTATTATTGCCGGTGACAGTAATTACACAACGACAATTTCTTAAATCACTTTTTGACACCAAGTTAATCACTTGGAATGAATTCGTTTGTTAAAACTTTGGTTGTAAGTATTTTATTTTGAGTTTTGTTTCGGAGCGGCACTGTGTTGATGTTTATGTTACGATTACCAGAACCGGAACCGGAACCGTAACCTAGAAAAAAGTAGGAAAAATAAATAAAGCATTTTCTAATAATAAGATAATATAAACCCGAATTATATGGGAAAATAATTTTAAAAACTTGTAGAACAAATCTTATTGGGATTTATGTAGAGAGGCTGTCTACAAGAGGTGGCCAATTAATTACAAATAATCCTGTAAATGCTATGTGCCTCCCAAAATTCGAATAAAACCTGTTTATAAAAATGTATAATAAATTGTTGGTATTTAAATATTTAACAATAAATTTCCGCTTATGTAAATGTTATTTTATATAATACTCAGGCAGCGAAACATTATTTTTTTATGATGTTATTATTAAAATTATTATTTTAAAAGCGTCAAACTTAACATTGGTTTATTAGTGTCATAAACCTGGGTGACAGACCTTGAAATGAGAGTCGACTAAAAGTAATGACGTAGTATAATATTATGACGAGGAGAGATTATCAAGTTTTACACATTATAAGATTATTAAACTTATCTGTAAGATAAATAAAAAATTATAATGGTCCCTAATAGCACTAGTCAAAGAAAACTTACTCATTTCAAAATCAGTTTTAAAATTTCTAAATAATCATTATGTGACAACTAAAGTATTGAGCAGTTAAATTTTAATACGCTTCAGATGTGTCTATCTATCCAACTCTGCAACGGAAAATTTGAACCTCATTTTGAACAATTTTGATAGTTTCGGATTAATTTAAATTTTTACGTACCTATCACGGACGGATAACAATACAATAAATTAAACAGTTCGTCCCGTTAAGGCCAGGATATCCAGGATAACCTATTTTTAAGTAAAATACTATTTTTGGAACAAAAGGACAACATTAATTATCAAACACAACAAGGAACAGCAGACAGATTCGTCAATCGGAAAAGTGTTCTTTTTTCAAATTTGTAATTCCAGTGCTTAATATTAAAACGACATCCATGAATAGCAACACCTGGAATGAAACCAGCGAGATATTGCACGTAGGGTCTCTCGAGAAATTAATGGTTTAGTCTCTCGTGTCAATAATAATATAACTAGACAAAGTCAAACCACTGCCATAAACAGTTTGGCTAAAATAATTATAAAATGTATTGATTTATTTATTACCTACTAAAATGTATAATACTAAGTGTTTTATGTATATTCATATATTTTACAGGTTTTGTTCGTTCTTAATAATCAAATACAATATGTACAAACCAGAAATAAATACAAATTAATAAAAAGGTTAATAACAGGTTTTAATTACATGTCTATTTTTAGTAGGGAGATAGGTTTTTAGTATATAGATACTGCTTTAGCGACAGTTCTGAAATAATAAAAATTTATAAATATGTACACGGTTCTTTACAAATGTATTAACTGAATACAATAACCTATTTAATTATTATTATCGATAAACGTGTATTATGTATCATCCAGTGTTTACAATGAGATAGTATATAATAATATTGATATTCATTCAAATGAAACAATGCATGTTAACTAACACCTTTATATTTCTCTACACATATATATTTATGAATATTTAGTCTGTTTTGTGTAAGAGCCATATCACATGCTGTTTAAATCCACGGTAACTTTAACTTTTATTTAACTTTTTGTAACATTTTTGTATTTAATTTATTTTGCTGATTCACGTGACTTTTCGACGCGACTGGATTTTGTACCTAAATTACGAAACGCTACTAAACTGCCCACCGTTTATACTAAAGTTATTTTGTAGCCATTATTCATTCCGTTTATTGTAGTTAAAGTTTGTGTTATATTATAATGATGTAAATAACATATTACATTACTTCTCTTTTATAAATATCGTTTCAGAAATGAGACGGAACCCCACCTATTTAACTACAATAATTATGTAGTATTCACCAAGTGTAATAAATTTCGTGAAATATAAACAAACATTAACATTACTCAGTCTGTCTGTCACATAACCGATATCTCACAAAAGCACACATATTCAGAGAGCGCTGAAAATGTTGTTCTGAAACTCTAATGCGTTGATTGATACTCGTAAATGACGTTTGTATATAAACATGAAATAAA